>JABMDN010000411.1:12500-31121 GCA_017165825.1 Hepsetus odoe
GTTTACTGTTTCAGATTACACTGTAAACATGTGTTTTACTGTTCGAATTATACCTGTAGGCATGTGTTTACTGTTCAAATTTACATAAACATGTATTTGCTGATTCAGATACACCTGCTAAACATGTATTTTACTGTTCGAATTATACCTGTAGGCATGTGTTTTACTGTTCAGATTACACCTGTAGCTTGTGTGTTTACTGTTCAGATTACACCTGTAAACCTGTGTTGCTATTGGTGCCACCTGTAAACATGTGTTTACTGCTCCAGATTACCTGTAAGCTTGTGTGTTTACTGCTCCAGATTAGAATTATAATGGCAGTGATGGTGCACAGTTGTCAGAGTTTCTGCGTCAGGGCGTGTGGGCCGAGGCGTCCAGCGCTGGGCCGATGAAGATCAGTCTTGATTACAGGGATGGCGATTGGTGCATGTTACATTTCTTACTGCGCTACACTGCTGCTCAGTGCTACCGCAGAGACAAATCATATCTCCCCCCAACCCCCGGATCCTCTCCCTCTCTCTGTGGTTTCTTCAGCATATGCAAACGAATAGTTCTCAGTACTCTAGAGGTTACAGGTCCACTCTCAGGTTCGTTGTGGGTTCCTGGAGAGCACAGGACTCCTTTATAACAGCACGATAACTTTTTAACTTCTTAACTGATCACCAATCTATATCAATTTTGATATATCAGAAATAACACACCAATCTGTTAAATGTAATCTAGAACACACTGCTGTGCTAGAACTGACTGTAACCTTAACTTACACTATGGCTTTACCTTTAGTGATGTATCTAGAACAAACAGAAACCTGCATACACCACAGTTCTACAGTTAGCGACACATCTAGAACTGCCATTCAAACAGAGATCTAGAAGCAAGAAGGGTTCTCTGCAGCTCTTGCGCTGCTCTGTGATGAGTGTAACACTGATTCTGAAATGTGTTTGTCTCCAGGCGATAGCTCTGCAGTGATGGGGTCAGTGATCAAATTAGGCAGACCGTGCAGCTTGACCTGCCGGACAGAGGCGCTGACAGTTTACTTCAGAAAGCACGTCTCTTCGAGAATCGACATATTTGTAAGCCAGTTTCACTCCCCGACCACTGAACGGATTCGTTCGGGAGTACAAACACAGAACAAGATCCAACAGATCAAAAAACACCACCAGCCTGGAGCTGTGGAACCTGAAAGCATCCGATGAGGGAGACTACAAGTGTATCATCATAAATCACCTGCCCTTTAAAGACGGAGACATGTTTCACCTGACGGTCACAGGTACGACCCTCATCTACACAAGCTCACACTTTCACTTCGGTTTGTGTGCATGTTGGTGTGTGTGTGTGTCTGTTTGTGTGCATGTTGGTGTGTGTGTGTGTCTGTTTGTGTGCGTGTTGGAGTGTGTGTGTGTGTGTGTTTTGTGTGCGTGTTGTGTGTGTGTGTGTGTTTGTGTGCATGTTGGTGTGTGTGTGTCTGTTTGTGTGCATATTGAGTGTGTGTAGTATGTCTGTTTGTGTGCATATTAGTATGTGTGTGTGTGTTTATGTGCATATTGGTGGCAATGTGTCTGTTGTGTGCGTGTTGGTGGCCATGTGTGTCTCTGTTTATGCATGTTGAGTGTGTGTGTGTGTCTATTTGTGTGCGTGTTAGAGTGTGTATGTGTCTGTTTGTGTACATGTTGGTGTGTGTGTATGTCTGTTTATAAATGTTAGAGTATATGTCTATTTGTATGTGTGTTAGAGTATGTGTGTGTCCTGTTTGTGTGCGTGTTAGGCTGTGGCATCTGTTTGTGCGTGTTGGGTGTGTGTCTGTTTGTGTGTGTGTTGGAGTGTGTGTGTGTCTGTTTGTGTGCGTGTTGGAGTGTGTGTGTGTCTGTTTGTGTGCGTGTTGGAGTGTGTGTCTGTTTGTGTGTGTGTTGGAGTGTGTGTGTCTGTTTGTGTACATGTTGGTGTGTGTCTCTGTTGTGCGTGTTGGAGTGTGTGTGTGTCTGTTTGTGTGTGTTGGAGTGTGTGTGTGTCTGTTTGTGTGCGTGTTGGAGTGTGTGTGTGTCTGTTTGTGTGCGTGTTGGTGTATGTCTGTTTGTGTGTGTGTTGGAGTGTGTGTGTGTCTGTTTGTGTGCGTGTTGGAGTGTGTGTGTGTCTGTTTGTGTGCGTGTTGGTGTATGTGTCTGTTTGTGTGCATGTTGGTGTGTGTGTGTGTCTGTTTGTGTGCGTGTTGGAGTGTGTGTGTGTCTGTTTGTGGCCATGTGTTAGAGTAATGTGTATGTCTATTTGGCCAATATGTGTTAGAGTGTGTGTGTGTCTGTTTTGTGTGCATGTTAGTGTATGTGTGTGTCTGTTTGTGTGCGTGTTGGTGTGTGTGTGTGTCTGTTTGTGTGCGTGTTGGTGAGTGTGTGTGTCTGTTTGTGTGCGTGTTGGAGTGTGTGTGTGTCTGTTTGTGTGCGTGTTGGTGTGTGTGTCTGTTTGTGTGCATGTTGGTGTGTGTGTGTGTGTCTGTTTGTGTGCATGTTGGTGTGTGTGTGTGTCTGTTTGTATGTATTGGATGTGTATATTGTGTCTATTTATTATGCGTATTGGTATATATGTCTGTGTTTATGTTAGTGTGTCTGTGGCCATATCTGTGTTGTGTTGGTGTGTGTCTGTGTTTGTGTGCATGTTGGTGTGTGTGTGTGTGTTGGTGTGTGAGCACACTTGTGTGTGTGTAAGTGTGCGTGTGTGTTTGTGTGTGTGTGTCTGTGTTTGTTGGTGTGTGTGTGTGTGTTGGAGTGTGTGTGTGTTGATGTCTGTTTGCGTGTGTGTGTGCATGTGTGTGGGTGTGTTGGAGTGTGTGTGCGTGTGCGTGTTCGTGTTTGTGTTATGTGTGTGTGCGTGTGTGTGTGTGTGTGTGTGTGTGAGGAACTGAAACACTGATAGCTCTGTGGAATTTTTCTCGTCTGCGTCAGTCCCTCATGCTGGTTCCTTTTCCCCAAACAGCTAACTACAGCGTTCCCAAGCTGACCCTGCAGGGGTGCAGGGACGGGGCCCCCAGCTGTGAGTTGGAGTGCTCGTCCTCGGGGGGGTACAAGGGCCAACGTGAGCTGGATGGTAGAGGGCATCGACTTCCAGCGGGGCCAGAGTAAACACTGGCAGGACATGAGCTCCGGGGTCTGGAGCGTTCTCCAAACAGTCTGGTTTAACTGCACTAGACCCATCAACGTGAGCTGTCACTATGAGAACAGATCTGTACTTGCGCTCACTGTGTGTGAGTATGACCACACCGCTGGGGTTCCTCAGACCAGTGATGAATGGAACCAGGCGTCCCGAATCGTCTGTTCTGTTTCTATGTATCTGAGCGACATATCCTGCGTGACTCGATTTAAAAGGCCTTTGGTGTCTCCAGCAAGTTTCTGGCATGTTCCGTAAACACCTGATGAACGGGGGAACCTCTTAGTCCATCCAGCAGACGTTGCACACAGAGAGACAGAACTTCACGCGGCTGCTGTCTATTCTCTCTTCCTCTCTTTCTCAATAAACATAAGCTAACCCAATAAATCCTACAACCTCATGGTTCTTCTTACAAGAACCAACAAAATCTGGCGTTATAAACGGGAGGGGGGCGAGGACGACTGGGAATGGATCTTTGAAGCCTGCCAGACCAAAGACGATGAAAGAGTGCGCTTGAAGAAGGTGAGATAGTCTGGTGGCTGGAAGCTGGAAAAGTTATCTTCATGTCCTCCAAACGCAGTTTAAAGACTAGTTGAGAAAAACTAAGAGATCCCTGTTTTTGTGTGACTAACAAAAACCTGAAACCAAGAAACTAACTCTATCAAGAACCTGATGAGTCGCGGCTTTTGAAGAGGCCTGGAAGTAAAGCTGATCTTGATGCTGGTGCTTCTGATGATCAGATCTATGCCAAATGTGAAGCGGTGTCAGGGGGCACTTTGATGACATGGATCCAGCGTCGGTGTAGAAATGAGTCAAGCCTAAACCTGTTGCACCCTTTAGAGTCTAAAGCTCTACAAAAAGAACAAGTTGCTGTTTTGATTAGTTAGGGGGTTAGGAGTGTTCAGGGTGACCACAGGATTCGGAAGATTGTGGGACATGATTCCCTCACCAATACTGCCTGAGGTACCTTGAACAGGTACCGTCCTCGTCGCACTGTTCCCAGGCGCTTTCACCAAGCTGCCCCCCTGCCTGCAGTGTGCATGGATTAAATGCAGAGGTCAGTTTGGTTGTATTGGTTCACTGAGTGCTGCCTGACCTGTAGTGACAAGAATAGTCACTCTTTTAGAGAACATCTTCTTTGTCCCAATGAAAGCTGCACTCTGGCTAACACAAACTGCCATTCACATTACATTGCCCTGTTGTGCGCCTGTTACATTCACTCTGTACATTTCACCCTGTACATTCACCCTGTTACATTCACCCTGTTATAGTCACCCTGTTACATTCACTCTGTTACATTCACCCTGTTACATTCACTCTGTTATATTCACCCTGTTACATTCACTCTGTTATATTCACTCTCTTACAGTCACCCTGTAACATTCCCTCTGTTACATTCACCCTGTTACACCATGTTACCATGTCACCCTATTACATTCACCCTGTAACATTCACCTGTTACATTCACCCTGTTACATTCACCCTGTTACATTCACCCTGTAACATTCGCCCTGTTACATTCACCCTGTAATATTCACCCTGTTATGACAATTGAAAGGGTGACTAAATTGGCCGGGGCAGTTGAGCAGGACGTAACGACCACATTCAGGAACCAGAAACTGAACCCAAAGCTGAACTAGAAGCTCACTGGAAACCAAAAAGGATGTTGGATTCGATGGAAATTGCAGATATTGTGGAAAACATAACCAGTCTTCTCCAACCTCTGGGAAAACAACGTCCCAGAAGTCTAGCAGCGTCTCCGACACTATTTCATGACTGTGAGGGACATTCAGATGTTCGGTTCCATTCACACACAGTGGGGGACGTATTCGGAGAGTTTTACATCTTTGTGCCTTTATGCAAAACACCAGGTGATTGGCTTTATAAAGCAGCATGGACAAAACAGAAGTCTAACAGGTGTGTGTGTGTGTGTGTGTGTGTGTGTGTGTGTGTGTGTGTGTGTGTCTGTGGCGCGGGTATACCATCTCCACTCCTGGTGTGAAAGTGAAGTGATTGTAGCATGTTCGTGTTACTTCTCTTCATCCTGCGTGTCAATTATCTTTCTAGGAGACCATACTTAAAGACCCCAGAGACAAATTACACACACACACACACACACACACACACACACACTGCCCTTTACACGCTACCTGCCTTTACCTTTACCAGAGAACATAGTACAATAATGATTTAATAATATCTTGTTTCCTCCCCCCACCCCATTACTTTGTTTTTCTCTTTCTGTCTCTCCCTCTCTCTTTCTTTCTGTTCCTCTCTGTCTCCCTCTTTCCTGCATTCTTTTATTCTCAATTTATTTCTCACTCTATCACTCTTTCTCTCTCTTTCCTAGAAGTGCAAGGAATCGAAGTGCACAGATTAAAGTGAGTATCTCTGCCACACACACACACACACACACACACACACACACACACACACACACACAGTAACTTCCTCTTTCTCTGTTGTGTCATGAACATCCATTTTGTAGTCCTAGATGCCTTAGACTGCCTCAAGAGGGCGCTGTGCCTCGAGAAATACTGTAGAACTGTAATGCAGGCAGGGATCAGTCTGTTCTAGATACATCATTAACTGTAAAGTTGCAGCGTAATCAGGTTTCAATGAGTTCTTGATTCCTCACTGACTGTAGAGTCAAAGTGCTAAGTCAGTTCAAGACATGTCCATGACTATAGAATAGTAGAATAAGCATGTTTCAGTGGGTTCTAGATATGTCATAGATTGCATACTTGAAGCGCAACCATGTATCAGTCAGTTCTAGGTACGTCATTGAATAGCCGAGGTTTCTGTCAGTTCTAGATATGATGCTTACTGTAAACTGTAGAGTCAGGTGCTGTGCAGTTTCATTTGGCTCGGACGGGACTTACTTGCCTCTGACCTCCAAGTTTGTGCAATTGGCAGGGGGTTCTAGATAACTAGGGAACCAAAGTGGGAGAAATATGGGAAAATACAGCAGCCTGCTGACCAGCGGCGTGTGTTTTTCTCTAACCAGCACCTCTCCTTTGCTGGACCAGGCCGGCTGAACCCATCGAAGCCCACCCTGAACTGTGAGCGCCCTGAAGGTCCTCCAGAAGATGGAACAACAGGGACTGGAATGGTTCTACAGATCCATCAGTGTGTGTCTGTGCTGATGGACCATTGAGTTGGACTTTGCGCTGCTGGACAAACCTGCAGGTGTTGACTGGACAACTGGAACCTGAATTTAGGACTGGGGCATTCATCAGGTTCCCCTTTGTAAAAATCTTCAAAATGTTTAAAAAACTTGCTTTTTGACTTTTATTAGAATGCTACATTCTGAAGGGCTGAAGGTTTGCTAGGTTTGTGGAACAAATACAGAAACTTCCCGTTTAAGTAGATTAAAGTGCTTCTTGAGTTCAAGCATTACTCAGAGTCCTACTGAAAAAAAGTACTGTAAACGATTACATCATAATAAATGAGAATTTGCTAACTCATTAGCTTGAATGTTAGCTACCGTTAGCTAAATTAGCTTGCTGACAGACACTGTGAGGAAAAAAAAATATTTATTCAAAGTAAAAACAGTAATTTAGAAACATGAAAAAAGGGAATTTATTACTTTCAACTCAAGTTGTCCCGATGTAAAATGCATCTCCTGCATGGAGATTTGTTGTTAGCAGGGTGGTCCTCCCTCTCTCCCATCTCTCAGTAGAACTGTCCTCTCTCTCTCTGGGTGTGCTTAGGTGGTCCATCCTCTCTCCCATCTCTCAGTAGAACTTCCAGCCCTCTCTCTCTCTGGGTGTGTAGGGGTGGTCCTCCCTCTCCCCATCACTCCCATGAGAACATCCTCTCTGGGTGTGTGGGTGGTCCTCCTCTCTCCCATCACTCAGCAAGAACTGTCCTCTCTCTCTCTCTGGGTGTGTGGGTGGTCACCTCCTCCCCTCCACTCAATTAAACTGTCCTCTCTCTCTCTGGGTGTGTAGGGTGGTCCTCCCTCTCCCCCATCACTCAGTAGAACTGTCCTCTCTCTCTCTGGGTGTTTAGGGTGGTCCTCCCTCTCCTCCATCACTCAGTAGAACTGTCCTCTCTCTCTCTGGGTGTGTAGGGTGGTCCTCCCTCTCCCCCATCACTCAGTAGAACTGTCCCTTCTCTCTCACCTGGTGAGTTGGATGGTACTCCCTGTCCCCCATCTCTCAGTAAAACTGTCCTCTCTCTTTCTCTGGAGTGTGTGGGGTCCTCCTCTCTCCCATCTCTCCAGTAGAACTGTCCTCTCTCTCTCTCTGGGTGTGTAAGGGTGGTCCTCCCTCTCCCTACATCCTCAACAGAACTGTCCTCTCTCTTTCTCACAGGTGTTAGGTGGTCACCCTCTCTCCATCACTCAGCAAGAACTGTCCTCTCTCTCTCTGGGTGTGTAGAGGTGGTCCTCCTCTCTCCCCATCTCTCAAGTGAACTGTCCTCTCTCTCTCTGGGTGTGTAGGGCATTGGTCCTCCCTCTCCCCATCCTCCAGTAGAACTGTCCTCTCTCTCTGGGTGTGTGGGGCAAATGTCGCCATATTTAAGGGGGAACTGGACGTTCTCCTGGTTGAGGTGAAATCTGGGAAAGGGATTTAAATGTCGCCACAGTCCTCTGCAAAAGTCTTGAGACCCTCCTTTCTTCATGTGTCCAGTGAGACTTTCTCTTTATCTTTAATGTCTTGTTGAGGAACAGTTCTCCAGTTCTTCATGGAGGACCGAGTTTTTGTCTCTCTTTTTCTGTACAGTCGCTGTTAGAATTCTATTTGGATGTTTGCACAGAAATCACTGCATCTACTGTCTCATTTTCCTACAACGTATATTAGAAATCAAGGGATCAAGACATGGTTCCACTTCTGTGGCTGCAGAGAACCAACTCTCGAGCAAAGCACTTTAGCACTGACAATATTTTTACCTTCCTCAGGGAACTGTCAAAAAAAAAAAACATGTTTTTTGGTATGTAGTTTTTAAACTGTTAGGTTAAGGTGATGTTCTGCGTAATTTCACTGACCTCTTTTATAAAGTGGGTACCAGTCACTAGGGCCCTGTTCCCACCTGCTGCTTAACCAGCGTCCTGATTACAGGGGAGAACCAGGACCAAAGACCTGGTGCTCTCAGTGTGTCCTCCAGTCACCACCATCCTGTGTCACAATGCCGATTGTTTGGAGACTTGCTGGTCCATTATGTGTAAGGAGTTCTAGATATGTCACTGACCTTGGAGATGTAGACTATGGCGCTTTCAGCCAGTTCTCGATTTGTCCCTGATTCCAGAGTAGTAGCTTAAGCAGATTTAGGAGCAACTGTGGAATCCTAGTGTAAGCCCCTTCTGGATGAGATTTTAGTAAGTTCTAGAAATGTCACTATAGTGACATGTGACAACAGAACCATAGTTTAAGCAAGTTTCTGCGGATTTTAGAATGCAGAACCAAGGTTTCAATCAATTCTAGATATGTTGCTGATTGTAGAGTCCTGGCGTAATCAGGTTGCTGTCAGTTCTAGAGAAGTAACTGACTGTAGAGCCATAGCGTAAGAGTTTAGTCAGTTCTAGATAGTGTAAGCAGGTTTCAGTCCACTCCTAGATACCCACTGACTGTAAAGATGTAGCGTCAGATGGTTTCTGAAGATTTTTAAATCACTGACGTTCTACTAGCCTCAATTTCTTAACTCAGGCAGCAGATGGTCGCCAGAAGTTCTGATAAATGATGTCCATCTGTTTCTCCAGACATGGACTGGCTTACAGTCTGTCTCCGAGGCGCAACGTGTCCTGTTCGCACCCGTACTGGGTACCAACTTTGTTCGGAACACCCAGGACACAGGTTAACACCAGGCGTGAGGCCCAGCTCTTTTCTTCCCTTCCCCCCCACAACTGACACATTCTTTTTTTTCTACTTTTCAATACCTTTCTTAGCAAGTAAACCTCCTTCCAGCGTAGGTGGAACATTTCCACAACATGAAGTTCCTTGAAACCTTCATACATGGCTCTACCATAACATTGTTAAGAGAACCATTACAACTTTTAACTGTGTTATGACGTCTAAAACAGTTCCTTAATTGTATTCAGAATTTGAGTGCATGGTTAGATGGTTCTTCTCTATGGTGCTGGAGACCTGTATGCACATAGTTTCTTGAAGGAACCTCTTGTTCCTAAGTACTTCTTTAAACTTACCAAAGGGTGTTTAATATATTTCCCTGATATGGAACTATCAAAAATATCTTGCTGCTTTGATCTTTTGATTCAAGTGTTTGATAACAATATAAAGAAGTTAATTTAATTCAATTCAATGTATTCTTGTATGTGCCTTTTACAACAAAGAGATTGCCCAAGCCCTTTACATTGATAACAGGTTACATTAATGATGTTTAGATGTTTATGCGGGCGACTACGGAGAGAGGAACAACTCACTGTGTGAAAAAAGCACCTCTGAGTTACATTTACCAGCTTATGGGTCTACTAACATTTACAAGAGGAAATTTAGTTTGGTTGTAGCTCCCAGGATCAGTCAGGAGTCCCAAGTTGCTTCCAGGTACCGGTGAGCTGCCAGGGTCCCTTGGCGCATCAGATGCATCACACACACCAGATGAAGTAGTTCAGTGTGGACTCAGTGACACGCAGACCCCAGACATGGGGAGAGAAATGGAATGAGGTCAGTAATGGCAGGATCAGTGATGACACACACAGAAATGAAAACGTGGCATGTGGCGCAGGACATTGTGTGTTTGCCTCGGCGATGGTGGTAAGATGAAGGCTGAAGTAAGTCTTCAACGTGATTTAAAAACCAGGAACTGAATCGGCATCCGTACAGAAAGCAGGCAAGCTGTTCCACAATCTAGGGCCTGGGGCAAAGGAAAACAAAAATTATACTCATTTCGTATGAGGGCGATTACGGAGATCTTTATTCTGGGATCTAAGTAGGCGGTTAGGTGTGTAGGTATTAAGCAGTTCGGTTTAGGTATGAAATTAATAAAAGGTCATGAAGGCTGCGTCAATCGGCAACAAATCCGTACACAGTTCGAAGAGATTGCTATGCTGGTTACTGTATCGACATTTGAGCTGGGTGATAAATGATCTGTGTTTGTTTGCGTTGGCGTTAAACGTTCTGGCCAAGGCCATAGTGAATACTCAGAGCTAAGTATATTGGTAGATCTGGTCTTGATAGCGGAACCATATTGCCATGTTGTCCCTGGCCACTTCAGGGACAAGCTGCTCACTTCAGGGACTTGCTTCTTACTTCATGGACATGCTGGTCCTTTCAGGACACACGCTTCGCTTCGAAGTGGAAAAGTTCTCAGTATTTCCACTCGAGCGTTGTGTTAAGTGGTGTGAATGCCGGGGCGGCACGGCGTTCGGGCAGCTCTGGTAGCCTTGCGGCAGCGAGACATCCAGCAGCCGGGAGAGAACAAATTCTAACTTTTAGGCCCCAGTGACTACGACACCCTCCAGCGTTGAGGGTGTTCCGGGTCTCTGTTTCCGTAGGGAAAGATGTTCTTCCATGTGTTCTGTTGTAGTGTTTCGTCTTCTGTCATTTCATATTTATGATAATGTGAGTGATGTAGACATGCAATAAAAAGAAAAAAGAATCTTTTTTGTTTGATACATTTCTCCATAACTGTCTGTTTGGGTTTATGTGACAAAGAACCTCAGCCTCTTTCTGGGACTGTCCAGGCTGAGATATGGAAATTAGCTCAGTTCTTTGTAACACACACTGTAAAAGCAGGCATTGTAACTGGGCGCAGGGAGGCTGAGGAGCCACAGAGGCAGGCAGGAGGTAATGGAGCAGCATGGACCGGCAGTCATTCAGTCATTTCTGCGCTTTTCCACAGGTACCTCAGGGCAGCCTATTGGGAGGGTTGAACCTGGATCACTGCTGCAACTGTTTTAATCACAATGTCCCATACTGGGCACTGAAACGAGAGGTGGGATTGAGGAGACTCGTCCTGCAGACGCAGAAGTCCTGCGCTCAGTCCACCTTCAAACTCCTGCAGTGGAACAGGGTGGAATTCTGACATGACCACTAGGGGGCCTCTTAAAACACCTTTCCTGCCTTCTGACCTTCGGGTTCCTAGTTTTAAATGCAGAAAGGGGTTCTAATAAGATGTGCCAGTTCTAATGAGTTGCCTGACAGCTTCTGATACACAGAACATTCTAATTGTTCTTTGAGCTTAGGGTTCTAGTGACCTAACTGACTGTTCTAATGCATTAACTAAGGGTTCTAATGAGCTAAGAGCCTAATGTGCTGACAGACTAATGAGTTAAATAAAGTTTCTAATGATGGTTCTAATGAGCTACGGGTTATAAACAGTTAACAAATCTAATGAGCTAAGGGTTCTAATGAGCTGTCTAAACTATCTAATGGACAGTTAGCAACTCAGCAAATGTAACTCAGTTCTACAACTGAACACACACACACACACACACACACACACACACACACACAGTATTGAAAACCTAAGTTTAATTTGATACAAAAGCGTCTTAAATAACAAACATGTTTTTTGAGATTTGTGACATTTTTTCAAAGATAAATTAGAACACATTCATAACAAACACATTTCTACACATTCATCCACAAGTACTTCACAGGGTGTGTGTGTGTGTGTGTGTGTGTGTGTGTGTGTGTGTGTGTGTGTGTGTGTGTGTAAAAGGCACTTTCAAACCATTTAAAAACTCTTCAGCGCTGCATACATTCACTTTACCATGGCAACGATTGTCAAGCAGGACCTTAGCAACAAAAATACATATCAGTCCATCATATACAAAAGTGTGTGTGTGTGTGTGTGTGTGTGTGTGGGTGTGTGTGGGTGTGTGTGTGTGTGGGTGTGTGTGGGTGTGGGTGTGTGTGTGTGGGTGTGTGACCGACAGCACGTCTATTAAAATTAGCATAGCTTCATATTAAAAGCTGACACTAAATAATTAAGATCTTTGTTTCAAAGGAGAACCGTGGAACCTGGCTGAGCACATTTGCAGATAAAACATGCTAGAACCCTCAATTAAGTTTTAATAGACAACTACCAGAGTTCTAGACTGTGAGAAAGTATGAGAGCTCATACAACAGAGGGATCTAGAATACTAAAAAAGCAGGGCTCTAGAACAATCAAATACTGAAAGTGGACATGGTTCTAGAATACTAATTCAGGCAGGGTTCCGCAACATTAAATGGCACAGTTCTAAAATACTACTTAGGGCAGGGTTTTGGAATGCTTTATGGGGCAGGCACATAGAACATTACATGAGTCAGGGTTCTAAAATACTAAAAGAGACAGGGTTCTAGAATAGTAAATAGGACAGGGCTCTAGATTACTTTATGGGACAGGGTTCTTGAATACATGGTTCTTGAACCATGTCTAGAGTAATTTAATACTGAATGAAGTTGGTATTATAAATACTACAGGAGAAGTGGTTCTACTAAACAATGGCAGGTGTTCTAGCAGGGTTCTAGAATCCTAAAAAAAGGGGTCTCGAACACAAACTCGATTACAGAACAGTGCAGATGTAGAACTCTAAGCAGGGAGTCAAGCTCTTGAACTTTAATCAAGACAGGGTTCTAGAATACTAAATTGGGCATGGTTCCAAATGGGGCATGCTACACTAAACGTGCATGGTTTTAGGATGTTTAGGGCTTTAGAATCTTGAGCCAACACTAAACCAGGCATGGTCACAGGAGCAAGGTTCTAAGGTCCAGGGTTCTAGCTGCCAGTCCAAACATCCTTTGAAGGGTGAACAGGAGGAAAGACCTGAAGGTCGTGTCTCAGTGCGAGGTAAACGGTGCTGTGCGCTGAACACGAGTCTCTTTCCATGTGTCTTTGTTGCATCACCACAGTGTTTGAGTGACAGGGTTCTGTCCAAGAAGAACCAACGCAGGTGCCACCCACTACAGCACCAGTCTACCGTCCAGTGTAAGGTAATCAGGTCCAACTTGTATAAACATGACTGAGGAACTTCTGCTGCTACATGACTTTCTGTCCTGAGAAAGGGATGGGGTGCAGTTACAAAAAGTGTCCTTAAGGTGGCTCTATTGTCCTTTAAGTCCCTCACGGCTGTTCTTTTGGTTCTTCCTACTTCTTCCTCTTGCTGAAGTTGGGAACCATAGAGAACCAACCCACCTAGGATTTGATACTGCCACTATGTCACTTACCTCGCCTTGCCTGGTGTTTTCTTCACCACATTTGCATTTTTTGTCTTTCTTTTTGTCCTCCATCATTATTTTTCACCTTTTTCCAATTGGTCAAACCCAGCAGGGTTCTGCTCTTCCCTTACATCATCTTCACCGTTCTCTTTCACTCAGTGCTTCCCAGGTTCTGTTGGATTTCTTGCGAAGGTCTAATTGCTAAAGGAGCCTTCATTTCTTCAACCGAACACACCCGAACTCCTCGGGGTGTCTTGGTTCCAGACCGGCAAGCTTTGGGTGCCAGTTCAGAGCTGCACCTTTTGTTTTATTCAGTGGAAAAACATGGAACCAGCAGCGGAATTGCACTGGCTCCAATGCAGTTGAACAGGAGTGGAAATTTGCTTTCTGGACCCCTTTCCTGGGGTTACCCACTAACCACCTATCTCTCTCTCTCTCTCTCTCTCTTTTCTCTCTTTCTTTCTTTCTCTCCCTCTCTTTCACACCACAGTCTCGCTGCCCTTGCCGGCTTTAGCCCAGCCCTCACCACCCTTCCGGCTGCGAGCACTCCGGCAGGAGTGCAGCAGGTGCCGTGAGCAGCGCTGCCAGGTGTGCAGGGTTTTGGCTGACCATACCCACATGCCGCAGGTGATGCCCACCAGCAGGGACATGAACATCCTCAGCATTTCAGCCGCCATGTAGGAGTCCCGCGCCGTCTGGTGGAAGTCTGCCCAGTTGGAGATTTGGTAGAAGTAGCAGGCGATGACGCATGAGGCAGGGACCGTGTAGAGGACAGAGAAGACGCCGATTTTCACCATTAGCCGCTCCAGCTTGTCTGTCTTCGTGCCGTCCTTCTGCAGGTTGGAGCGTATCTTGAAGAGCGCCACCAGCCCTGCAGCGATAAAGAGTGTGCCGATCACCAGGTAGGTGAACAGCGGGGCGACCACAAAACCCGTCAGTGCGTCCAGGTTCTGATTCCCCACGTAGCACAGCCCGGTGAGGTCGTCTGCGTCCACCAGCCTCATGATGAGGATGACTATGGTCTTGACGGCTGGAATCGCCCATGCCGCGATGTGGAAGTAGGAGCTGTGCATCTCGATGGCTTCATGGCCCCACTTGAGTCCTGCTGCCAGGAACCAGGTCAGAGTCAGGATTACCCACCAGATGGAGCTTGCCATGCCAAAGAAGTATGCCAAGAGGAAGACCACAGCGCAGCCTGTGTTCTTTAGACCCTCTTGTGCAAGGACGGGGACAGCAGCCTCGTCCAAATCACAGGATATCCGCTCTCGGCCAGCGGTCAGCCGCACTAGGAAGGCCACGCTGTAGACGTTGTAGCAAAGGCTGAGGAACATGATCGGCCGTTCCGGGTAGGAAAAGCGGGTGGAATCCAGGAGGAAGGTCAGCACCGTGAAGGAAGTGGAGACGAAGCACAGCACGGCCCACACGGCCATCCACACGTCCGTGAACAGCTTGGCTTGCCGGCGGTACAGCCCTGCGTCATATCCGCACTGCAGGACACAGTTGCCACTCCGCTTGGCCCAGGCGTACTGCTCCGGGCCGCCGCCGCCCAGTGTCACACACTCCTCCTCATACGGGTGCAGGGTCCTCACGGGGTGAAACGGGCCATCGTCCTCCGCTGGACCCTCCATGCACATGTGGTTGTGGTCATTGGTGGGCGGAAACAGGCTGCAGTTCAGCTGCTCTGGCCACACAAAGCCAAAGTCCTGCAGCACCGGCAGGCACTTCCGCTTCACCGCCAGGCACATGCTGCCGCACGGTCCGATGGTCACTGAGACCTTCTCCGTACACATGGGGGCGTAAACGGCACACAGGAAGAACTGAGGAGAAAGAGAAGAGAAAGAAGATCAGGTAAGGTAGACGGATCTGATAGCAGGTGAGTCTAGCTGCTTTAACATCTCTAATCGCTAACAAAGGCACTCGCACAACTCACAGACACACTGACTGAATATAACCATATATATAAATATAACTATATTTACAAACACACACACGCACGTGCGCGCGCACACACACACACAGTTACATTAGTGCTGTGAGTATAAAGAGCAGAAAAGAGAGCAGCAGCATTGTCACAAACTGAATCAGCACTGACTGACCAATAGAACGATAGACTGACTAACTGACCTACTGACTGAACAATAGAACGATAGACTGACTAACTGACCTACTGACTGACCAATAGAACGATAGACTCACTAACTGACCTACTGACTGACCAATAGAATGATAGACTCACTAACTGACCTACTGACTGACCAATAGAACAATAGACTGACTAACTGACCTACTGACTGACCAATAGAACGATAGACTGACTAACTGACCTACTGACTGAACAATAGAAACGATAGACTGACTAACTGACCTACTGACTGAACAATAGAACGATAGACTGACTAACTGACCTACTGACTGACCAATAGAACGATAGATTGACTGACTGAACAATAGAACGATAGACTGACTAACTGACCTACTGACTGACCTATAGAACGATAGATTGACTAACTGACCTACTGACTGACCAATAGAACGATAGATTGACTGACTGACTGACTGACCAATAGAACGATAGATTGACTAACTGACCTACTGACTGACCAATAGAACAATAGATTGACTAACTGGCCTACTGACTGAACAATAGAACGATAGATTGACTGACTGACTGACTGAACAATAGAACGATAGATTGACTAACTGACCTGCTGACTGACCAATAGAACTATAGATTGACTGACTGACCTATAGAACGATAGATTGACTAACTGACCTACTGACTGACCAATAGAACGATAGATTGACTGACTGACTGACTGAACAATAGAACGATAGACTGACTAACTGACCTACTGACTGAACAATAGAACGATAGATTGACTGACTGACTGACTGAACAATAGAACGATAGATTGACTAACTGACCTGCTGACTAACCAATAGAACGATAGATTGACTGACTGACTGACTGAACAATAGAACGATAGACTGACTAATTGACCTACTGACTGAACAATAGAACGATAGATTGACTGACTGACTGACTGAACAATAGAACAATAGATTGACTGACTGACTGACTGACTGACTGAACAATAGAACGATAGACTGACTAACTGACCTACTGACTGAACAATAGAACGATAGATTGACTGACTGACCTACTGAACAATAGAACGATAGATTGACTAACTGACCTGCTGACTGACCAATAGAACTATAGATTGACTGACTGACCTATAGAACGATAGATTGACTAACTGACCTACTGACTGACCAATAGAACGATAGATTGACTGACTGACTGACTGAACAATAGAACGATAGACTGACTAACTGACCTACTGACTGACCAATAGAACGATAGATTGACTGACTGACTGACTGACTGAACAATAGAACGATAGACTGACTAACTGACCTACTGACTGAACAATAGAACGATAGATTGACTGACTGACCTGCTGACTGACCAATAGAACGATAGATTGACTGACTGACTGAAGAATAGAACGATAGATTGACTGATTGACTGATTGACCAATAGAACGATAGATTGACTGATTGACCAATAGAGCAATAGATTGACTGATTGACTGAATGACCAATAGAGCGATAGATTGACTGATTGACTGATTGACCAATGGAACGATAGATTGACTGATTGACCAATAGAGCAATAGATTGACTGATTGACTGAATGACCAATAGAGCGATAGATTGACTGATTGACTGACTGACCAATAGAACGATAGATTGACTGACTGACTGAAGAATAGAGCGATAGATTGACTGATTGACTGACCAATAGAGCGATAGATTGACTGACTGACCTATAGAACGATAGATTGACTAACTGACCTACTGACTGACCAATAGAACGATAGATTGACTGACTGACTGACTGAACAATAGAACGATAGACTGACTAACTGACCTGCTGACTGAACAATAGAACGATAGATTGACTGACTGACTGACTGAACAATAGAACGATAGATTGACTGACTGACCTATAGAACGATAGATTGACTAACTGACCTGCTGACTGACCAATAGAACGATAGATTGACTGACTGACTGAAGAATAGAACAATAGATTGACTGACTGACTGAAGAATAGAACGATAGATTGACTGATTGACTGATTGACCAATAGAGCGATAGATTGACTGATTGACCAATAGAGCAATAGATTGACTGATTGACTGAATGACCAATAGAGCGTTAGATTGACTGATTGACTGATTGACCAATGGAACGATAGATTGACTGATTGACCAATGGAATGATAGATTGACTGATTGACTGACCAATAGAGCGATAGATTGACTGATTGACTGACCAATAGAGCGATAGATTGACTGACCAATAGAGCGATAGATTGACTGACTGGCTGAACAATAGAACGAGAGATTGACTGACTGGCTGAACAATAGAACGATAGATTGGCTGATTGACCAATGGAGCGATAAACATTTACAGCATTGATCAGATGCTCTTCTCCAGAGAGACGTCCGTGTCCTGATTACAGGGACAGTCCCCCCTGGAGACACTCAGGGTTCAGGGTCTCAGGGACCCAATGGTGGTAGTGCTGGAGGTGGGATTTGAACCTGGAACCTCTTGGTCCGTAGGCAAGTACCCTACTACTAGACCACCACCACCCCTAGACTGACTGACTGACCGACTGACTAACCGACCAATAGAATGATAGACGGACTGATTGTCTGACTGACTGTCTGACTGACTGACTGACCGACTGACTGATTGTCTGACTGACCGATTGTCTGACTGACCGATTGTCTGACTGACTGACTGACTGACTGACTGATTGACTGACTGATTGTCTGACTGACTGACTGATTGTCTGTCTGACTGACTGACTGTCTGATTGTCTGACTGACTGACTGATTGTCTGTCTGTCTGACTGACTGACTGTCTGACTGACTGTTTGTCTGACTGACTGATTGTCTGACTGATTGATTGTCTGATTGACCGACTGACTGACTGCCTGACTGACTGCCTGACTGACCGACTGACTGATTGTCTGACTGACTGCCTGACTGACAGAATGATTGACCAATAGACTGACTGTTTGAGTGACTGTCTGTCTGAGGCCAATAATAACTACATATTGATACAGAAACATGCAACACTGTGCAAAACTCTTCATCACTCCTTCATTTTTCCCTTCGAAACTTTCTGGTATTTTAAATGTGTCATTGAGGGACAGTTCTCCAGATCTTCCTGAAGGACAGTGTTGTTGTCTCTCATGTTCAGTCCAGTCTCTGTACCTGAGCAGTTCTCCAGATCTTCCTGAAGGACAGTGTTGTTGTCTCTCATGTTCAGTCCAGTCTCTGTACCTGAGCAGTTCTCCAGA
>JABMDN010000412.1:0-17967 GCA_017165825.1 Hepsetus odoe
AAAACAATCGCAACTATCAAGTGACAGAGCGTGGTCCTTTCTTTAGCCAAACACACGAAAAGCTCCTTCAGAACAAATTTCCAGATTTTCCGATGAATGTAATGTACTCGCCAATGTGCCTGTCGCAGAATGCTATGGCTATGACAAATAAAGTAGTGTGTCCAGCATTCTGACCAAGGTTTACTGCAGCTCTTCAGGTGGCTCGTTGGTCGAGGGGTATGATTCTCGCTTTGGGTGCGACGGGTTCAAACGGGTGCAAATCCCAGACGAGCCCTGAGCTTTAAGTGTAATTTGTTAATTTCCTTTTTCGAAAAGGGTATCATGTATTAAATATCTGAGCAGGTCCCGAAGTCACTCCCTGCGATGGGCTGGCAACCTGTCCAGGCTGTCTCCTGTCCTTCGCCCTGTGTGAGCTGGGATGGACTCCAGCATGCCCCCGCGACCCCGCTTGGGACAAGCGGCAGAAAATGACTGACTGACGGATCCCGAAGTCACTCTATAAGCAAACAAGAGGTCAGTGAGTAAGGAGTGGTATGATCTCTGTTTAGCAGTGACGTGCACATCAGATGGAGATTATTCTTTATTCTTTAGGTGTGAGTTTGAACATTTTGAAAAAGTGTTTATAAACTATATTTACTTTTATTTTGTTAAAAAGTGTAGTTGGTTTGTTTTTTCCTGATGTGGACATTTAAGTAGCTCAAAAATTCAGTATATGATTCATTGAAGTTAATTAGTCTAAACTGATGTAAATGACATTTTAGAAATAAAGCAAGAAACCTCATTATTAATGAGTTTCCTGAACGAAAACCGCCCTCATTATTAATTATTTATGATTATTGTAGTCGGTTGAGTCTCCTGTTCCTCAACAAAGCATGAAGTTTGTTCATCATCGCTGAGGGCAGCGGTGGTCTAGAGGTTAGGGAGTCTCCCCCCCAATCAGAAGATTGTGGGTTTGATTCCCTCACCAGTAGGTCGACCCGAGGTACCCCTGAGCAAGTTACTGTCCCTGTCACTGCTCCCCGGGCACTTTCTGCCCACTGCTGCATGGGTTAAATGCAAAGGTCCAATTTTATTGTGGTTCACTGTGTGCTGTGCTGTGACCTAGCAATGACCAGGGTTGTCACTTTCACTTTCTTCACTTTTGCTGAACTCACTCTTACTGTTGGTGGATTTTCTGTTTGTTAGAAATGACTGAGACAGACTCAAAGGGCTGATTCTGGAACAGCTTCAGATTACTGTCCTTACTGGCATTTATAAAATCACGCTACTCGTTTATCCATCCATTTTCTGCCGCTTGTCCCAAATGGGTGCTGGAGTCCAAACCAGCACACACAGGGCGAAGGACGGGGGAGGCACCCTGGACAGGTCGCCAGCCCATCTAGTGTATGTCATTTGGCCATCACACCTGATGTACCGTCGGTCATAGTACGTCTGAATGATCATTCTGTACAGTTTACCTTGATTTTCAAAACTGCATATTTCTCAGATGACGCTCCCTCTGTGAACGGGACCGTGTACGTTTGTGGTAACACAGCTTACAGTTATCTGCCTGAACACTGGTCAGGTACATGTTATACAGCTTACATCATACCAGCTTTTAGACTTAATCATTTACAAAAATGGGATTTATTTCATTCTCATGAACTTGTAGCGCAACCTGCTAAAAGACTCTTTTCAGCTCTTTTTCCTAATTATGGAACGACAGTAGCTTTAGATGAAATTAGAGAAGCAGTGAGAGTAATGGAAGATGTTAATAATGGTACAGCACGTGCTTTAGATCAAATTAATCATGAACTAATCAATATGAGACACATGACTCTCCAGAACAGGTTGGCTCTTGACCTCTTGCTGCTGAAAAAGGTGGAACTTGTGCTGTTATTGGGGACGAGTGTTGCTCATTCATTCCAGACGTGTCCCATAATGACTCGACTCTAATTTCAGAGATTAGAAAACAGGTCAGAGTTATTCACACCGCCTCTACATCTTCAGTGGACCTCTTCAGATGGTTCACCTGCACGTCTGGGGTTCTGGCCACTCATATCCTTCAAGTCTTTGTTGTACTCATATGTTCGATTACTCTGATTCTCCTGATAATCAAGATTGTTTTATGCTTTGTTTCCAGGACGTGTAAGACTGTACAGGACGTGTAAGACAGAGAGACTACATGTCAATGTAGTCTCTCTGTCTCCAGATGTGGAAATATTTGATCATTACCTGTAATGATACATGATGATGATGGTATGATTACAGTTCAATCATTAATCACAGTTTGATTTTGAATATTTAGCATGATGATCAGGGCCTTGTTTTCATTCAAATTGATTTAATGTTGATTCAATGGGTTTACATAGAATCACAGGGGAGAGTGACGGATTGTAGCTTGATTTTGCTTATTTATTTACTTATTTACTGTTATTTTATTTGTATATATTCCCCTGTAACTGCATCTCCATTTTTTTATGTTCTCTTCTGAGTAACGCTTTCTTTGCACGTCAAAAACACCCAAACAAGGTCATAGATTAAGTGTCTCCACTGGAGGCCTTGGATCTCCCAGCAGACAGATAAAAAGGCACTCTGAACTGTGCAAGTTAGAGAGAAAGGATTCCACAAAGAGGATATCTAAAATATATATTATGATTGTTCTATTTCGTTACAACTTTACTGTCTAGATACGTGACCCATAAACACCAGACTAGTAACTTGAGAAAGCTGGATTTTAATGACAAGCATTATTTACTATGGGGCTGCATCCCAATCACACACCGGCTCACTGAATAGTGTGTAAATTCAGAACTCCAAGTTATGATTGTAGGGTCAGAGCTGCATCATTAACTGTAGGGCTCATTCACTCAAAAAAGTTGTTGTTACGGGTGGTTTTGGTTCTGGTTTTGGTTTTGGTCCAGTTCCGTGTCTGGATTCATGTTTCTGTTAAGTAAAAGTATGTCAAGAATCTCTGGCTCAGCATTGACGTCCCAAGTCACACACCAGGTCATTACATATGATAGAAAATCAGGACTCCACATCAACACCGCAAGGTTATAGCTGGCTTATGAGCATAGAGCTGCGTCCCAAATCCCACACCAGTTCACTGAAAAGTGTGTAAAATCATGACCACATTAAAACTGTAGGGTCAGAATAGCAATCATTACCGTAGTGCTGCGCACCAAATCACACACCAGCTCACTATATAGTATGTAAAATCAGGACTTCAAGTTACTTCTGTAGGGTCAGAACTGTATTCATTTCTGAAGGGCTGTGTTCCAAATCAAACATCAGCTAGCAACAAAGTGTGTAAAATCAGGACTCCACATTAACACTGCAGGGTCAGAGCTGCATAATTTACCATAGGGCTTCATCCCAAATCACACACAGGTCACTAAATATGATTTAAAATCAGGATTTAACCCTGCAGGGTCAGAGCTGCATTCAGACTGTAGTGCTGCACTCTGAATCAAACACTAGCTGACTGAAAAGTGTGTAAAATCAGAACTCCACATAACCAGTGCAAGTTCAGACCTGCATTATGACCCTAGGGCTGCATCCCAAATCACATACCAGCTCACTGAATAAAGTTTAAAACCAGGACTCAATATTATCACTGCAGGGTCAGAGCTGCCTTAATTATGGTAGGGCTGGATCCCAAATCACAAACTGTTCTCAACATTGGGTAGGGGCTGTGTCCCAAACCACACACTTTGTGCTGTGCTGTGTTTCACCATCACAAGTAGTCCCCTTCACTAGTTTGGTCTTTGGTGCTGGATAGCTGTTTCCCCCCTAGTTTTCTGTGCTTGTGTCTTGTCTCTTTATTTTGGTCAAGTTGTGAACATTATAGACATCATTCTGTACGTCCTTCTTCTTTTGGAATAATGCACTTCCTAATAGGTTTTCATTTTTATATTTAGTAGATTAGTATTTAATTATGTTGTAAACACTGGTTTACAGAGTGGTGGAGAAAGTGGTGAAGGGCTGCTGGTCACTAAGACTTCCTTTTCTTTTCTTTTGTGTGCTTTTGTTTTCAAACCTACTCCTTCTTGTTTACGTCAGAATGAATTGGGGGACAGAAATCTTTATTTTCAAGTCTTTATCTGCTTTTACAGTTTGTGAATCAGCTGACCAGAGTGTGTGATTCAGGACGAAGCCAGTGGGGAATCAAACATGGAAACTAAATTTGTTGGATCACATGCACATGTAGTTTTGGGAAAATAAATCAATCTTAATAACTTTTTTCCCATTTCACCTTTTCAGATCCTTCAAACAATGAATTAAATGATTTAAAGATCTGAAGAGTGAAAGCAAATCGTGTACAAACGTGTTATTGAATAAACCAAAAATAAAATGGGCACTGGGTGCCAGGTGTGGCTCATCGGGGTTTGGCGTTATAAGCCCCAGTAAATCAGAGCAGGGCGCTGCTCATTCTGTGTGATCACCTTTATTCATGTTATGGTTAGAGTTTCTGAAAGGCAAAGACAAAAAGGAAGCAAAAAAGGAAGCGCCTCAACCTCACCGCTTCGTGGCAGTATTGGAAGTGTTCATTCAGTGAAAAGTGAAAGTGACTATTCTAGTCTTTGTGAAAGACAGCACAGCACAACACAACGAAATTCAACTTCTGCATTTCACCCATATACACCGTGCAGCAGGAGGCAGACATTTAAAGCCCCGGGGAGCAGTGATTAGGACAATACCTTGCTCAAGAGTACCTCAGGGCAACCTATTGGTCTAGGAATTCAACCCACAACCTTCTGATCCTGCGGCCAACTCTCTAACCACTAGGCCACCATTTGATTAAAAAAGTGAAAGAGACTATCCTTGTCATTGCGAGGTCACAGCACAGCACACCATGCACACATGCCCACAACCCATGCACACAAACACCCTGCAGCAGTGGGCAGCTATTGAAAGCTCCTGGGGAGCAGTGACAGGGATGATACCCTGCTCAAGGGTACCTCAGGGCAACCTACTGGTAAGGGGTTTGAACCCACAATCCCTAATCACTAGGCCACCGCTGCCCACGATGTTGATGTTGGAGAAATGGTTCATTCTAGATGCTCTGATTTTCTCTCCAGCTGTGGTTAATGGAACCAGATGTTCCAACCGTGTGAATTTTATGTCCCTCGGTGAAGCTCCAGGTGAGTCTCTTTGTAACGGTAATGATGGCACAATGGCCAGTGTCAACTAAATCACTTTTATTTTGGTGCACCAGAGTTGTTCCCCACAACAAATTAAAAAAACTCATCATTTTACCAAGGAAACAAACAAACTGAAGGCACTCTGTGCAAATTTTTCATGCAAAACATTTTCACTTTCAATGCAATTAGCCCAGTTGGCCACGCCTCTTTAAGCATATAGCCCATGTCTGTGGAAGGAGGTTTCCAGTCACATCACAACTTATCCAGTTTGGTCCAAACTATAGATTTAAACTGATAGTTTGAATGGATTTTAACACGTTAACAGCACTAGAGATGTACCTTTTCAGTTAAGCCAAATGTGGAAAGTGAAAGTGACTATTTGTCTTTGAGAACAAGTTGAACAATAACCATATTACATCCTCTGTATTTAACCTACACACACTGTCCAGCAGGGCGCAGACATATCCAGCAGCGTGGGAGCAGTGATGGGGTCGGTGCCTTGATCCAGGGAACATCAGGGGAACCTGCTGGTCTGGTATTCATTTACTTTACAGCATTTAGAAGACGCTCTTATCCAGAGCGACTTACAACAGTGCCTCATATTAGTGACCAGCTGCAATCAACAGCTGCTGATGAACTATTACAACCACATGCTGAACCTTCTGATCCTGGTCTAGTCATTAAACACTGGGACACTTTCATGAAGCTTTAGCTTTAGATCAGCTATCAGTGCTGCTTCTCTACTGTGAAGAAAATCCACAGCCAAAGAAAAGGAAAAGAGACTCTCAGTCTATCATGGTTGATGGAGTGAGCTTAAAGGAGCTTTGATCGTCACTCCAGTCTCCCAAGAGTCTATTGATTAGTATCGTTTTACCCCTGAGGGATTAGAAACACAGTTCTAGTTCTGACTCAGTCTGAAAACTGAACACACTCTAGACAGAGCAAGTTTATTTCATTCATTTATTCCAATCATCAAAGTAAATGTAAAACAACTAAAAATAAAGGGGGAGAAAATAAAAGAAGAAAATATACCGGGAAAGGTAGGGAAGGGACAGGAAGTGGCAAAGGCTCCTGGGGATGGAACTGAGGTCAAAGTTGGACCTGAGATCTTCTGGCAGCTGGACTCAAGGCTCAGTTCGTGTAAGATCTCAGGGATTGACTGCGGGGGTGGGGGGGTGAGGAACATCTGCTGGTTCCATTTTTTATCTGAGTTTGATCGGCGCTGTCCTCTCAGGGTCCAATCAGTACTTTGGGGGAAGATGGGACACATGGGGTCCGCTTTCATTACAATCCGGTTTTGGAACTGAAGTCTGGTTCTGGTTTGTGTCACTTTCAGACACAAAATCCAGGTTGTTCTGTAATGTCCTCGCGCCTACTCAGGATTGGAGCAAAACTCCAGGCCCGATTGAAGGCGGAATCTGAATCCATGAGCACTAACCTTCAGACCTTCAAGGTCCTCAGAACCAGAAGTTACTTTTTCTGCTCATCAGAGGAAATTTGGGAACTTTCATCCAGTTCTTGCTTTGAGCACTCGCACAAACTTTCTGTGGTTCATCGGTTCTCAAAGCAGAAGCTCGGAAATCATTCAGAGATCGTATCTCTACATAGAGAAGCTGAAAAAGGTTGGGGAATCGCAGAACAGCGCCGTGTCTGTTGTACGAGACAGGTGTGACAGATGGAGAGGAAGCCAGCAGTGTATGAGGTGGGGAGGGTTCAGGAGGAAGGGCCACGACAAAGGTTAAAAAAAGAAACAAAGATGGACTGTATCCAGGACAAGGTGCCACGTCTCCTTGGTGGCTGCCGCCTTGAAGAGGTGCTGCTGGAAGGATTTCCACCTCTGCTGGAACTTGGCGAAGGCCCCGTGTTCGCATTCTGAGATGGGTTCCTGGATCTCTGTAACAAGAAACAATGAGAACGTTAGCAACCTCGTCATCGTTAATGCAGAATTCAATGTGTTCCTGCTAATAATGAAGATGATATAACACAGGTTCTACAACATCAAAATAAGATCTCATATCCTTCTTTACCTTTCGGAAGATGTTCCTGAGGCGGGAGCAGACACCCTTGCGCTTCCTCCTTTCATCTCCGTCTGTTGTTTCAGGTGTTGCTGGTGAAGGAGGTGCTGCTGGTGAAGGAGGTGTATCTGTAGGAGATGATGTATCAGAAGAAGAAGTTGCATCTAGTATCTCTGCCTCCAGAATTTTCTGCAGTGTGTGCACCACTTTCTCATCAAAAGTGGGGTCCTGATGGTCTAAGCACAGCTGCATCGTTTCCTGTGTCCCAAACTGAAGCAGAAGCTCCATAAACACAGTGGACAGACCAGCTTGGAAGCCCCCCTCGTAGAAGGTAGATGGGGGGAACTCCCTGTGGAGTTTCTCGATGAGACCGGTCCATCTTGGAGCGGTCTGTCCCTCGTCTCTGGGCTGCTGGGGTGAAGGCGCTGAAAGGAGCCTCAGTGTCAACAGCACTGAAAGGACTGGGTGGGTCGTGGCCATCATGTCCAGGATGTTGCTGATGGAGTGTGGCGCCTCGTCCTGGGCCTGGCTGGAGCTTGAAGGCCCCTCGAGGGGGTCATCAGAGCTGCTGGACTGAGAGAGTGAACAGTGTGGTTTTCTAAAGTACACACTGTGAACCACCAGGACCATAGCAGCTACCAGTGTTTCTGTCAGCAGGCCGTAATGGGAATTGACACAGTCAATCATCTCCGACTTGGATTGAAACCTACTGACAAATTCATCATAAATGTCATCAATGATGGACGAGTGGAACTGCTGGACAGCATCTTGACCGTCTTCTACTTCGATGACCTCAAAACGTAACAGCAGTTCCTTCACGCCATCTGAGACCTGCTGAACCAAGTTCTCCGTCACTATCACGGGTTGGTGAGCCCCGTCGCAATTCTCGACGACCCTCTGGAGGATCGACCGGATGCAATGACGGACAGCCTTCATAGAAACGGACGGAACTGGCAACATTGAATTCATGACCTGTGATCAAAAAAGAAAAAAGAAAACTATAAATATTTAAGAAATAATAATTAAACTTACCTCCATAATAAAATGTAGCACTAGAATGAAAGAAGAACCGTTCTCTGAATGGTGTAAATGTGTTCTAATGGTTCTGTGAGTGGCCAGTGTTCTGTGTATGACCAACACTTTTACTAAAAGAACCCTAAAAGAACAAAACCTGCTCATTCTTCCAGTGTTCCCACCCTGCTGTGATTAGTTACCTTTAGGATGAAGGTCTCTGGTCTAGATCTGTTTAAGAGTTCTCTGTTAGAGTTCTCTGCTCTATTCAAGTTCTCGTAGAGTTCTCTTTTGGAGTTCTCTGTGAGTTTTTACAGCGAGTTCTCAGTTGGAGTTCTCTTTTGGAGTTCTCTGAGTTCTCTCTGCTTTCTAGTGGGACCCAAACTCTCCGACAGTCTCCCATAGAATGACAGAAGCTCCCTGATGGTCCGGAATTTATGGGCTCTGGCACACACACACACACACACACACACACACACACACACACACACACACACACACACACACACACACACACACAACACAAGCTTCTATGATGTCACAAAGGCCAGGCTGCAGACACCGAGTAGCTTTCCGCACCAATAAAAGCCCTGTGGAATCTACACTACACCCGATACAGTAAAAGTCCCAGCACACCAATTATTATCATTAATATTAAGATTTAAAGTCCTCATCAAGTTTGTTATAATATTATAGTATTGTGTTATATTTATGTTATCCTCAAAATATATATAAAATAGATAATACAACATTCAACATTGAATTATAATAAATGTATACATTATTTTATGGCTCATATAGGCAGTAATTGTTTTTTTGGGGGTTTTTCCCCAAAAGATGGTTTAATTTTTAGCCTACATAGCAGCTAGCTAACTAGCTTGCTAAAGAAACTTCAGAATTATTCAGGAAGAGAAAGAAGAGTGACTTGATTTTCCTCTTTCTGAAAGTGAAAACTGCATGTTAATCATACACTATAACACTGTTTATTTTATATTGGGAGAAATAGCTTACACAACATCAGCTTAATTTGATGAACGATGAATGAAGATGATATAACACAGGTTCTACAACATCAACACAAGATCTCATATCCTTCTTTACCTTTCTGAAGATGTTCCTGAGACTGGAGCAGACACCCTTGCACTTCCTCCTGTCATCTCCCCACCTGTTGTTTCAGGTGTTGCTGGTGAAGGAGGTGTATCTGGGGAAGGAGATAAATCTGATGAAGAAGTTGTATCTAGTATCTCTGCCTCCAGAATGTTCTGTAGTGTGTGCACCACTTTCTCATCAGTTGGGTCCTGATGGTCTAAGCACAAATGCAGCATTCCCTGTGCCCCAAACTGAAGCAGAAGCTCCATAAACACAGTGGACAGCTCTGAAGGTCAGCCTACTGGTTGATGGAGGGAACTCTCTGGAGTTTCTCAATGAGTCAGGTCCATCTTGGAGCAGTCTGTCCCTCGTCTCCGGGCTGCTAGAGTGAAGGAGCTGAAAGGAGCCTCAGTGTCAGTGTCCTGGAAAATTAAAGTGTGAGAAACTTTTTCTAAGTCTGAAATCAAACGAAGTCTGATTTTCAGCAGGGCCACATCAGGCCCTTTGGCTGTGCCTGACCGGCCCGCGTGAGATCAATGAGAAATTAGTGTACGTGATGCAAAAATTAGTGTACGTGATGCACAAAATACAACTGCTTTGCTTTTAATTGATATCGTTAGTGCACACTGCGTATATACGGCTTCGCTGTGTTAACTAAGGTGAGGTTTTACCCCGCAAAAATGTCGGCTCACAGTAAAAAAAATAAACATTTATACAGAATGTAGGGTTTTTAACAAGACATGGACATCTAGATATTTATTTACTGAAGTCGAGGGTAAAGCCTTGTGCTGAGTTTGTGGAGAACAGATCGCAGTGTTGAAGGATTACAACTTCAATCGTCATTATGAGACAATGAAATATTGGACTTCTGAAGTGGATGCAAGAGAACGTGAGTGGAAAAAATCCAGAGCAGAAACTGTGTTTTTGTGTTGTGTGAAACATCAGGAGGTGCTGAGAAGGTCAGTGTTAAAAATGAACCATGTTATTGATGTTGTAACTAAAGTAGTTCACTTCATTTGGACAAGAGCACTGAATCACAGATAGTCTGTTGCATTTCTGGAAGAGTGTGAGACCGAACATGGTGACAGGACTACCACACAGCTGTCCGGTGGCTTTGCCTGGGGAAGGTGCTGAAGAGAGTCTGGGAGCTGAAAGCAGAGATTGAAGAGTTGTGTGAGAAGAACGGTAAGGTCATTCCAGAGCTCTCAGACTGGATGACCGATCTCGCATTTGCAGTTGATGTGACTGCACTAATGAATGAACTACACACCAAACAAGACAGGGGCCTGTTTGCACATGAAACGTACAGCCTGCTGAAGCTTTTGTCAAAGGTGAAGTTTCTTTCAGTCAGCTGGAGAGAAACATTATCACCCACACGCCAACACTTAAATAAGTCACCCTATCAGCTCATCACCTACACAGGTACACAACCATGTTATGGCCACTGCATGGGGAGTTTTCAAGGCGATTTGAAGACTTTAAAACAATTGAGAGTGAAATGCAGATGGTTTCTTCTCCCTTCACTTGCAGCGTGGATGATGCACCCAGTGATGTTCAGCTTGAACTCATTGACCTGCAGTCTGTGTGGCAGAGCACTTTAAGCAGCATCACTGCAGGATTTTTATTCTTCTCTCAAAGAGGAGAAATTTCCTCACATGAGAGGACATGCAGATCATCGATTTGAAGGAAGAAGATGCAGAAGACAGACTGAAATGGAATTGGATGATCCACCGTGGTGACCCCTAAAGGAGAAAGCTTGAAAGAAAGAAAGAAAGAGAGAAAGAGAGAGAGAGAGAGAGAGAGAGAGAGAGAGAGAGAGAGAGAGAGAGAAAGAGAGAAAGTTGGTCTTTTATGAATGATAATTCAGCTTCACCTGTACTGACAGAGCAGCACTAACGAGCACTGAGAACAGGGAGAGTCACTGGGAGCGCTGCAGTATCATCAGCTGAACTGCAGTTTAAACCCCACCTGAAGTTTAAACTAAACCCACTAAACTGCCCAGCCCAGACTGTCCCCTCTCTCACACTCTGTTCCTTCTTTCTTCTTTCTCTCTGAGTCATAGCTGATGTGATCTTGTATTTTATCAGTTTAATGAATAAACATCCCTGTTTCTTCAGCACACAAATAAAATCTAGTTGATACAAACACACAGAGCTGCTGCTGTTAAAGTCCACAGTAATGATGTCATCTATTTAAACCTGTCACCTCTTGCTCAGCAGCGGCGGCAGCGGTGGCCTAGCGGTTAGGGCGTTAGCCGCATGATCGGAGGATCGGGGGTTCAAACCTTCCCAATAGGTTGTCCTGAGGTACCCTTGAGCAAGGTACGTCCCCGTCACTGCTCCTCGGTGCTTTCAACAGCTGCCCACTGCTGCACGGGTTTGAGTGTGTGCATGGGCAAATGCAGAGGTCCACTCTCTGTGGTTCATGTGTGCCAGCCAAGGACTGCAATGACAAGGTAGTCACTTTCACTTTTTCTACTTTCAAGCATCCTTAACACTAGCTCCTGCCTCCCAACACACACATATTAACAGGTGAAAATCGAAAGGTGAACACCGGGTACTCAGTCTGCAGGTTCATCTTAGACCTCAAAAACCTCCTCAGGCCCTCATAAGCTATGGAGCAGTTCTCCATCTATACACGAGAGAAAGAGAGAGAGAGCCAGAGAAAGAGAGAGAGATAGACAGAGACACACAGAGGAGTGAGAGAGAGAGAGAGCAGAGAGAGAGCCAGAGAAAGAGAGAGAGAGACAGAGGGAGAGCCAGAGAGAGACAGAGAACGTCTGATCTGAATGCACCGCAAACTCCATTACAGTTTTCAGTCTCAGAACAAGTGTTCTGGACAGGATCTTGTAGGAGACGGGTCTCCAGTTGTTGATGTGCCTCAGATCCTTTTAGACAACAGAGTGATCACTGCTCGCCTGCAACTCAACAGCAGGGTTCCTCAGACAAAGTGTTGCCTAGCATTTCCAGCAGGTCGCCCCCCAGACACAACAGAAAGCCTTAATGCACTCCACCGGGAGACCAGACCCTGACCCTGAGGAGAAAACAGAGAAGAAACGTGTTTGTTTCGACTGCTGGTTTTCCAAGCCAAAGAAGAACTCTGGAGGGTGCTTCCATTTAGTAGCACTCTTAAAACGAGACCTCACCAGAGCTCCCTGCACTTTAACCCCTAACAGGTCCTCCAACAGCGTTGTTTTCCTTGAGAACTTCTTCACATGTTCTCGATTTCAGAATTCAGTTGTTTATTATTATTATATATTATAATATATTATATATTATTGTATGTTATTATTATTAATACTGTATTGTATATTATTATTTATTATTACATTTATTATTATTATTATTACATTTATTTATTATTTATTATTACATTTACATTTATATTTATATTTATATTAATATTTTTTGCTACTTGTCTACTTATATTTATAATTTATTCAAAACTTTTATTTATTACCATGTATTATTACTCTTTGTATGTAGATATGTATATGTATGTATATATATATATATATATATGGAAAGATGGATATATAGATCGATAGATAAATAGATAGATAGATAGATAGATAATTTATAATTTATTGTTTATTTATTTATAGCTCCTCTATTTTTTTTTTCCTCCTGTACTTATACTTTTTTATATATTTTTTCTTTTCTTCTTCTGTACACCTGTCACTTTTATAAGAGCCCTGTAATGCCCAAATTTCCCATTCGTGGGATAATAAAAGATCACTCTACTCTACTCTACTCTACTCTACAGCTTGGATTTCCACCTCCTAACTTTCCATCTCCTTCTCCAGAGCTCTCATAGACCGAGTGATGTCCTAGGTCACGTTGAAGGTGTACTGCTGGCACAGCCCACCAGTATAAGAAGCCCACCAGTATAATCTCACTCTCAGTGACAGCACTGGAGTTATAATTAAAAGTATAAATCCGGTCGAGGCGTGCAATCCACCAGGTCATGAGTCTCCACCAGCATTATAACGGCTCCCTGAGAGGGTCTGTGGGGTTCGGGGTGATTCCCATCTAAAATCTCATTCCCTGTGCAGTTAAAATCACCTCCAAAAACAAGAAAATCACAAGTAACATTAAAAGGGACTCACTCACTGTTCGGTAGAAAGCGACTCTCTCTGAACCCACAGTTGGAGCATAAACACTTGCTAAAGAAATCCTCATATGTTCAACTGTGGCCGTGACAATTAAAAACCTCCCCTTCGCCACCTCCACACCGTCCCAGGACACTGGCTTAAACCTCCTGGAAAATAAAACTGCAACACCAGTACTGACACTGGAGTGGTGACTGAAGACGGAGGTCCCGCTCCAGTCAAGTCAAGTGAAGTAGGATTTTATTGTCATTTCAGCCACATACACAGAACACAGTGAAACGAAATAACGTTCCTCCAGGACCCTGGTGCTACACACAAGACAACAAGTGGAGCAGCGTTATCAGTACAGTAAAGTATGATGTGCAATAAAGTAAAAATTATAAATAGTTGATAAATGAATGGAAGAGTGATAATTGTGAGGATATTGTCAGTTTAAAAGTCTGATGTTCAGGGGGAAGAAACTATTTCCCATCCTGGAAGTGGAGGCCCGTATGCTGCGGAACCTTTTCCCGGATGGCAGGAGGGAGAAGAGAGTGTGGGATGGGTGGGAGGGATCATCCACAATGCTGGTTGCTTTGCGGATGCAGTGAGTGGTAAAAATGTCCTGTACAGAGGGCAGAGAGACCCCGATGATCTTCTCAGCTGTTCTCACTACCCGTTGTAGGGACTTGCGGTCTGAGACGTTGCAGTTCCTGTACCAGGAAGTAATGCAGCTGCTCAGGATGCTCTCGATGGTTCCTCTGTAGAAGATGGTGAGAATGGAAGGTGGGAGATGGGCTTTCCTCAGTCTACATAGGAAGTAGAGACGCTGCTGGGCTCTCTTAGATGTTGATGTTCAGTGGAGCGTGGTCCCGACGTGGTCTTCTGAAGTCAACAACCATCTTTTTAGTCTTGTCGACGTTCAGAGACAGGTTGTTGGTTCTACACCATCTTCTACACCATCTTCTGTTCTATCTATCTATATTAGGGGCAGCAGTGGCTTAGTGGTTAGGCAGTTGCCCTGGATCGGAAAATTGTGGGTTCAATTCCCTCCCCAGTGGGTTGCCCTGAGGTACCCTTGAGCAAGGTACCATCTCTGTCACTGCTCCCTGGGTGCTTTCAATAGCTGCCCACTGCTGTACATGTGTGTATGGGAGAAACACAGAGGACAAATTTCTCATTCGTGGGACAATAATAGGATTATTATTATTATTATCTTCTCTCTGTAAGCTGCCTTGTCTCCACCGCTGATCAGACCCACCACGGTTGTATCATCAGCGAATTTGATGATTTAGTTCGAGCTGTGCTTGGCTGCACAGTCGTGGGTCATCAGTGTGAACAGCAGTGGGCTGAGCACACAGCCCTGGGGGGCTCCTGTGCTCAGTGTGATGGTGTTGGAGGTGCTGCTACTGATCCTGACTGACTGGGGTCTCCCAGTCAGGAGGTCCAGGATCCAGTTACAGAGGGAGGTGTTCAGGCCCAGCAGCCTCAGCTTCTCACTCAGGTTCTGAGGGATGATGGTGTTGAATGCTGAACTGCAGTTGATGAACAGCATTCTGACATAGCTGTCCTTTCTGTCCAGATGAGAAAGGGCCAGATGGAGGGTAGCGGAGATTGCATCGTCCGTTGAGCGGTTGGGACGATACGCAAACTGCAGGGGGTCCAGTGAGGAGGCGAGTCTTGATGTGCCTCAAAACCAGCCTCTCGAAGCACTTCATGATGATAGGTGTGAGTGCGATGGGATGATAGTCATTGAGGCAGGAGACAGATGATTTCTTTGGCACCGGGATGGTGCTGGTGGTCTTGAAGCACCTTGGAACAACAGTGGTGCTCAGAGAGATGCTGTAGATGTCAGTGAGAACACCTGCCAGCTGTTCTGCACATCCTCTGAGCACACGACCTTGTATGTTGTCTGGACCAGCAGCTTTCCGTGGGTTGACTCTCAGAGGAGATCTTCTCATTTCGGCCGTGGTCAGACAGAGACCCAGTCCTCCTTCCAGTTCATTTGGTTGCCCTGGTCACTGTGTGTCTGTGGCACAAGCAGCACATCAATCACTTTCAAGTCCATCAATTCAAAAAGAGCAGAGCGTCTCCGCACGTCTCTCCCCGTTCATGTTTAAGGGTCCAATGGTGAACCCAACCACTGGAAAAATAAAAAATAAAATAAACAGACACTTCACACGAGGCCAACAAGATCCCGATCAGGCCGACCACACCCTGCCCTGCAGAGAGTTTTGTAAGCAGCTTTTTCAATTGGTGCTTCTCCGGTGCGTCTTCTTCATCAAGTGCCGAACAGAGACTACAAACCCAGATTCATCAGGAGAACACTGCGGGACCTGAACATCTATTTTGTTCTTTGTGATTTGTAGGAAATTACGAATTTCCCCCACACTGTATGTGTCCTCCATGGCAGCCTGTGAGCTCTTCATGGAAAGCGAGGAATCAGACGCCTCGCTGTCGCTCAGATCTGATTCCTCGCTCATTGACTGTTCATCATCCCCTCCGTCACCGCATTAACCTTTTTACCCTCCTCTGACTGGAAAATCTCAGATTTTAGAAGGTTTACAGAAGTGGCGGTAACGTTTCAGATCTTCACCATTAATTAAAGGTGTTTGAATAAATGAAGTGTGAACAGAATTTCACAAATATTCTCCAGTTTGTGAAAGTGGGAGTCGCTTGTTTCTGTAATAGTTTAGTTAGGAATAAAGAAAAGAGGAGCGAGTGTTGAACCCACTGCTAACTTTACTCTGATACTCCACATAGTTCATCCCGCACTGTTAGCATTAGCACCGCTTCTGATGTCCTCTCAGTCGGCCAGGAACATCAGGCGATCTCGGGGACTGAAGGCCTGGTCTTCTCAGAGCATCAAGCTCCCATAGCGTCGAGAGAAGTGTTACTGGAAGACTGAATCCGGCTGATCTCTGAGCTCCAGCAGGGTTTGGAGGTTGTCTGTAGGAGCTTCCACAGTTACGATCATCATGTGTCTTCCCTGCGATGGGCTGGCGACCTGTCCAGGGTGCGTCCCCCATCCTCGCCCTGTGTGCGCTGGGTTGGACGCCAGCACTCCCCCGCGACCCCGTTTGGGACAAGCGGCAGATAATGGATGGATGGATGTGTCTTCAGCGAGGAAAGAAGTGATGAAAAGTCTTTACACCAAAGTTAAGACACTGAGTGGCCGCTGCGTCTTATTGCGCTCCATCTTGAATCAAATTATTATTTTTAATAACAACCCGCTTCTATTTCTGTGAAGTTAATGGATATCTGTTCTCATTTTGAGTGCAATTTTGAAAGTTTACTGTTTAGTCTCTTGGTGCTCCCTGCTGGAAAAAAAGAGGAAACAGCACATTATCACTGTTCTCCACCAGAGGGCGCTGATGTTCTGTTCTATACTGTTCCCCACCAGAGGGCGCTGATGTTCTGTTCTATACTGTTCCCCACCAGAGGGCGCTGATGTTCTGTTCTACACTGTTCCCCACCAGAGGGCGCTGATGTTCTGTTCTACACTGTTCCCCAAACGTAGATTAAAGACCCACCTGTTCACGGAATTTCTGAGGGACTAATCCCTCCCAAACCATCCATTCTCCTACCCTTACTCTTTCTTTCCTTAAAACACCTCTTCTCTCTCTTTCCTGTCAAAAAAAAGTGTGTAGTGTTTACTTGTCACCAGGGCTCTCAGTTTGTTACTTAGGTGGTACTAGCTAATCAGCAGTTACTGATCTGTGCTGGTTACCAAGAAGATGATCTATTGTGGAAATAAAGCTCTGTTGTAAGTCGCTCTGGATAAGAGCATCTGCTAAATGCCGTAAATGTAAATCTAAATGTAAATGTACAAACATGGTCCAGCCCATAGTTTCCCATCTGGTTGTCAGTGGCAATGCAGTGATGAGGAATAAGAGACAAAGACAGTAACTGGTGTAAACGTGCTTTATTGGTTTAGTAACTGGAGTATAAGTGTGGTGTTAGTAAATATAATCAAATATAATAAAGTCAAATAAAACACAATGTTACACTGAAAGCACATTTCAGTCCTGCTGCTCGTCCTTCTGCTGATTCATTTATTCATGAAGAGAAGCTCTTGGTCTGAAGTGTCAGAGAGAGAGAGGACAGTTCTACTGAGTGATGGGGGAGAGGGGTAACAGTTACACACCCATGGACTCTAGACCTTGGACCTAGAACATCTGCATCTCCATCTTCATCTCATTAAAATAATAATACTGAGAGAAATAACAGAGCTGCTACTTCAAAGATTCGTGAAGAGGAGCTAGCCAAAAAAAAGTACAAGCCAAAAAAAAAAAAGCACTAAACAACATCAACCATATATCAGAATAAAACATGTTGGGCAAAAAAAGTAAGAACTTGAAGTAAAAGTGAAAGTGACTACTTGTCATTCATTGTCATGTGATTAAAATGTCATCAGTTTATAGTCCAGGTACTGGTCACCTGATCCAACCAGTTGTGATCAAGTTGTTAACACACACACGCACACACTCACACACTACACTCTGGAATCACATTCTGTTTCTAGTAAGGCATCCTGCTCTCCTCCTCCTGACTGTTGTGATGAAACTGTAAGAAAACAGAATAGGAAAATCAGACACACACACACACACACACACACACACACACAGTGTCATAT
>JABMDN010000415.1:0-15000 GCA_017165825.1 Hepsetus odoe
TGCTGAGCCCCCGGTGTTCCCCCCACAGCCCCTGCAGAGGGAGCTGGACTATAGAAGGCCACCGCAGGCTCCGCTACCCACCACCCCGGAGTTCTTACCTGTCAGAGACCGACCCGAGACTCCGCCTGTGCCGGAGCCACCTCCGGTGCCCAGCCCACCGCCAGCTGCCTGCACCCCGCCCCCGCTAACGCCTGAACCCTGCCCCTCCCCTGCCCCGGAGGTGGAGCGGAACAGCCTGGACTCAAGAATTGCGATGTTGCTGAAGGAGAAGCGGACGAAGCTGCCTTTCTTGAGCGACCGCGGTGATTCGGACGGAGAGGTGAGGATGGAGGGAAGTCCAATCTCCTCCTCCTCCTCCCAACTTTCACCAATCCCCCCCTGCCCTCCACAGCATTCCTCCAGGCCCCCCAGCACTGGCCTGGAGGACATCAGCCCCACCCCCCTGCCTGATTCTGATGAGGATGAGCCCGTCACTGGCACTGCCTCACTGATGCCTCACCCCCAGAGCGAGTCCCCCCAAAATACACATGGACAGAGTACCGGGGGACCCCGGACCCCCAGTGAGAAACTCGACTCGGTAAGAACTTCCTCTGATCCCCCAAATAAAGTAGTTCTAAAGCTGGAAGCAGGGCTTAACCCAATTAACAGACTCGTTGGACTGAATTACAACCACCAGCAATAACTACAGACACCAGTCCATCATCCACCATGGGGGGGGTGAAATTGTGAAATTGTGTGGCCAGAATAACAGAAACACCCCTCAGCGTTCCTCGCTAGTTCCTTTTCTTAAACATATAAAAGTTGGTGTGTCAGATGGGGTGTGTGTGTGTGTGTGTGTTAGAACCCGGGGAAGTACAGTGGGTGAGGATCCGACCACACGAGCGCTTGAACGCTGAGCGAGGGGCCCGTGTTCAGTCTGCAGGAAATTGTGTAATCTGCTGTTAGAAACATTTCTGCTCTTACACACACACACACACACACACACACACACACACACACACACACCTTCACTCTCACCCCTTTCACTTTTCTTCTGTACATCGTTCTTTATCACTTTAGTTAACTTAGTCTTAGTTAATACTCTTTATATATTTAATGTTTGTATCATTAAAGCATTCGTTCATGTGCAGAAGTTTGGGCACCGTGTGTGGCTGTGCGCCCTCTACAGGAAAACACCCTCACCTGTAAATACACACTCACTGTTCACTCATGACATTTTACACTGGGGAAATACACAAAAATGTCCTTTATATATTGTTACACAGGAATTGTGTAAAAAAAGTCAAAGTTATATTTTAGGGAATTGTGAACGAGGTGCAGATATGATGAACTGTATCTTGTAGTTTAAAGATCAGCAAGATTAAACCAACGAGCAGGATTAATGGAGCAGACAACAGCAAAAATAGTAATAAAGACTCCGCAGCTGAGAAAAAAAACAAACTCGCTGCTGAACAGCTGAGGGTACACACGCGCACGCACACACACACACACACACACCTGTCATTTGTTCATCTATCTTCGCTCAGTCGTGCCCTTTAACACTGTATTGCTGTTTAAACTCCAGCCACTAGAGGGAGCACTGCAGCTCTTGTTTTGAGCTGATGAGTCTGTTTATTGGATCACTGTCTAGAAATTTGCTTCTTTTGTTATACATTTATTCAAATGAGGTCAGGGCATATCTGTTTAGATGAACTCTCTCTGTCTCTCCCAGGCGGTGCAGTCCTCGGGGGAGGATATGGAGATTTCTGATGATGAGATGCCCGGAACTCCGATCTCGGGGGGCGACTGTGCGAAGGGCATCGTGGTGAACTCTGCTTTGTCTCCATTGGCACCGCAGGCGATAGGTCTCCCGCCCCCTGGGTTCCCCCCTCTGGCCCACCACCCACAGGCTGGCTATGCCCTTGCCCATCACCATTTACCCCCCCACTCCACTGTCCAGGCCCTGCCTCACCCTCACTTGACCACCCACCCCCTTCTGCCCCCACTGCCCCCGTACCCACCGGGCATGGTGCCCATGGTGCCGCTGGACCTGATGAGCTGCCTGCCACAGTGGGGGAGCGTCCACATGTCCTTCCAGATGCAGACGCAGATGCTGAGCCGGATCGCGCAGAGTCAGCGCCCGTACCCGTGCCAACCGTTCCATGTGCCCGGCGGCAGTGCAATGCAGTTTGGGGGTTCCTACAACCCAAGCTCTGTGGTGGGAACCCCCTTGGGTGGGGTGGGACATAGTCAGCAGTGGAATGTACCCACTGTTCCCAAGTTTAACCCCACGGTGCCCCCGCCTGGGTACGACACACAGAAGGAGGACCCTCACAAGGCCACGGTGGACGGTGTCCTCATGGTCATCGTCAAAGAGCTGAAGGCCATCATGAAGCGAGACCTCAATCGCAAGATGGTGGAGGTGGTGGCTTTCAGGGCCTTTGACGAATGGTGGGAGAGGAAGGAACGCTCGGCCAAGGTGGGGAACCATACAGTTAACAGAAATAACATCCTGTTCTCATACTGCACGAGACCGCGTCAGAACTAGGTCACCTGTCAGAACAACACAGAACACAGGGAGGTGCTTTCTAATAAAGAACCCAGTGAGAGGAAATTCTAGATAAGAGTTGATCTTGATTTAGATGGGTGTTTAGTGTGAGCAGCTGTGGCTGATCTTTAAAGGGGGAGTATTTTTGGGGTTTTTGATTACAGCTGAAGGCAGGCAGTACTTTAAAGTACTTTACTTATTACTCTGAGTCCAGGGGTTGCAGTGATCCTGCAAATGTATGTTCATGTTTAGGCCACTTCCACCCCAGTGAAGCCCGGCGAGGGGAAGGAGGAGGATAAAGAGCGAGTGAAACCGAAGGAGATGTTGTCATCCAGCCTGCTGGAGAACTGGAGTAAGGGGGAGGGGCTCGGCTACGAGGGCATCGGTCTGGGAATCGGCCTGAGGGGCGCCATCCGCCTGCCCTCCTTTAAGGTAGGGGGCGCTCTGACTCTCATGACCCTTCTGTGCATCTAGAGACGTTGACTGACAGACAGTGTTGTTTTCAGGTGAAGAGGAAAGAACCTCCTGACCCTGCTTCCACTGCTGAGAATAAAAGAGCACGGCCATCCACGCCTGCAGATGATGAGTTGGAGGATGAAGGTCAGCATGTCCTCTACATCAGTTTTTGAGAGTAGGGTGTGTGTGTGTGTGTGTGTGTGTGTGTAAAAGTTTCTTCTGTTTTAAAAAAACAAAACTATAATTCCCCACCTGAATGGGCGGTGCTACACTGTTGCAGGCTGAGTGGGCAGGGCTAAACTACTGTAGGCCCCAAAGACTAATGTAAAAGTGTGGGTCTGTGTGTTTAATCCAGAGTCAGAGCGAGCAGATCTGCCAGCAGATGGCACCAGACTGGACTCTGAAAGCTCCTCCTCCAAGAGACGACATGCCAGGCCAGTGGAGCTGGACAGTGAGGGAGAGGAGAAGGAGGAGGAGACGTCTGGCAGGGAGGAGTCGTCTGTGTCTGACCGAGAGGAGGAACTGGATGGAGAAACTTTAGAGAGAATTTCCTCCAGCAAGGTGAGACATATCACCTTCTTATCTTCTACAGAACTAGGGTTAGGGTTCAACAACAGGAGATTATCCAAATTTTGTGTGTGCGTATCTGTACTCCTTGGGTAGAGCAGTAAAGTTCAGCTGTGACTCTTGACTTGATTCCTTTTTCCCTTTTGAGGAGGTTGATGAAGATGAGGACGAAGAGGAGGAATCTGAGTCCAGTTCTTCTGACTCGTCTGATGAAGGTAAAATCTAAACGTTTTATGATGATCTGATTGCATCTGCATTCAAAGCAATAAGGGTGTAGTTTGGGCAGGGTACGTCTGTAGTTGGGGTAACAGTGTAAAAGTTTCTTCTCTTTTTCAGAATCTACTAGTTCCTCCTCCTCGAAATCTGACTCGAGCTCCTCTGCGTCTGAAAGCTCCTCTGAATATGACTCCAGCTCAGAGGAGGAGCAGGAGGAGGAGGAGGAAGAAGAGAAGGAGGCTGCCATGGAGACAGAGGAGGCACAGACGTCATCTTCCTCGTCTTCGTCCTCTTCCTCTTCTGATGAAGAGGTCGACTCTGAGCTGAAAGCCCTCAGCTCGCTGCCCGGTCTGCAAGTGGAGGCGGAGGAGTGCGAGGCCGGTCAGCTGGAGGTGGAGGATGCGGCGCGCTTGGATCGAGCGGCTGTAGATGACCTGCGGCCTCCGTCGCCCAAAGGACTGCCAGGTCAACTCACTGCTGTAAACTCATTCTGTGCTCTGGGGGTGGAACCCTCACCATAGCAGAGTTCAGGAACAGACAGGCGTCTGCAGCTGGTTGTTATTGTGGAATCTGATCTGTACGCTGTCCGCACAAGCGATTGCTCTTCCACACGTCATCGCTTGGTCGCCATCGTAGTAACATCGTCAGTACACTGACTTTGGAGGGGCGTGACTTACTGAACCGCTCCGGTTTCTCAGAATTTAATTTGCAGGGTTCTTTCACCACTATAAGCCACAGAACCTTCCCACTCTACTCCTTGCACGTTCTCTGCAACACGAGAAGCCTTAGCTGCTCAGCAGATTACACAACAGCCACACACACTGTTTCTCAAGTTCCATCACTGCTGCAGCTCAGATGTGATGTATGTGAATGCTCTGATGTCTAGAACCGACCCAAAAAACACCTGAAATCTGATCTTCCCTTTCAAACTGAGTTGTGTGTTTAGAGATCAGATCCGAGTCAGATTAGAAACCAAGTACTTAACAGAAATCTGATTGGATAAAATTATTTTCAGACTGTAGAACATCTGAGCTGCTGGCCAGTCAGATCAGAGCAGAACCCAGTCTGACGGGCAGTTACCAATTACTGTCTCAAGATGTTCTGATGAGGATGATAAGTTTACAGAGTGCAGTTTGGACAGTGTCACCAGATTTTAGAGTGGCCTGACAGATTCCCCTTTGGTACTGAATGCAGGTTTTTGGTATTCATTTATTTCAGTCAAAACCTTAACCATATTCATTTAGTCTTCCAGAATTTCTGTAAATAAATTATAATTTTAGATGTTAAATATTAATTAAATAATTTTTATTTAATATAAATATTTTAAGTTAATATTTTATTAACTTGATTCCTGATAATCTCCTGTGCAACTCTGCTTGTCTTTCATGTCCAAACATTCCAGTTTATTTTTTTGTATCGTTCTGTTTCTGTCCCATCTGTAGTGGAGGAGCCAGACATAGATGTGGATGTTCCGAAGGTGGACCCTCCTCTGGAGGATGTGGGCACTGTGCGGCCCCCAACACCAACAGGTTCTCTGGCTGACAGCGACCTTGACATCAGGGCTAAAGGCCAGTCTGAAGAGGAGGTGCCACGGACCCCTGGGCGTGAAGGACCCGCCCCCTCTGACTTGGACAGCGCTGCTCAAATCTCTTCTTCAGGTCAGTCTGTCCATCTCCCTCTGCCCACTAGCCACACTCTCCTGCCCCCGCTTCCCAGCTCCTGCGGGCGTCCGCAGCTACAGACGGATGAAGAGATCCCACGGACGCCGGGCCGTGACCTGCGTAAGACCCATAGCACTGAGATGGCCCCTGAGACGCCCGGTGGGGACGCCCCACTCACAGGTAACAGCTTAGCGCTCAGCTTGGCTCTCAGTTCTCCACATGTCCCTGGTAGCCCCTTCTCCTACCCCGCACAGTCCCCAGTCCTCAGTGCGGGCATTCCGCGGACGCCAGGCAGGGACCTGACCTTCGCCCCTGCTTTTCCTGACCCTGCTGCCCTTCCCCCTGGACCACCACACCGGAAAGCATCATCTGAGAGCCTGGAGGAGAAGCCTGTGTTTAAAGAACCCGTGTTTAAAGAGCCTCCTCTCAGCACTAGTGTATCTAGCACTGCTGCTTCCCCCCTGCTCCCTGCTCCTGCTGCTCCTGCTGCTCTTGCTGCTCCTGCTGCTCCTGCTGCTTTCCCCCAGGAGCTTCCTGTGGCTCCTCGAACTTCACCACCTCCCTCTATAGAAGGCTCCTCCCCCAGTGTGCCTTCTGACCAGCCTGTTCCACTCATAGAGCTCCCTGTGCCCCTAGATGTCACTCAGAGCAAGAAGAAACAGGTGCGGCCCAAAGTTAAAAAGCCCCCCTCAGCTTCAACACCTGAAGATGCACCTCTGGAGCCTCAACCAGTGACATCTTCGCTGTCCCCGGAGCCTCCAGTGAAGGACCTGTTCCCTGACCGTCCCGCCGAACCCTTCAGGAGGTTGGATGCGGACCAACAGCTGCCGGAACAGGAGCTGGATGATGACGATCTGGATGATGTTGGTCAGCCGGTTCTGCCTCCCAGCCCTGGAATACCAGAAGACCTGCTGTTTGAAGAGCCGGTGCAGAAGACCCGGCGACAGCGGCGCAGTTGGGAGGAGCTGTTGCTGTCCATGCAGCCCCTCGCTGTCTCACCGCAGAGGCCCAGCTTCCTGCCTCGCTCTGAATTCGAGGAAATGACAATCCTCTATGACATCTGGAATGAAGGCATTGATGAGGAGGACATCCGCTACTTGAAGATCACCTACGACAAAATGCTGCAGCAGGACAACGGCAACGACTGGCTCAACGACACACTCTGGGTTTATCACCCTCATATCCTTCAGCGCCAAACATTACAGACAAATATTTTCAGGTTTAAAAGCCAATAATTCATAAACAACCATTAATAAACAGTCAGGACAAGCATTCAATTTTTGTACTAATAAACGAAGATCTCATTATAGTGCAGATGTGTTTGTATATTACAGACATTACGTTTTTATTCAGTGTTTGGGAGAGGGACGTACTCTAGTCCTGTAGTGAAATGCGTCCCTCCCTAGAAACACATTGCACTCTGCTGTGCCTGCAGATAAAGCACTAGTTAAAACATCATCAAATGAGAGAAACTTTTTTTAGTTTAAGCTGTGAGGGTGAAGTTAATGATCGTGGGTGGCGGTGGTCCAGTGGTGGTACTTGTCTATGTACCTCTGGATCAAGAGGTCCCAGGTTCAAATCCCACCTCCAGCACTACCACCACTGGGTCCCTGAGCAAGACCCTGAACCCTGAATGTCTCCAGGGGGGACCGTCCCTGTAATCAGGACATGGAAGACACTCTGGAGAAGAGCGTCTGATAAATGCCGTAAATGTAAATGATCGCGTGGTAAAGGGTGTGAGAACCTTTTCTGCTCAAAATTTTCAGATCACCTTCAGCTCCATCTTTCTGGACTGGAGCAGTTTATACTCATTACGTTCAGTATAGAGACCCTCCACATGAACAGGAGACACCCCCCCGTTGTTCTTTTTGTGGTACAGTCTCAGAGAGGCAGCAGGTCCAGAGTAAGGAGATGTTTTTCCAGAGGTGTTTGTTTTTATGAAAAAAAAATGCAGAGGAACAAAAAGTGTCCAGGTGTGTGTGGTTATTCCCTTAACCTCCTTGCACCTACCTGTGGAGGAAGTCTGCCTGGCATGAAGAAGAAGCGTCGTGAGGACGGGATGCGGGATCATGTGACCGGCTGTGCCCGCAGTGAGGGTTACTACAAAATCGACAAGAAGGACAAAGTGAAGTATCTGAACAGCACTCGGCTGCAGTTTGACGAGCCAGACAAGGACACACAGGTACGCACACTCGCCCGCCCTGACCCCCTGTACCGCCCGCCCTGACCACCTGTACCGTTCGCCCTGTACCGGCCGCCCTGACCCCCTGTACCGCCCGCCCTGACCCCCTGTACCGCTCGCCCTGTACCGGCCGCCCTGACCCCCTGTACCGCCTGTACCGCCCGCCCTGTACCGCCTGTACCGCCCGCCCTGACCCCCTGTACCGCTCGCCCTGTACCGGCCGCCCTGACCCCCTGTACCGCCCGCCCTGTACCGCCTGTACCGCCCGCCCTGACCCCCTGTACCGCTCGCCCTGTACCGGCCGCCCTGACCCCCTGTACCGCCCGCCCTGTACCGCCTGTACCGCCCGCCCTGACCCCCTGTACCGCTCGCCCTGTACCGGCCGCCCTGACCCCCTGTACCGCCCGCCCTGTACCGCCTGTACCGCCCGCCCTGACCCCCTGTACCGCTCGCCCTGTACCGGCCGCCCTGACCCCCTGTACCGCCCGCCCTGTACCGCCTGTACCGCCCGCCCTGACCCCCTGTACCGCTCGCCCTGTACCGGCCGCCCTGACCCCCTGTACCGCCCGCCCTGTACCGCCTGTACCGCCCGCCCTGACCCCCTGTACCGCTCGCCCTGTACCGGCCGCCCTGACCCCCTGTACCGCCCGCCCTGTACCGCCTGTACCGCCCGCCCTGACCCCCTGTACCGCTCGCCCTGTACCGGCCGCCCTGACCCCCTGTACCGCCCGCCCTGTACCGCCTGTACCGCCCGCCCTGACCCCCTGTACCGCTCGCCCTGTACCGGCCGCCCTGACCCCCTGTACCGCCCGCCCTGTACCGCCTGTACCGCCCGCCCTGACCCCCTGTACCGCTCGCCCTGTACCGGCCGCCCTGACCCCCTGTACCGCCCGCCCTGTACCGCCTGTACCGCCCGCCCTGACCCCCTGTACCGCTCGCCCTGTACCGCCCGCCCTGACCCCCTGACCACCTGTACCGCCCGCCCTGACCACCTGTACCGCTCGCCCTGTACCGGCCGCCCTGACCCCCTGTACCGCCTGTACCGCCCGCCCTGTACCGCCTGTACCGCCCGCCCTGACCCCCTGTACCGCTCGCCCTGTACCGCCCGCCCTGACCCCCTGTACCGCCCGCCCTGTACCGCCTGTACCGCCCGCCCTGACCCCCTGTACCGCTCGCCCTGTACCGCCCGCCCTGACCCCCTGACCACCTGTACCGCCCGCCCTGACCACCTGTACCGCTCGCCCTGTACCGGCCGCCCTGACCCCCTGTACCGCCTGTACCGCCCGCCCTGTACCGCCTGTACCGCCCGCCCTGACCCCCTGTACCGCTCGCCCTGTACCGGCCGCCCTGACCCCCTGTACCGCCCGCCCTGTACCGCCTGTACCGCCCGCCCTGACCCCCTGTACCGCTCGCCCTGTACCGCCCGCCCTGACCCCCTGACCACCTGTACCGCCCGCCCTGACCACCTGTACCGCTCGCCCTGTACCGGCCGCCCTGACCCCCTGTACCGCCTGTACCGCCCGCCCTGTACCGCCTGTACCGCCCGCCCTGACCCCCTGTACCGCTCGCCCTGTACCGGCCGCCCTGACCCCCTGTACCGCCCGCCCTGTACCGCCTGTACCGCCCGCCCTGACCCCCTGTACCGCTCGCCCTGTACCGCCCGCCCTGACCCCCTGACCACCTGTACCGCCCGCCCTGACCACCTGTACCGCTCGCCCTGTACCGGCCGCCCTGACCCCCTGTACCGCCTGTACCGCCCGCCCTGTACCGCCTGTACCGCCCGCCCTGACCCCCTGTACCGCCCGCCCTGACCCCCTGTACCACCCTGACCTTTTTTTTTTTTTTAAAGGGGAGGAGTATTCCAGCTCAGCCGCATGCCTCCACCAGAGCAGGTTCAGAAAGACGGTCAGAACAGCGCCGCCTACTGTCTTCTTTCAGCTGCGACAGCGACCTTCTCAAGTTCAACCAGCTTAAAGTGAGACCACACACAGTTTCACAGAGCACAGTTACTACAGGGTTGTTTAGGAAATGTGTGAGTGTGGTAAAGAAGTTATTAATAAAAAAAACTGTCTCTGCAGTTCCGTAAGAAGAAGATCCGGTTCTGTAAGAGTCATATCCATGACTGGGGTCTGTTCGCAATGGAACCAATTGCTGCGGATGAGATGGTGATTGAGTATGTGGGTCAGAACATCAGACAGGTGAGACACACCCCCTCCACCCTGCACCCCACGGCTGTTTGCCTGCTGCTGTATTTCAGACACTTGACCCCAAGGCACTACCCAATGGAGAACTGGAGAACAAGAGCAGCTTCAGTTATACACACACACCCAACTTCAGCAGCTTCAACATGGTAATAAGTGTGTGTGTGTGTGTAGGTGATTGCTGATATGAGAGAGAAGCGTTATGAGGAGGAGGGAATCGGGAGCAGCTACATGTTCCGGGTGGATCACGACACCATCATCGACGCCACCAAGTGTGGAAACTTCGCTCGATTCATCAACCACAGCTGTAACGTGAGTCTCACATAAATACACACACACACTCTGGTTCTGCTTTCTCCTCATTTACTGGTTTTTAATGTTTATGAATTTTATCAATGAAACCCAAAAACTCTGTCACTGAAGACCCTCGCGCTCCAGTGAAATGGCGCCATCTGCTGGATTGAGGCTGTTTGATGTTGAATAAACATTTCAGATTTCAGAATCCCCAACTACCAAAGTAATGAATAATGAAGTCCAGGTCTCTGTCAGGAGTTCATGATTGTTAGACACCCGTCTAAAGGAAACCAAGACACAACACAGCACATTATGTCATTTGATCAAAATTTAGAAAAGCAGCAGAGAAAGAATAAAGGTGTGATATTTCACCACAATACCTGTTAAGGATATTGATGCAATTTAAGTAACTACTATTTAATATTAATCATTTTAATCAAAGTAACATCTGTGTGTGTCCGTGTTCGTGTTCCCATCAGCCGAACTGCTATGCCAAGGTCATCACTGTGGAGTCACAAAAGAAGATCGTCATCTACTCCCGACAGCCAATCAATGTGAACGAGGAGATCACGTACGATTATAAGTTCCCCATCGAGGACGAGAAGATTCCTTGTCTGTGTGGAGCAGAGAACTGCCGGGGAACCTTAAACTAACCTGGAGAGACTGCAGCACCGTCGGCGCGTCTGGTAGCCCCTGGGCGGGCGCACAGCCAACACCGCCTGGGCGACCCCGCCCCTCAGCCCCGCCCCCCTCAGCCCCACCTGCTAGGGGAAGCGCAGTGAGCAAAGTGTGGAGGCTTTTTATAGAAAACGTCTGATGATTGTTTACGATTTCCAGGTGCTCTTTAATGACGTTCAGTTTTCTACCACTCTTCCAATCAGCTCCCACTGGAGACAGACTGTAGCCCCGCCCACACCTGTAGCTGGAGGAGGGGTTTTGACCCTCCCTCCCAACCACCCCATCACCCCTCTCTGTTCAAACGCACAAAAAAAAGGCCAGCTGCTGCGCGGACACACACACACACACACACACACACACACTTATACTTTGGGAGTGGATACAGTGTTTCTCCCGTGATGTCAGTGTTTCACCAGCTCCCTTTATGATGGTTTTTATGTTCATACTGTTTATGTAAATGAGTAGCAGCGCCCCCTGCAGGCTGTAACTATAAACAGCCTTCAGATTTTCACTTCAGTAGGCTTTGTGGGATGGAGATGCTGCTGTGTCTCACTGAGCAGGATTTAACCAGATAATCCAAGCCTAAGATTAACCCTATGCTCAAGAGGAAGAGGCATGGTTTTCATTGGACAGTGCTCAGCTGTGGCTCAGATTATCTCTGAAATCCTGCTGTGTCTCCACCCACTATAGAAGCATGTTGGTCTTGAATGTGGTGAATGGATGAACAGCAGGTGGTGCCACTGCAGGCTGGAAACCTTCGTGACCCAACAGAGTGCTGATAGCAAACACTAACGGGCAGAATCAATCAGCAGAGAAACGCCGGTCAGTCCAGAGCCACGCCGCTGATCCCTGTGTGTGAGTGTGTGAGTGAGTGAGTGAGTGTGTGATTTGTTTCTGACCCCCAGAGCGGCTCTAACAATAGTTAAGCTGAACCTGCTGCTTGTGTCTCTGCTGCGATTAACTCTGTAATTTTATTAACAGATGATTGACCTGTTTATGATCTGCCCACCGATTCCATGCTCTGTACTGAGGGCCTGTAGAGGGAGGGTTAGTGGGGGTACTTGCCTACGGTCCTCTGGATCAAGAGGTCCCAGGTTGGAATCCCACCTCCAGCACTACCACCACTGGGTCCCTGAGACCCTGAACCCTGAGTGTCTCCAGGGGGGATGCAGTAAATGTAGAGGGTTAATATTCACTGATCCTGAGTGATCTCACACACAGTCTTTTTAGACTGAACTGAGTTTCAGCTAACCTTACCTTGGTGGGCAGAGCTTTATGGTTCCTAGAAGTTCTGACCAGCTATGGGAACATTCACCCTAAAGTTAGTTTGGATGGTTAAGGCCATTTAGGTTGTTAGTCGTGGAGGAGCTGATGCTGAGATAACGTTCTGAAAAAGGAAGATCAACTGCAGTAGGAGAAACTCTGGAACTGACTGTAGGGGCACTGACGGGCACTGACGGACTGACGTTAGCATAGGGAAGTGTCCCGACCAACAAGAGGAATCCGCTCCACTAGCCAGTGTTCACACACTTCGCCTGATCAAATGAATGTGGACTTGCAGGCTGGCTGCCTTTAGTATTGCGCCCTTTGTAGGCCGGCCTCTTTTTTTAACTCCCACTGAGGAGACGACGAGGGACAGACAGAACCAAAGACGTACAGTGCCAAACTCCGAACCCCTCCTTAACCAACCCAACCATCCCAGCTGTTCACATTAACACAACGTAACTACCCCTGTGTGTGTGTGTGTGTGTGTGTGTGTGTGTGTGTGTGTGTGTGTGTGTGTGTGTGTGTGTGTGTGTGTGTTGGGTTAAACAGGGTGTCTGGTGTGCGTGCGGTGCTTTAATGGGGGGTGTGGACATCAGTGTCTTGGCGGGTTGAGCAGAGGACAGTGGGGGGTAATTTTGATGAAGTGTCTCTTTTAATGAGTTTATTTCTCTGTGCTCTTCTCTCTTGGCCTGTTCAGGTTCCGCTTCCCCTCACCGGATCAGGTTCAACACTAGACACACACACACACGCGCGCTCACACCCATTACGCTGCAGGGGCGGAGCTTGTTCTTTGGAAGGTGTTTATATTGTACAGGATGGACGGTTTGTTGGAGGAAGGGGGCTTTTTATCACCACAGGGAGGCGATGCATCTTTTTACTGAGCAGAAACAGAATCTGATGTTTTTCAGGGATCAAAGAGAAAAAAGGCGAATAAAATAAATAGCTAGAAGTGATGCATCTTGTACATAAATGGGCTGCTCTCCCTTTGGAAAGATTGTTTCTTGTAGAAACGTCTTTTTTCTGCCCGTTTTCCTGTGTAAACTTGTGTAAATAAGGAAACTGTGAATATAGAAATCTATAAATATCTATTTTTGGTTCCTGAGGATTTGCTACCGAAGGGCAGCTCAGAGAGTCGGCGGCGCCGCCGAGGAGCCGGGGCAGAATTTCAGCTTGTGTCAAGCTTTATTTTTTATTTTCTGTTGTAAATTCTATGAAACTTTGTTTGCAGTGTGGGGGGGGGGGGCTGATTTAGGATCGGTGAGGGGGGGCTGCCCGCCCCCCCTCCATGAGTCTATTTATTACTACAGATGTATGAAATGAGACGATGAAAAATAAAGGATTTTCTTTTGGAACCTGTGTGTGTGTGTGTGTGTGTGTGTGTGTGTGTGTGTGTGGTGTCATGATGCACCAGGGAGTGATGTCACTCAGTGGAGGCTGGCGCACACACACAACTGTTGAAATGGTTGATTGTTTTGGCTCATGGATGGGGTGTGGGTGTGGTTCGAACAATTGTTCGAAATTCATGTTTGAACACTGATTTGTTGAGAATTTTCTTGAAGAAATAATGGAAATGCAAATAATTTGTTCCCAGTCCCAAAAATTCTAGATATAAATTAATTTTCCCAGAACTCCTTCAATTTAAGATGCTTGTTTTGCAGAAATAAGATCTAAAACCCGTCCAGCTGCTTTAACGTCTTCCTTGCTCTTCAGAAATGGAGTAGCTTCTGCCGGACTGGCCGTGTGGTTCTCTGAAGCCAAAGACATTATCAGACACCAGAGACCTGATTCCTACCCTACTATGATTTCTTCAGTTCTATCACTGTTCTCAGTTTTCTTTTCACTTTGCTCCTGCTGTCACTGTCCTTGCTGCCATGGCGACAGTATTTATTGCAAGAAAAGCGGAAAAATCACACCAAAAGTAATGAACTAACACGAGACGACAGCTTGGCAATAATCAATCAGAGCAGCGCTTCAACTGAAGCCTCTTGTTTGTTGTCTGTTTTCTTAAGCAGAGAAACACAAACACTCATTCTGACCCAAACAGGTTCTTTCAGGTTTTTCCAAGTTGCCTTGTTGGGTCGAGATTTGGAAAATTGTACGAATATGGAGCAAGTTTTTTGAACAAAGCTGTTCCTGTGTCAAAGTTGGACTGAGCAGCAGGTCGAGATTGGAGGTAATACTGTACACCCTTTTTCTTCCAGTTATTTTTTCTTTGATGTTTTTTCTTGTTGACTTTCTATTTTTCCCTTGAACTCCGTTTTGATCTTTTTCCTGTTGCTTCTCTAATAAATCCCACAATCCTTTGCTCTCCTTTACACACGCACACAGTTCAGAAGGGCTGTTTTTCCAAGTGATGAGCTGGGAGCTGTGTAGAGGGACGGGCCGAGTTTAGGTGTGCTGGGTGATCCAGGTGAGCAGCGGCCGTCCTCTCCTGCTCTGGATCAGAACCATCCATGCCTCCACACAGAGGGTCATTACAAAGGATCCCATCTCAGCAGGAGAACCACAGAGATGCTCGGATCCTTCACCATGTGGCTCCACCCTTAAAGTGAGTGAGTCCAGGTGTGTGTGTGTGTGTGTGTGTGTGTGTGTATGCTGTATAACTGTCGGTTCTCTGCAGTTCCGAGGGTTCAGTTCCCTGCTCTGAGGGCTGATCTGAGAGCAGTGAGGGTGAGGACGATGGTGAGAGTGTTATGCTGGCAGGTTTGCAGGGGGGCGCCAGAGAGCAGGCGGGCATGTTTGGAGGCATAAACGGGGCTGTAGGATTGGTGGACGTGCCGGAAGTTGTTCTGCAGGAAAACTGCAGGTTCTGCTCCAGGCAGTGTGGAGAAGATCCCCCCAACAAACAGCTGCAACTGAGAGAAACACAGAACGGTCACCGTCCACCGGGTTCCACTCACAGTCGTTCTGCAACAAATCAGCTTTACAGCTCCAGAACATTGAAGTTCACAG
>JABMDN010000416.1:0-43366 GCA_017165825.1 Hepsetus odoe
CTGTAGTCAGCTTCAACTTTATGGACACGAATGCTGGAACATTTGAGGAGAATTTTAACAAATTTCATTGGCCAGAATGAAATTGTTGCCACATCATAGTCATTAGACAGTATTTCTGACACAGGAAGTGGAGGTGTCTCGTTTCCCATGCCTGGTGAAGTGAAGCAGTGCAGCACTTTTTTGCCTTGGTTTGGAACTTTTGGACAACGCCGCCAGTTGCATCCAGATACAGTGATTCCTGCTTCTTCATCCACAGATGACTGAGCAGCACTGAGATCCTCTCTCTGTATACAGATGCTCTGTGAATTGATTAAGCTGAAGATGTTGGATGGAACCAGGCCAGTTGTTCAAATCTGTGTCACAGTCCTTCATGATGCTCTGAGCATCAACTCCAGCATTACATTGTCACGCAGACGAGTCTTATTCAGTTCTGAGGAAATGACCTGGAGTACATGTTTGTTTATGCAGTTGCTGAGGTTGCCAGCAGAAAGCTCTTCTTTTGGCGTAGACTGTAATTTCTGATAATAAGTGTTGTTTACACCCTTCAAAAGAGATTTTGCAATTTTTCCTCTCTTATGAATTCTGGCCCATCTTTGATGCATCTCTGCTTTTTTGTGCAAGATTGCACCAATACGCAGAACACGGACTCGAACAGGCTGATTTTTTTTTTTTAGGATTCTGCCAAATCAGAAAACAGTATTTGGCCTACAAGAAGAAAAAATACATTTTGCAGATGCTTTGAAAAAAGGTGCATGAGTTTTCCTGCTGTTCTTATTCTTTATCCACTTTTATTTAAAAGAAGTAGGACAGTTTGGGTTTCTTTTTCTGAACTCTTCATATGTTCTATGGGTCCAGGATTTTTTCAGGTGTTCTTGATTTTTGGAGGAGGCTACCTTTTTCCATTGCTTGTAGCTTAGAACAATCTGGAAACATCTGGGCACAAATTTAGTTTTTCTCCATTTTATTTCCATACTTTTTGTTTCTGCTGCATCACTGTAGATTTCTTCTGCATGAACTGTATCCTTTGCCTCGGTGTGATGTTCAGGAAAGTTGCTAGATTTCTGTCGCTCTTCTTTGCGGTCTTTCGAATGTTTATTAATAATGTGTTCCTTTAAGGCTTCCTCAGATGGAAGCATCTCCACAGAACTGCTTTCAGGTTGTCTGACTGCAGCTCTCAGACCCTTTCTGTTGCTATTCCAGACCACTTGCCATTTTTAAAGTTATTGTTTTTAAAAGTCAGTAAAGATATTTCTGACCAGATAGTAGAGCTGAGCGGTGTCTTGTTGGGAAGATTCCCCATCTTGCTAAAATAGACGGCTAAACTTCCCACACCACCAACTTCAGCCCAAAAATTAGTCCTTTTCTGATTGTCTTCAGCCTTCATGGTCACTGGCCCCTTAAACTGTCAGAGCTAAGGGGTTAATATCAATTTTCCCCACGACCACCACCAACAAATAATTTTCTTGAAAATATCAGTACCTGGGACCTTGTTCAATTGGCTGCTGTTGATGAACTGATTTGGATGCTGAAGCAAACTCTCTTCTTGCTCTTTTTATGGCCCCCAAATAAACAGTAACATGAATAGATTGAGATGATCCCTCCCTCCTACCCCTCACCCAAAGTGGATTTTGAAAATACTACAAGAAAAACTTTAGCTCAAACTGACAGATGTTGAACACCTGAGGAGGAGAAACCTGAAAATGAACGTGATCTTAGATGCTGTTCTTCAGAGTCTGTTTCCAGCAGCAGTGTGAAATGGCCAAGAATACGGGGGAGACTTCAGGTTGCAACTTCTCCTTGGTGTATCAAAAAAAAAGTCCGGTTTGTTCAATCGATTTTTACATTTCAGTCCATTTACATGAGAGAATAATAAATATTGCCATGATATATTACAATGGCATCGACGTATTTACCATATTTATCGATTAAAACGTGTAAAAAAATATATATATAAACCAGGTAGAAAATGCATAAAGTTTCCTAACCCTAACCTTCCAGCCTCACTTCATATCTTCTCTTTTTGTTCCTCTGTTCTCCACAGATAAACACTCTCTGTGTTACCTCTACACTCTCCAGTCTGACCAATCAGAGTTCAGAGCAGTGACTCTGCTGGACGACACACAGATCGACTCCTACAACAGCAGAGATGGAGTCAGGACTCCTAAACAGGACTGGATGAAGCAGATACCAGAGAACTACTGGGAGAGAGGAACTGAGAAGCTGAACAATGAAGGGCATTGGGTAAACCAGGTTCTTCACTGGCTGCTGAGACTCTTTGGACACAATAAATCAGGTGAGAAAATGCCAGGATTGTTCCTACATGTTTCATATTTTATTCATTATCTTTTGTTGTTTGTGAACTTAAATCTGTTTATCTTTTGAATATTAATATAAATTATTAACAAGAATCCCAGAAAAAGACTTTTATAAGTAAATCTGTTTGGAGTTACAGGAGGAGTCAGACTGAAATACTGAACACTAGCAGTTCAACTCTAAACTCTGAACAAAGACTCTTTCTGTATTTCTAGTGTCTGTAATTATTAAAATAATGTTCTCTTCTTCAGATGGTCATGTTCTTCAGTGGAGGCAGGGCTGTGAGGTGGAAGAGCTCCTGGACGGTTCAGTCCCTTTAAATGGTGTTAATGAATACGGCTACGATGGACAGGATTTAGTCTCTTATAACTGGACCTCTAAAGAGTGGACAGTCTCAGTAAAGGAGGCCAGTGAGATGGTGGACCAGTGGAATAAAGGACGAGGTCTTAATGCTGTTCAGTTACGTGATGAGTGTGTGGAGTGGCTGAAGATTTATTTACAGCACACTAAAATCAAACCAAGTGAGTGTTAGGATTCTTCTCAAAAACAGTGTCTCTTCTTTCATTTAATAACTTTTTCTCCAGATTCCTCCATAACTCGGAGTGTAAGACTAACCCAGAGCAGGTTTGGTGTGAAACTCTTTAGATGTCTTTACTGTGGTGGTGAATGGAACCAGACGTCTCCAACACAAATCTATTCATTCAGATTCCTCACCAGTCTAAACATGATCTGGTTGATGCTGAAAGATTTATGGGAAAAGTTTGGTTTTACTTTTTTATTGTTAATTGTTTATTTTATTCTCTCTCTCCAGGTAAAGGAGATGTTCACATGTTTGTGAAGAAAGCAGTAACTGACTCGAACAAGCTGACCATGACCTGCCTCGCCACAGGCTTCTACCCCAAAGATGTGGAGATGAGTGTGAGGAAGTTCACCACTTCAATGCCTGAACATCTACTGACCTCCTCAGGAGTCCGACCCAATGATGATGGAACCTTCCAGCTGAGGAAGAGTGTGGAGATCCAGGATGATGATACTTCAGAATACGACTGTCACGTTTCTCACAGCTCCCTCAAAGAAGCAGTCGTTATAAAATGGGGTAAATAAATATGTTTCTGTCACATTTCAGCTCTCTGTATCTGTTTTTATAACCAGTGAAAATGATCTGAAGGTTTTACAACCAGTTTGTCTAAACATGTAAACAGCAGAAGTGCAGGAATCACACCAGAATTCACTTTCTAAAACACTTTCCTTCTGAAACTCATCAAAGACCTTCTTTACTAAAAGTTTTTGTTTCATGATAAATGATGTTGGGAGTGACCTTTACACAGACATTACACAGACAACAACACTTTATTACGAGTAAAATTAACTTTATTAGAAAAATAAATAAATGATTGAGTTACAAATTAGTTGTTAATCTTTCAAATGTCTTTATTTCCAGAATGTTACAAATGAAAGTGACTATTAGTCATTGTGAAACAGAGCACACAGTGAAACACAACCACATTCTTCCTCTGTATTTAACAAACACACACCGACCAGCAGGGGGCAGACATATCCAGCACCTGGGGAGAAGTGATGGGGACGGTCTCACTTTTTTGATGTTTTTTTGGCAATTATAATAATTATTATTAATTCTAAAAGCCCTTCATGGAGCTCTTAGTTTTCTTAATTTGTAAATCTTACTGGTTTACACTGGAATCTGAAGGTAAAGATAAACTAAGTTTTAAAGTAAAGAATAACACAGTAAAAGATAAAGAACACTGTGATCGTTAAAGGAAACGCTGTACATGATCAATTTAAGAAACACTGCAAATGATAAACTAAGGAAAAACACTGTCAATGTTAAAATTAAGAAAAGACTACAAGATAAAGAAAGGAAACATGAAATGTCAAAGCACAGAAAAACACAGTTGATCTTGAAGTAAAGAAACACTGTGTTCATGCTAAAGTAAAAATAAACACTGTAAATTACTGTAAGTGTTAAAGTAAAAGAAAACACTGTAAATGATGAAGAAAACACAGTTGATGTTAAAGTAGAGAAACACTGTGAATGTTACAGCGAGGATGTTAAAAACATGGAGTTTAGCCGATAAGAGAGAAAAGAAAGGACCCAAACGAGAGGAAAACAGCAGTGAAACCTGATTGATTCTCTTCAGCAGTGATTCTCTCGCTCTCAGTAACACCAGGCTGACATTGTTCCTTCTTCTTCCCTGGACTGGGACTGCCTGAATAACATTAATGTCTCAACATCTTCATAGCTGGTATTAAAAGTAAAAGATGGGGTGCAGACAAAATAGAAGAGAACACAGTGATGGGGACAGGTGTCCTGAAATGTCCTCCACTTCAGATTCACATTGATCAGCCACAGCTTTAAAGTTGCTGTCAGGTGAACAGAGATGATCCTGGTTCAGTGGCACCTGATCATGTGGGGCTAAATATTAGCAAGCATCAGTTGGTGGAGTTGAAAGATAAAGATCACACATTCACAGGATTATTAAAAGTTATTTACAAATTGTTTATCTCTGGATAAGAGCGTCTGCTAAAGGCTTCAGATGTAAATGATCATAAGATTCAGAGCAGAATAATGTAGTGATGCCGGTACTGGAGGGAAACAAGCTCCTGTTCAGATGAACATTCACACCAGTGATGATAATGTGGATTAATGGAACTGAATTATTCAGCCTGTGACTGTTCTTCATCTCTCCTCTGTTTCAGAACATCCCTCAGATAATCACTCTCTTGCTCTGAGTTTAATAATTATGGGAGGGACTGTGAATCTGCTTCTGCTGTGTTGTGTGTTGTGTGTGCTCCTCGGTGTTCGTAAAAAGAAGAGGATAATGGGTGAGTATTGACTCTGAAACAGATTCAGTTCAGATGGGATTGTAAATGTAACAATGTAATAGTAGTAGTAGTAATAATAATAATAATAATAATAATAATGATAATAATTATTAAGTGCTTCCTAGGCATAAAAAAGTTAGAGAAGCAAGGTTGCGTTGGTTTGGAAATGTCCAGAGGAGAGATGAGGATTATATCGGGAGGAGGAAGTTGAAGATGGAGCTGCCAGGAAAGAGAAGAAGAGGAAGACCAAAGAGGAGGTTTATGGACGTGGTGAGAGAGGACATGCAGGTGGTCAGTTTGAAGGAGAAAGATGCAGAGGACTGGAAGAAATGGAATTGGATGATCCATGTTGGACCCCTAAATCGGAGCAGCTGAAAGAAGAAAAGGAAGAAGTCTTCTTAATTTGTGAATCTTACTGGTTTACACTGGAAAATGAATGGAAATAATGGCACCATTACAGAGTAAAGGGCAAAAAGAGCCAATGTATTCTCCACACACTCTAGTCTAAACTTATCTTCTGGATCTTAGAGCTTCACAGATCCATCTCAGAGAACATTGAAGAAGGAGGTCCTTCTGATCACTGCATCCAGAGCCACCATCAGTAAAGAATAATTCCAGTAGCGTAAGAACAGAACTGACAACAAGGGAAGCAGTGGTTCCTCTCAATGGTTCCTCTGTAGATGATGGTGCGAATGGGAGATGGGCTTTCCTGAGTCTGCACAGGAAGTAGAGATGCTGCTGGGCTTTCTTAGTGATGTGTGTTAGTGATAACACTGAGAAACTTTATAACTTGGTGTTGATAATAAGTGGAGCATGGTTCCTATGTGGTCTCCTGAAGTCAGCAACCATCTCTTTAGTCTTGTCGACGTTCAGAGACAGGTTGTTGGTTCTGCACCAGTCCGTCAGCTCTTGTATCTCCTCTCTGTAAGCTGCCTCGTCTCCACCGCTGATCAGACCCACCACGGTTGTACCATCAGCGAATTTGATGATGTGGTTCGAGCTGTGCTTGGCTGCACAGTCGTGGGTCATCAGTGTGAACAGCAGTGGGCTGAGCACACAGCCCTGGGGGGCTCCTGTGCTCAGCGTGATGGTGTTGGAGGTGCTGCTACTGATCCTGACTGACTGGGGTCTCCCAGTCAGGAAGTCCAGGATCCAGTTACAGAGGGAGGTGTTCAGGCCCAGCAGCCTCAGCTTCTCACTCAGGTGCTGAGGGATGATGGTGCTGAATGCTGAACTGTACAATGCTCAAGGTATTCTTGAGCAAGGTACTGTCCCCATCACTGCTCCCTGGGTTCCTTCAAAATAGCTGACTCCTGCTGCACTGTGTGTGTGTGTGTGTGTGTGTGTATTGGTGAAAAGCAGATGTTGAATTTCGTGAATGTCTCACTGTGTGCCATGTTTTACAACAACAAAATAGTCACTTTCATGTGGTCTTTTTTTTTCTTTTTTTTTCTTTTTTTTCCAGGGAGGAGGTCTGAGCGCCGACATATGGACAGTACAGGTACATTTGATGGTTCATTTGACTTTAGTAATGTTACTCCTTCAGTTGCTCCCTCACTCATTCACTCCCTCACTAAACCATTCACTCACTAAACGATTTGCTCACTCACTCAATCACTCACTAATGAATTATCTCACTCACTAAACCAGTCACTGTTTAGAACGAGCAGTATGATCACATTTCAATTGAGAACAAATGATTTTAAAGTTTAAAAAGGGTTAAAAATTAGAAGTTAATTTCCCCCAAATTAGTTATTTCACAGCGCTTAATGAGCGTCAGACTCCCTAAAACTGGTGGAGGAACCTCAAGAAGAACCGAGACTCCATTAGATTGGAGGAGGAACCTCTGGAAGAACCAAAGCTCCCTAAAACAGGAGGACAAACGGAGACTCAGGAGGTGAAGTGTCCTCCTCTGGTCTTCAGTGTAATAAACGCTGAGTCAGTGTGTCTCTGTTCAGGACTCAAGTCTTGCAGCCCAGTGACTTGTTCCTACCTCTGAGAATGAAAATATAATAAAATCCTACAGAAACATGATGGAGGTCTGCAGAAAAGATAAAAACATCATTTCAGAAAGAAAGCAGCGATGAATACAATGCTGGGGTTACATTTTACTGCACATGTTTCTTTAATCCTCACATTAATGAACTGATTCTCTTCCAGGGTTTAGTTCTGGTTTCCACTTTAAACACACTGGAGATTCGTTTCGTTTGGAATCACGGAACACGTTTCCACAGAAACTCAGCAGTGATGTTGGAATCGGAGAGGAGCTGGAGTTGAAACAGCTCAGTTTAATATCCAGTACAGGAACGTTTGATTGAAAATGTCTGATTTTAAAGATGGTGCAGGTATGTTTGACTGTTAGTTGAATCCTCTCTCTCACCTGCACAGTTCAGAGTGTGCCTTTTATCTGTTCCCCGGGAGCTCCAAGGCCTCCGGTGGAGACACCTCATCTAAGACTGTGACCTTCTTCGGGTGTTTTTGACGTTCAAAGAAAGTTTTACTCAGAAAAGAACAGAGAGAAATAGAGGTACAGTTGGTAAAATGTAAGTTAAAGGTTACAGGGAGGCGAATGGTACCTGGGGAAGGGATTTAGGGTGACAGGGGTGAAAGGGCATTGGGCTGGTAGAGGAGTTCAGGGATGGAAGGACATAGGAACTATTGTGGGGAGAAGAAAGAAGGACATAGGAATAGAGAATACAGATATATGACTGATTTATGAGTAAAATAATAAGTATAAATGAATGAAATCAACCTACAATCCATCACCATTCATAACAATTGATACCAGGAAAAAAAAACACCTTCTTCCCTAAAGACCGTCTCTGTGAACAGAGGAGATTTGGGAGTGAAGATTTCTAAAGAGTTGTCACTTCAAGGACTCTAGAAGGAGCACTTTGGTTGGTAAAAATAAAAATTGTTATGCTCCGTGAAGGCTTGATAAGACTTTAAAAAGTGCTTTTTTATATAAAAGTGTAATTAATAAGTGATTCCTCATAGAGAAGATACTGTTGTGTGTAAAACCCCCAGAAAAAGCTGATCCTGAAACACTCCTAGAAACACCACACACACTTTCAGGACCACAAGCAGAGTCACCGCTGATGAAGTGGCCAATCAGTGGAAATACACAGTGTTTCTAATAAAGTGGCCAGTCAGTGGAAGTACACAGTGTTTCTAATAAAGTGGCCAGTCAGTGGATGTAGTGTTTCTAATAAAGTGGCCAGTCAGTGGAAGTACAGTGTTTCTAATAAAGTGGCCGGTGAGTGTAAATGATCTGATCTCTGTGTTTCAGAAGGAACTCCGATGGAGGATCACTGTGATGAATCTCCTGATTGAAGATTGGAGCTCTTTATTTTTCACTCTGTTAAACAAGGAGGACCTGCAGTGAAATGTGTCTCTACAGGACTGTGTAAAGACACGAGGAGAAACAAGAGGAATCAACACCGAGGGTAACGTGATAATAATAAAGAATAGAGATAAAACGATAAAATGAGAGAATTTAGCTTAAAAAAGATCAAACTAAAAGGTTGAGAACACAGACGGTGTACGGTACCTTCCAGAATTACTGCCTGAAACTGAGAAACAAAAACCTTCAGGATGAACTTAGAACTGTTCCTCAAGAATACATTAAAATACAGGAAAGTCTGGAAGCAAAATCTGAATATAGTGCTGGATTAAGACTTTTGCACAGTGTATACAGTATAAATCCAGTGTATATACGCTCTTCCTACACTTTATTTTATAAAGTCTGAATTAAATATGAGTTAAATAAATATAAAAATACAAAAAATGATGCAAAAAGAAAACAAAGTGTGAGTATCTAGTACCCTGAAGCTGCCACATGCAGTGTGTTAGTTTATTGTTAGATGTTATTGTACGAACCACCAGGGGGAGTCAGAGCTGTAGAGACACCAGAGAGTGAGACAGTTCTCTCCAGTCTCTCTGCTTCTGTCCCTGTGTGAACAGTGTTTTCTCTTTTCTGATCTCTCTTTTGTCCACAGTGTTTTCTTCTGGGTCAAACATGACAATGTACAGACAGATAAAGTTGTTGTTGTTGTGGAGAATTTAAAGGTTCTAGATATCACTGTAGTGAGGATCACTGTAGCTGACTCAGGAGTTATATAAAAGTTTAAATATATAAATTATTTTTTTGAACAGGATTTATGTTCTTGTATAAAGTTCTCTAAACTGTTGTCCTCTTTTACTCTTCATGACATTTCATGAGACATTTACAAAAAAAAGAAAAATAATTCAGTATTATTGTGCAAACAAAAGATTTCTACTGAAAGTTGTCATATTGTAACGGTGTGGCCTACTCTGAACCCAGGGAGCCACACAGGGTTTGGACCCAAATGCAGTACCCGAAGCTGCCAGTCCCCAAAAACAGGTAGAAAACAAAATGCTCAAAATGGGTAGAAAACAAAAGCTCAAAATGGGTAGCTGAGTGTCTCTTTATGTGTTTTTACCGCTCCATTGTTACTTAATTTTTTTGTTTGATTTATTCTTGGCCCAAGGGCTTTCTGACTCGTGGAAAACAAAAGGAAACTCACCTGCTTTCATTTATCTAACCTGTAGAACAATAGTCATATTTGTTAATAGACGGTTGTAGTGACTCTGTTATGAGTGACTGGTGTGTTAAAGTAAAGCCAGTGTAAAGACAGGGTTCATGACAGCAGCTGAAACAGCAGGGTGAGCTCATTCTGGAGTGCTCTGTGGTATCTTGCAGGTGAGGAAAGTGCACAAGCAGGAGATCCTTTATCTGTTTTAGTGTGTTCGTCTGTAGAGCCGGTTCATCATGATTATATAGTTATCTGTGTTCCAGAATAAGACGGCTAACTAACAGAAGATACCAAACCTGCTGTGAGGGTGTTTACTGTGCTAGCAGTGTGGAGGGACGTTAGTGACCGAGTGTGATTGTTCCTCTTCAAGATGTGAGAAACTAATGATGCACAGTTGCTAAATGAGTGATATTGTGCAGATATAATATTATGTGTGTAATGTGTCATATTATTGTAAATAATTTTATTGTAATGTAACATAAGTGACTGTTCTGTAGTTAATAAGATTTGTGACTGTTGGATTTGTGGACAGTAGGTACTGATATTCTGTTCTGTATGGCAGGAAGCAATGCAAGAGTGACAGAGTGTTCATGATAGCAGCTGAAACAGCAGCTTGTGCTCATTCTGGAGTGCTCTGAGATATTTACTAACCGTCCTCAGCCAAAACCACTTGAAGTCTGAAAACACGTCTCGTCATTCAGCGTTTGCTGAGGTTCGTTAAATAAAATGTCTTTTCTGCATTAGAATGACTTCTTTTTGACCCTTTTTTTCATTTTAGACTTTATTTCTACTCTCTCAGTTCAAGGTGAAAGTGCTTCTCTATCACTGAAGATACAGCACGAAGTGAACCAATATAATACATCCTCCGTATTTAACACACACCGTCCAGCAGTGGGCGAACATATCAGCACCAGAAACAGTGATTGTAGCGGTAACGTGCTCAGCTGAAACTCGATGTAACCTACTGGTCGGGTTTCAAACCCACAAGCTTCTGATCCTGAGGCCTCGTCACTGAACACTAGACCACAGCTTCCCTGGATTACTGGACTGTTTATACCTCTGACATTCAGAGATTTTAATGAAGATGATGATACATCGGTTCCACAAAAATGGGTTCCGTTCACTTTATAGCCTGTTCAAAATTTCAGAATCAGAAAAAATTAAATAAAAAATAAACATTTTCAAACTGAGTTAAAGAAAGAAGAAATAGTTGGGTGTAGTGGAGGTTTTGATAAAGCCCTCCTAAGCCTTCTGAGTAATTCCATGATGTAGGCCCAAGTGGGAGAGAACCTGTGAATGAGAAACATTCATTAGGCAGGACAGACAGAATACATGAAAAACACTGCCCTCTCTATTTAACCCACACACACTGTCCAGCAGGGCGAACATACCCAGCACTTGGAGAGCAATGATGGGAACAGTACCTTGATTAAGAGAACCTCAGGGTATCCTACTTGAGATTAGAACCAATGACCTTATGATCTTGTGGTCTAGTCCCTTAACACTCAGCCACCATGATATATATGCACCTCCATTGCACAAATGAAAATTTAACACATATCTTTGACTTTGTACTTAATTTGTCTTCATTTTCAAAAATGTATGTTCATAAAAATTAAATTTAACAGATAAGTAAAAAAAAAACCCCCTCATGAACCATACCTTAACTCGTGTGGTGGAGGGGTTTCACGTGTCCCAATGATCCTGGGAGCTTCATGTTGTCCGGAACTTTATGCCCTGTGCGTGAGGCACCCAGGCAAACAGATCCTAGGTGAGGAAGAGACAAAAAAACCCAGTTGAAGGACCTCTGATGATGGACAAAAACTTTGGAAAACATTTTCCCTCGCCCGGATGTGGGTCACCAGGGCCTCCCTCTGGAGCCAGGCCTGGAGGTGGGGCCCGAAGGCGAGCGCCTGGTGGTCGGGCCTTCACCTTGGGGCCCGGCCAGGCTGCTCCAGCCCGAAGGCAAGTGGGTCCCCCTTCCCATGGGCACACCACCTGTGGGAGGGGCCAAAGAGGTCGGGTGCATTGTGAGCTGGGCGGTGGCAGCGGGGGCCTTGGCAGTCGATCCTCGGCTGCAGAAAGCTGGCTCTGGGGCCGTGGAGCGTCACCTCTGGTGGGGAAGGGCCTGAGCTGGTGCGCGAGGTTGAGCAGTTCCAGCTAGATATAGTTGGACTCACCTCGGCCTTTGCGCGCCAGACTCCTGGAACAGTCTCCTTGAGAGGAGCTGGACTCTTTTCCACTCCTGGAGTTGCCACGGTGAGAGGCGCCGAGCAGGTGTGGGCATACTGTGCCCACGGCAGCGCCAGTACATTGAGAGGTTTACAGTAGATGAGGAGAATTGGCGGCCCTCTCTGCCTTGGAGTCGGGGCGGGTCCTTAATTGTCTCATAGCTTGTCGCCAGAAGCAGCATTCTGGACTACCCACCCTTTCTGCGTCTCTGGAGAGCGCTAGCGTCCTCTGGTGACTCCATCGTTCTGCTGGGGACTTCAATGCTCACATGGGTAATGACAGTGACACCTGGAAGAGGCGTAATTGGGAGGGCCTTTGATCTACGAACCAGGCGGTGTTTTGTTATTGGACTTTGTGCAAATCACGATTGTCACTTATTGAACACCATGTTCAGGCATGGGATGTCCACATGTGCTGGCACCCAGGACACCTAGGCGCAGTTCAATGATAGCTTTGTGGTCGTGTCGCCGGACTTATGGCCCCATGTGTAGACACTTTCGGGTAAGAGAGGGGCGGGCGGAGCTGTCAACCGACCATCACCTGGTGGTGAGTTGGCTTTTTATTGGTGGGGATGCCGGTCAGACCTGGTAGGCCCAGCATCGTGAGGTCTGCTGGGGACGTCTGGCAGAGTCTGTCAGGACAAGCTTCAACTCCACCTCCGTCAAAGCTTTAACCACGTCCCGGGGAGGTGGGGGACATTGAGTCTGAATGGACCTTGTTCCGCGCCTCCATTGTCAAGGCGGCTGACCGGAGCTGTGGCCGGGAGGTGGTCGGTGCCTGTCGCGGTGGCAACCCTAGAACCCGTTGGTGGACACCAGCGGTGAAGGATACCATCAAGCTGAAGAAAGGAATCTACCGGGCCTTTTTTTGGCCAGTGGGGCTCCGGGCAGCTGATAGAATGCCGACAGGCCAGCCAAGGCGGAATGCGGCTCTGGTGGTGCTGAGAGCAAAAAGCTTCGGGCATGGGAGGAGTTTGGAGAGCCATGAGAAGGACTTTGAGCGGCTTCGAGAAATTCTGGTCCACCATCCACGTCTCAGGAGGAAGCGGGTGCAGTCAACACCAGTGTATAGTGGGGATGATGCGCTGCTGACCTCGACTCCGGGAGCGTTAATGGGTCGGTGGGGAGTACTGAGCCTCCTTGAATTCCGCAACATGCCTTCCGAGGAAGCAGGCCTGGGAACATCGGTGGACTCTTCCATCTCTGGGGTGAGGTTGCCCGGAGTGGTCAAAAAGCTCCTTGGTAGGGGCTCCGGGAGTGGATGAGATCGCCCAGAGTTCCTCAAGGCTCTGGATGTTGCTGGAACTGTCATGGCCTGACACGCCTCTGCAACATCGCATGGACATCGGAGACAGTGCCTCTGGATTGTAGGCAGGTGGTGGTCCCCCTCTTTTTAAGAAAGGACGGAGGGTGTGTTCCAATTATGAGGATCCTTCTCAGCCTCCAGAGAAAGTCTGGTGGGGTCCTGGAAGGAGGGTCAGTCGGATAGTGAACCTCAGATCCAGGAGGAGCAATGTGGTTTCGTCCCAGAGTCAGCCCGGAACAATGGACCAGCTCTACACCCTTAGCAGGAGTCCTGGAGGTGTGCATGGAGTTGCCCAACCAGTTTATGTGCTTTGTGGACTTGGAAGGCATTCGGCCGTGTCTCAGAGAGACTCACAATGAAGTACTCCGGGGAGTATAAGGGCATCGGATTCCCTGACTTGGCTGTCGATCCCTGTACAGCAGTGTCAGACAGTCGCATTGCCGGCAGTAAGTCGGACCTGTTCCTGTGAGGAGTTGGACTCCGCCAGGGCTGCCCTTTGTCACCGATCCTGTTCATAACACTTTATGGACAGAGTTTCTAAGCGCAACCAGGGTGTTGAAGTCCCGGTTTGGTGGGCTCAGGATTGGGTCTCTGCTTTTTGCAGATGACGTTGTCCTGTTGGCCTCATCATGCCGTGACCTTCAGCACTCTCTGGATCGGTCATAGGCCGAGAATTGTGAGCGGCTGGGATGAGAATCAACACCTCTAAATCTGAGGCCATGGTCCTCAGTCGGAAAAGGGTGGAATGCCCTCTCAGGATTGGGAGTGAGACCTTGCCCCAAGTGGAGTTTAAGTATCTCTGAATCTTGTTCACGAGTGAGGAGGTAAGATGGGCGGGAGATCGACAGGCGGATCGGGGCAGCTTCTGCGGTGATCACGTGCTCTGCATCGATCCGTCATGGTGAAGAAAGGAGCTGAGCCAGAAGGCAAAGCTCTCAATTGCCAATCGATCTCGTTCCACCCTCACCTATGGTCACGAGCTGTGGGTAGTGACAGAAAAAACGAGATCATGATCTGGCAGCCGAAATGAGTTTCCCTCCGCAGGGTGTCTAGGCTCTCCTTGAGATAGGGTGAAGCTCAGCCATCCGGGAGAGGGCTCAAAGTAGAGCCGCTGCTCCTCCACATCGAGGAGAGTCCGAATTGGAGTGGCTTCGGGCATCTGATTGAGATGCCCCTGGACGCCTCCCTGGTGAGGTGTTCCGGGCACGCCTCCCTGGAAAGAGACCCGGGGGAAGACCCAGGACACGCTGGAGAGACTATGTCTCTCTCGGCTGGCCTAGAACACCTGAGATCCGCCCGGCTGGAAAGTGGCGGAGAAGTCCTGGGCATCCCTGCTGGAGCTGCTGCCCCTGCTTTGACCCCGACCTCGGATCAGCGGAAGAAAATGGATGGATGGATGGTAAAAAAAAAAACTGTAAAAAAGCTTTTTTTGTACGATTCTTAAAATCAGGAGTCATTTGACTCTGTGCTCAAGTTGTTCACCTTCTTCATTAAAAAAATTAAAATGTATTATAATTCCTTCCTTTACATCAAGTTAAAAATGTATAAAATAAAAGTTAATAGCTAATCAAATTAGCTAATTACATGAACAGTGGGTATTAAAACAACTGGAGTAACTCAGCCCACTTATTGGTCAGAGTTTCTCTCTGTGTTGGTGTTGATATTAGAAGAGCAGCAGATGGAGGTGTTGATCATGTAATCTGTGCTTTAGCTGCAGCAAGCTGTGTTTGGATCTAAAGCAGCTCGTAGCCATGATGGACATGTTTTTACTTTTACAGTCTGGTTTAATGTTTTAGAACAGGCTTAGATCCAAGCGCTTTTGGAGACATCATCTGAAACTCTCCATTCAGAGATCAGAACTCATATGTTGAGTAAACACTAAGTTCACATCGCCTTGGTGATTAGAAGCAGCTGTTTTGATGAAATGTAGTATTTCACACACTACCAGGTAACTACTGCTTGATCTGTGACAGACAGTACCAGAGTGAAAGGGAAAGCTTACAGGACAGTAGTGAGACCAGCTATGCTGTATGGGTTGAAGATGGTGATGCTGAAGAAAAGGCAGGAGGCGGAGCTGGAGGTGTCAGAGTTAAAGATGCTGAGATGTTCGTTGGGTGTGATGAGGATGGACAGGATTAGAAATGAGTATATTAGAGGACCAGCTCCAGGTTAGGCGTCTTGGAGACTGGAGTTAGAGAAGCAAGGTTGCGTTGGTTTGGACACATCCAGAGGAGAGATGAGGATTATATTGGAAGGAGGATGTACAGGTAAACAGTTAAAGACTGCGGCCCATCTGCTGCTGTACACTTTAGATCTTCTACCTCTTTCTTCACTGCTCAGTTTCTGACTACGGGACTGCTGTTCAGATGTTAATGGGAGGTGGACTGGTCTCAGTGGTGACTCTGGTTGTAGTCCTGAACGTGTGTGTGGTGTTTCTACGAGTGTTTCCAGGATCTAGCTAATTTTTTTACCAGGATTTTACCGCAACAATATCTTCTCTATAATTAATCAATGATTAATTACACTTTTATAAAAAAAAGCATGTTTGGTTCCCTAAAGAACCAAACCCCTTTTAATATCTTATCAAGCCTTCATGATAAAGGTTCTTTACCAACCAAATGGTTCCTTCTAGAGTCCCTACATGACAAGGCAACTCTTTAAAAATCTTCACTCCCAAATCTCATCTGATCAGCCGAACAGACTAAATGTTTCTTTTTACATAAATAAGAATCAAAACAGACCAGATATAATATATTCCAAAATAGTCAGTCATCAGTCAGTCATTTTCTGCCGCTTGTCCCAATCGGGTCGCGGGGGAGTGCTGAGTCCATCCCAGCTCACACAGGGCGAGACAGAGGACACACCACTGAACAGTCTCCCAACCGGCCATGAGGCATATTCCAAAATAAATAAGCTGAAACTTAAAATAACTTAAAATATTTTGCTATTTCGTTTTACAATTTGACTTGACTTAAACAGTTACATATTACACACACACAAACACAATAATGCCAACCAACACCACGCTCTTCTGTAGAATGTTGTGTTGAATGAATCAACGGGGAGCTTTAATGAATTAAAACCCTCTAAATGTTTCATTAACTGCCTCCATATCCAGTAAACACTGTATCTACAGATCATTAAATACTGAATCACTCACAAAGCTTCCGCTGCGTCACGCTCCTCCCTGCGATTGGCTGGCGCCCTGTCGCATTAATTCACTTCTCCCTGTGTGGGCGGGTTGGACTCTCCGTTTGGGACAGGCAGCAGACTGAGCTGGAGCTCACAGTGTGGTTCCGTGTTTTAGGGCTCCTTCAGAAGAACAGTGAAATAAGACCCTAAAGTCACACCATGAGATGATCACCACACAGAAAGGAGGAGCAGTGCTGCGTAGTTTTCTTCGATTTCCCCGTTTATTTATTTATTTTCTTTATTTGCTCGTTGGAGTTTATAATGAAGGGAATCATCACACCAGCAGCTCTTCTTCTGGGTTTAATCCTCTCTGTTTCTGAGGTGAGTTCACGGGTTCACTCCCACTTTTAACACCGATGGAAGCTTGGGCAGAAGAACAAACGGCGGGTTTTGAGCTTGTTTTGAACACCTTTCTACTTCATGTTGATCAATTTGTTTTTATAAATATAAATAATCCAGATCATTAAAAAAACAGAAAACCAATAAAAAACCGCAGAGATCAAAACACAAACATTTACAGCATTTAGCAGACGCTCTTATCCAGAGTGACTTCCATGTCTGAATTACAGGGACTGTCCCCCTGGAGACACTCAGGGTTAAGGGTCTTGCTCAGGGACTGTTGGACTCTCCGATGGAGAACCGAGGTTGGAGGAGTCAGTGAAGAGGCGAAGAGGGTTTTAAGCTATAGCAAGTTTATTAACAGAAGAGTAACAAAGTTCTTACAGGAGGTTCAAGAGACCGGTCAGTGTTCCTCTCTGTGTTGAATCCTCTCTCTATCCTGCACAGTTCAGAGTGTGTATTTTTATCTGTCCCAGGAGCTCCAAGACCTCCGGTGGAGACACCTAATCTTAGACTGTGACCTTGCTTGGGTGTTTTTGATGTGCAAAGAAAGCGATACTCAGAAAAGAACAGTGAAAAATAGAGATGCAGTTAATAATATATAGGTTAAAGATGACAGGTGAAGGGTGAAAGGGCCATGGAGAAAATACTAAATGACAAAATCAGCCTACAATCCATCACTCTCCCTGTGATTCTATGTAAACGCATTGAATCAACATTAAATCAATTTGAATTAAAACAAAGACCCTGATGATCATGATAAATATTCAAAATCAAACTGATTAATGATTGAACTGTAACACACCATCATATGTGTATCACTACAAGTAATGGTAAATCTTTCTAAATCTGGAACAGAGAGACTACATTGACATGTACAGTCTTGTGTCCTGGAAACAAAACATAGAAACAATCTGATTATCAGGAGAATCAGAGTAATCGAACACAAGAGTACAACAAAGCCTAGAAGTGCTATGATATGAGTGGCCAGAACCCCAAACATGCTGGTGAACCATCCGAAGAGCTCCACTGAAGATGTAGAGCGGTTTGCCAGGTACTGACCTGTTTCTGATCTCTGAAATTGAAGTCGAGGACATTATAGGATAACGTCTCTGGAATGAATGAGCAACACTCGTCACACAGTAACAGCACAAGTTCCACCTTTTTCAGCAGCAAGAGGTCCGACCAGCCTGTTCTGGAGAGAGTCATGTCGCATATTGGCGCACACAAGTTCGCGAATGAAACCAATCTCGTTTGTGTAAATGATTAAGTCTAGGATCGATAGGTGTGTCTCAAGGCTGGTATGATGTAGCCTGTAGAACGTAGCCACCTGACAGTGTTCAGGCAGACCAGCACATGGCTGTGTTACCTGGCGTACACGGTCCGTTCACAGAGGAGCAAATACGCAGAAAATATGCAGTTTGAAAATCAAGGTAAACTGTACCAGAATGATGGATTCCGATCGTACTATGACAGACGGTACATCCAGGTGTCATGGTCAAATGACATACACTAGAACCTAAATAAGGTCCAGAACCGTTATTACACCAACATAGATTTACGCTAATTTTATGGGTGTATCTGTGTTTTTCTCTATTTTTTTCCGTCAAGTAAGTGTGTGTGTAATGAGTTAGTTGTCTTCTGGCTTAGTTTGAAGTTTTATCCACTTCGTTGACCAGCAGCGGAGGCAACTAAGGGAGAGATTACTAACGCCACCACTTGAGTCACTCTATATCAGGAACAAAGTCTTCAGTCCTGAAGACTGAAAATGTTGAGGGTAATGGCATATCCGATGCAACTGTGAAATGTGTTCCTTGATCCGAGTCAATGTGGCTGGTAGTCCCATCTTGGTATGAAATCCTTCACCAAGGTTTTTGCTGTGTGATTTTCAGCCAGTTTGCAGGCTTCAATGAGAGCTTTTAATCCTTGTTGGCGGATATTTCCTTTTGACATGCACTCAGTTTTTGTCTCTGCACTCCAGGAGCTGCGTTGTCCAGCTCAAATGGGTCACCATATAAATTGGCCGTCATTGCTTTTTGATCTGTTGTCATTTCCACGATCACCTTGTGGTTTGCCATTCGCTTGATTCAGATCCTTCCGAAACTAACACTGTTTTGCCCAATGACCAATTTTGCCATTTATGAGCAGGGTGTTGTCTTTTTATCAGCTTTGTTGGATTTTCTGATTTCATCTCCGTCCAATTGAGCCATTCGGTCTTTCACAGCAAGGTAGGCTTCCATGCTTCCAGCTGTCTCAACAATTTGTGAGAATTTTTCCTGCATCCTTCTCACAACCCGGGTACGTGACTTTCAAGAGCCTGGACAATTCTAAGTCTAGTCTATCAACAAAGGTTGTCTTTAAAGGGGTACAATTTGCTTGGTCATAATTGTCTTCTGTGATGTTAGAGCAGAATAATCAAGCCAAGCATTTGGAAATTTTCTTTATTAAGCCCTTTCTTTTGCTTCTGTGTAAGCAGTAATCTGAAGACAATTTATTAGATTCCTGGATTTAACTCATCAAGTTGTTCTTTTATGGCCTCCCATCCCTCTTTCAGATTTTGTTTATCATCACCCAAACCAGGTGAAGTCTTTCTGTCAGTTTCTTCACCATTGGTGAGAGAAACCATTGCACATAGGATCTGAGGTATCTTCTGAAGTCGATAAATATCTCTTAGACGGCACAATTCTCTCCAGGTCTTTCTTGATCCATCCTTGGGATGAGGAGTTTCTTTAGACCATTTGTAATTTTTCTCAGGTTCCGCTGGAACATGGGTTTATAAAGTTATGGGTTATATCACATCCTCTTCCCGTAACCTTACCTCTTCTTTCCTAATGGGAGCAAATGGTGGGGACATGATCAGTGTCACTCTACAGCTTTCATTTTGCTTTCTCAGTCAGTTTTTTTTTTTTTTTTTTTTTATGTTTTCTTTGGAGAAGGGTTTTTTTACACCCAGGTGCGTTTCAATGTGTGATATTGGATACACTACTTGAAGACCTTTTCTCACTCATCTCTCCCATGACTTTCTCTTCCTCCATGACCAGCAACACCTGCAGCACCAATTTTCTGTTCCAGTCTCATTCCAGGTGCAACGAGCCTTTTATATAAACATTGAGACTACTGATCATGTGATTCTCATTAATGTCCGGCACCGCCACATCGTTATCCTCAGTATTTGTTTATTTTTTTCTTTCCCACATTGTGGCTTAATTTCTGATTTTCGTTACTTAATTTTCCCGTTACAAGATTGCCAAATCTACCAGCTCCTTTCTAGATTGATGTGAAGGAGTTCACTTCTTACACACAGCAGTTATCCTCCAACTCAGCAGCAGATAGAAGACAATGGAGGCCTTACCTCTCTGTCAAGTGTCCAGCACGCCTACTGTTCCTGACTCTTGGTCAACGTGTTGCCTTCAATTGCTTTCCGTTAGTTCCTCAGAGTCAGTTCTGTTAGTGGCGTAGCGGTTTGGATTCTCCGTTGAGAACGAGGTTCGAGGAGTCAGTGGCGGCGAGGGTTTTGGCTATAGCAGAAGTTTATTAACAGGGAAAGGTAACGAGAAGTTCTTACAGGATGTTGAAGAGACCGGTCAGTGTTCCTCTCTGTGTTGAATCCTCTCTCTATCCTGCACAGTTCAGAGTGTGCCTTTTTATCTGTCCCCAGGAGCTCCAAGGCACGGTGGAACGCACCTGATCTAAGACTGTGACCTTGTTGGGTGTTTCTGATTATTGCAAAGCATTACTCAGAAGAGACAAGAAAAATAGAGGAGCTGCAATTAATAATATATATAGGTTAAAGGTGACAGGGACGTGAATACTACTAGGAAGGGATTTAAGTACTTGAGGGTGAAAGGACTGCATGTGGAAAAATATAAATGACTAAAATCAACCTACAATCCATCAGGACCCAGTGGTGGTAGTGCAAGTGGGATTTGAACCTCTTGAGCCATGGGTGCATGCACACAAGTATCCTGCCACTAGACCTACCACCACAAAAGCAGTGTCAGGAAATGAAGTGTGTGTGTGTCTTTGGTGAAGTTAATATATTTAGATGAAATGAGATTTAAACCCACAGTATTGATGTTCTACATAATATTGTACTTCCTGTACTGATCAGGGGAAATCCAGTGTTTTAGACAGAAGAAGTGTTCTGTTGCTGTGGATCACTTACATTAACAAACAGTGAACAAGCTGCACCAACATTTTATCAGATCAAAACACAAACATTTACAAGCATTTATCGAATGCTCTTATCCAGACCACTTACATGTATCACGGGGCGATGTTGAGGGGCTGGAAGGGCGTAGCATAGAGCAGGAAACCGTACTGGACTTTGTGACAGATAAAGAAGTGCACAGAACTCAAGAACTAAACCCCAAACTAAACATAACATAACATAACAAATGTAAATCATAGCTTAAAGTAATCACAGTGCTTTACAGGTGACCAGCACCCTGCTCTGTTTCACTGGGACTATAACTAGCCCAATGAACACCTGGCCTCAAGCTCAGATGTGCACAATCCAGTGAGCGCCCTCTGCAACACAGGACCATTACAGTGCCCACTCCCCAAAGCGCCTACTCGAGCAGATCCTGCTTTCTTCCCAAGCAGGATCCCCCGAAAGAGAAGAGCGCACCTGGAAATGTCCAACAAAAAGTCAAACAAAGTCAGGCAGATGCTCCGCTCTGCCGGTCCTCAGGCGGGTTCGGCTGCGGCCTTCGAAACCCCGCTGTCTCTCTAGCGGACATGGACTTCGTCCCTCGAAGCCCCGCCGCCTCCGCGGTGATGGCGGATGTCCCTTCAGTCCTACCATGTGCTGGCCACGTGAGCCAGCATCGCAGCCCCAATTCCCCAGGGACTCACGCGGGAGCCGGCTCCGCAGCCACGCCCTCCTGGTTGCTGGAGCTGGAACAGGCACATCGTCGGCCAATCCTGGGAGGGGAGCAGACACGCTCAACCCCTCTCCTCCCAGCCTCCCAGCACGGAGGAGTCTGGTGATCCTTCACGGACATCCCCACCCAGGAGCTCGGCTGGCGTGACATCCATTTCTGACTGGTCATTCTGTCATGGCGGTGTTGAGGTGGGCGCTCAGCGCAGAGCCGAGCTTATTGCTGGACTTTAATGAGCTGCGTGCTGGGAACTAAACATAACAAATATAAACCGCAACGGTAATGCAGTGCGCACACAGGATAACAGCACCCTGCTCTGTTTCACTGGGAGCTTATAACCCCAGCCCCAATGAAACACACACACAACACCAAGCTCAAGTGTGCACAATCAGAGCTGACCCTCTACTGGCACAGGACCGTTACAACATGTATGAATTACAGGGACAGTCCCCTAGAGTGCTGGGGTTAAGGGTCTTTCTCAGGGACCCAGTGGTGGTAGTCCCAGTGGGATTTGAACCTGGAACCTCTTGAGCCATAGGTCCATAGGCAAATACCCACCACTAGACCACCACCGCGAAACAGTGTCAGGAAATGAAGTGTGTGTGTGTGGTGGGGGAGTTAATATATTTGGATGAGATGAGATTTAAACCCACAGTAATGATGTTCTACTGTAATAATGTACTTCCTGTACTGATCAGGAAATCCAGTGTTTTAGACAGAAGTGTTCTGTTGAGGTGGATCACTTAAATGAACAACCCAGTAAACAAAGCTGCATCAACATCAGCCATTTCTCCACCAATAGACACTGTAAGTTATCTAGAACAGAGCACATATTCAAATGATCAACACAAGCTTAAAGCTAGAATAAAGTTAGCAGTTCATCTTCTCCAGACATTCACCCATTTCCTCTTCAAAGTCACTGATGGTCATTGTGTAGATGTTCCTCAAATGAAAGAAGAACCGGTCCTTTCTGGTCACTTTACATAGTTTACTCTTTAATATTCTGTAAAGAAGAAGCATTTCTTCCATCAGCACATATTCAGCGTTATTCACACTGCAGAATGACACCTCTAATATGTGTATCCTGATAAGAGTTTGATTTATTCATTTATTCATTTCTTGCTTGTCAAGTAGGATTTTTTTCAAGTAGGATTTTTGTCAAGTAGGAGTCTGTGAGTTTACTGGTCAGTACATTTGAATTGCTGAGCTTGTGTGAACTTCTTGATGACCAAAAACACAACAGGATCCAGAAACTGTAGGAACCTGTTCTGGTCTGGACACTAGGAAGTCAGGAACTTAGCTGTTCCGAGTCTCTGGACACGAGAGAGTCAGACCGCTGTTCGGAGTCCTGGACACTGAGAGTCGGAGCCCCTGTTCCGGAGTCCTGGACACTGAGGGGAGTCAGACACGCTGTTCAGGTGGACACTAGGGAATCGAACCGCTGTTCGGAATTCTAGCACTGGGGAATCAGACCGCTGTTCGAGTCTGGACACTGAGAGTCGGGCGCTATTCAGGATACTGGACACTAGAAGTCAGACCCTGTTCGAGTCTGGACACTAGGGAATCAGACCGCTGTTCAGAGTCTGGACACTAGGGGGAGACAGACCGCTGTTCAGGTCTGGACACTAGGGGGAGTCAGACCCCTGTTCAGGTCTGGACACTAGGGGAAGTCAGACCCTGTTCCGGAGTCTACAGACACTAGGGTGAGTCAGACTCACGCTGACCGAGTCTGGACATAGAGAGTCAGACCCTGTTCCAATCTGGACACTAGGGAGGCAGGCCGCTATTCCAGTCTGGACACTGGGGCAGACCGCTGTTCAGGTCACAGACACTGAAATCCAGACCCTGTTCAGGTCCTGGACACTAGGGAGTCAGACACGCTGTTCAGGTCCTGGACACTAAGAGAGTCAGACAGCTGACCAGGTCCTGGACACTAGAAGTCAGACCCTGTTGAGTCTGAACACTGGGGAGTCAGACCGCTGTTCAGGTCTGGACACTAGGGGGAGTCAGACCCTGTAGGGAGACCAGTGATTCAGACCCGGTCAACAGGAGTGATTCCTTGCACAGCTGTCAGTTCTCCTTTATGAAGAAAACAAAGCAGTGTAGTCTAGCGGTGCAGTTTTAATGACCCTGTCTGTAATTTGGTGAAGATCGCCCTGGTTTACTCTCGGGTCTCTGTTTCTATCTCTGTGTGTTTGTGTCAGACCAACACCCTAAAGCTTCGGCTCGTTGTGTTGACTGGCTGCACCCTCCTCCCAGTGTGCCCAGCATCGAAGAAAGAATGAAAAGGAGGCAGAAGCCTGGCTCAGTCATACACCTGGGTTAGAAACCACAGTTGGGTTTGGTTGTTTGTATCTGGATTCCTGGTGCAGTGTGGTCTCTGTGTTAGGAGAGGGTCACACTTTAACAGGAGCATGTCTAGTTTACATCAAACTGACAGATGTTGAATACCTGAGTAGGAGAAACCTGAGAAAATGAACGTGGTCTTAGATGCTGTTATTCAGAGTCTGTTTCCAGCCTCACTTCATATCTTCTCTTTTTCCTCCTATGTTCTCCACAGATAAGCACTGCTGTGTGCCTCAACTTGCTCTCCAGTCTGATAATCAGAGTTCAAGAACAGTGACTCTGCTGGACGACTCACAGATCGACTCCCTACAACCTTGAGATGGTGTCAGGACTCCTACATAGGACTGGATGAAGGAGATACTAGAGAGATGAACTGGAGATAAAGGCTCTGAAGCTGAACAATGAAGGAAAGTGGTTGAACCAGGTCCTCCACAGACTACCCAGAGAGACTCTTTGGACACAGTAAAGGTGAAAATGCCAGGATTCGCAAAGTTAATTTCTACATGTCTCATATTTTATTTATTATTTTTGTTGTTGTGAACTAAAATCTGATAATCTTTTGAATACAATTATATTATTAGAAGAATCCCAGTAAAGACTTTTATTGTAAAAGAAAAAATGATAAATCGTCAGTTGGAGTTACAGGAGAGTCAGACTGAAATACTGAACACTAGCAGTTCAACTCTGAACAAAGACTCTTTCTGTATTTCTAGTGTCTGTAATTATTAAAATAATGTTCTCTTCTTCAGATGGTCATGTTCTTCAGTGGAGGCAGGGCTGTGAGGTGGAAGAGCTCCTGGATGGTTCAGTCCCTTTAAATGGTGTTAATGAATACGGCTACGATGGACAGGATTTAGTCTCTTAGCTGGACCTCTAAGTGTGGACAGTCTCTCTCAGTAAAAGGGGCAGTGAGATGGTGGACGAGTGGAATAAGGGCGAGGTCCTCATGCTATGGATTACGTGATGATTATTGGGTGGCTGAGGTTATTTACAGCACTAAAAATCAAACCAAGTGAGTGTTAGGATTCTTCTCAAAAACAGTGTCTCTTCTTTCTTTTAATAACTTTTTCTCCAGATTCCTCCATAACTCAGGTGGAACTAACCCAGAGCAGGTTTGGTGTAAGAGCTCTTTGAATGTCTTACCAGCAGTGATGAATGAGACAGACATCTCCAACACAAATCTGTCCATTCAGATTCCTCACCAAGACACCAGTGAAGCTCCAGGAGACTCTGATCTTTATTTGGGACGATGGTAGTAAAATAGTCTGAAATAAATCAGTTTTCATTTTGAGAGGTCAGTTTTGTCTTCAATGCCCTGCAGTTATTTGCTGCTGAGGAAGCTGAGGAGGAACTCTGAAGTTACTCTCAGAATCATTTCACAAACCAGTCTGAGCGACATGATCGGTTTGATGCTGAAGTTCGATTTATGGAAAAGAAATTCCGGGTTTTTATATTGTGTTAATTGTTTATTTTATTCTCTCTCTCCAGGTAAAGGAGATGTTCACATGTTTGTGAAGAAATCAGCAACTGACTCAAACAAGCTGAATCTGACCTGCTCGCCACAGAGCCTGTCCAGGTATGGTGTTGTGAAGAGGAAGCCACCACTTCACCTGAACATCTGCTAAGATCCTCAGAGTCCACGACCCAATGATGATGGAACCTTCCAGCTGAGGAAGGTGTGGAGATCAGGATGATGATACTTCAGGAAGATCGACTGTCCGCGTTTCTCACAGCTCCTCAAAGAAACGATCGAATTATAAAATGGGGTAAATAAATGTGTTTCTGTTACATTTCAGCTCTCTGTAACTGTTTTTGTAACCAGTGAAAATGATCTGAAGGTTTTACAACCAGTTTGTCTAAACATGTAAACAGCAGAAGTGCAGAATCCCCAGGAATTCACTTTAAAATGCTTTCCTTCTGAAACTCATCAAAGACCTATTGTACTAAAAGTTTTTATTTCATGATAAATGTGTCACGTGTGTTAGGGTTTGGGCACGCTAGAGGGCGCTCTCGGTCACATACAAGGTGTTTATGTCACAGGAGGTGTTATGGGTACGCTAGAGGGCGCTCTGTTCTGACTGAGCACCACACGGAAGCCCTGCGAAGATCAGAGTTGTGCATCATTGAGACGGCTTCTTCAGCTTGATGAGTCAGGAACAAGCGTGACTTTGTCGTGGGAGTCAAACCTACGGCGTAGCAATTGGTATTTGTATATGTCAACCTTTATTGTCTATGACTAGGTATAGGTCACCTAGTATGAACCACTTAGTATCTAAGGGCTGAACTGCCAGTTCCCCAGTCATATGGTTTCATGTGTAGAACTGCGGTCCCCGTTCCCCTATGTCTTGTTTGTTTGTCATAATGGCATTAATAAACTTCTGTTCTGAACTCTTGGCTCTGACCTGACGTCCCTCCGGTACCACGCCACCATTACAGAATGAGCCGCCAGTACCTGGACGTCATAAGCCATGAGCGGCGGAAGTCGCGTGCTAATGAAGCGACAGCGAATGCTATGCGAGCGGGCGCGCTACAGCTGATGAGGACCTGGGGGCCAGGCGTCTTCTCTGGACCTCCGCGAGCATCTGGGCCCGGTGAGAGTAGATGCGGCGGGCGCCCGGCGGCCCACGGCAAAGGCTAGAGCGCCGTCTGAAGAAGGGCGATGTGGCTGCTCCTCGATATCATCCGGGCCCGAGCTGCCTTGCGAGGATCCAGTTTCGCTTTGTTCCTGGATGCTGATCTCCGAGGCTACAAAGGCGCAGCGCTATCTTCAACATTCAGACTGCGTGTTGTTTTCCGCCTGTGACATGGAAGGCGGGAGCCGTTGAAAGGCTGGTTGCGCCAGCCGATACGAAGCCAACAGCGCCCGCCACCTTGGAGTCATGGCAATTCAGCGCCAGAAGGCGGCAGGCGCCATGGCGCCAGTAACGCGATCATGTGGAAGAAAGGCGTCAGCGTGCAGCTGTCGCGGGAACACGGCCAGCGTCACCACAAGAGGTTGGTAGCAATGCGCTTTCGTGTTCACAAGCGACAGCACAGCGCTCACGCTCCGCCATGACAACCGCAGCGCTCACCGCTCCGCCAGCGCGCAACTTGGCAGCTCACCGCTCCGCCGTAGCGACAGCACGGCGCTCACGCTCCGCGCGACGGCGATGCTCACGCTCCGCACGACAGCCCAGCGCTCACAGCGCGCACGCGTACAGGCGTCCCAGCGCGCTTGCAGCGACTGCCAGCGTCCCCGCGCAGCGACTGCGAGTCCCCGCCGTACCCCGCGACTGCGCGGCGCCACGGCGCTGCGGGCGTAAAGGCAATTCCTAACATAGAAACGGGAGGATAGTGGAGACCACTTCCTGCCTCGTGCAACCGGGGAGGTCGACCAAGAAAGCCCTTTGCAGCAAGGAAAGCGGCATCAAGAAGTCGATCCCCAGCTCCATGAAGCCATCTGCTACACAGAAAGCAGAGAAGGAGCAGCTCCAGGTTAGTGGCAAGTTTAAAGGAAGTTCGGGTGCATAGGAGGTGAACATGGGGCTGCTGTAACCATTCAGGCTGGTGAGAAGCACATAAACAGAAAGTACTACACAAGCTACTGTGGGCGGCAAGACTGTTCAGCGATATTATAGAACTAGTAAAGTATGAGGCAAGAAATTAGAAGTCTTTAGCAGGGAAGGAGAAAAGGGGCTGTTGTTGTTCACCACAAGCTGCATTCGAGGATGAAGACCAGACAGACTCTGAAACTGAAGCACCAGGCTGCCACGGTTATACAAAGAGGGCTTACCAGAACACACTGTGCTCAGACACGATACTCATACATCAAACAGACTGTTGTTGCAATCCAGCTGAGGTATCGTTCCTGCACGTGAAGCCAGAAAACAGAGAGAGTTTTGTCATTGCGCTCCTGCAATGTTCCCTGCAAACCTAACTTCCAGAGGTCAGAGGGTCAGAAGGGCATGATCCTGCACCATCAGGTAGCACCTGATTTCAGGCTGCGTTCAGAACACAGGAGGTAACAAAGTGCAGGCCATAAGAAGAGTCAGCCATCTTCATTCAAAAGATATTTAGGTCACATCAGAGCAAGCGAACATGAAAAGATTTCAGGTGTTGAGAAAAGTCATGTCGCATCAGGCAGCTTTTAGAGGTTATTTAGTGTGAAAGAGTGGTAATGCTATCAACAAAGCTGCTGTCGTCATTCAGTCTGTTGGGAGAGTGCACCAGCGAGAGGTCTGCCTTCAGAGGCGCGTGACAACAGGTGATGGAATCAGAAGGAGGTTCGGAAGGTAAGAACCAGGACTTCCAACAAAGGACAGAGGTGTCAAAGAGCAACATGCAGCCGAAGTGCTTGCAGAAAGTCAGTCAGAAGTGGAGACCAGTGAGGATCGGGCCGTGTGTCACAGAGCGAGACAATCGAGTCCACACGGAGAGTGAGCCAGATCAGCTGCAGTAATGTTGGTTGCTGAACAGGAGGAGGAGTTGCTGTGAGGACTCTACCATCAGCTGACGAGGACTACCATGCCACAGGTGGCGCCGCGGTCTCAGGGCCGGAGGAAGGAAAAAGAGAGACTTTGGCTCAAGTAAAGGTGAGCGTCCACGGAAGGAACAGCCAGTTCAGAGGCAGAGGAGTCCTTGATTCAAGATACACGCTGTAGAGTTTCCCAAAGAAAGGGACTGGGGAGAAGGCAAGACAGAGAAACCAGATCGTAGGTCGGACCAACACGAGTTGAGACTCAACCACTCAGGAGAAGCTGGAGGCTAAAATAGCCACAATGGAGGGGCAATTGCATCAGTGCAGGACAGAGCTGAGACAGGTGCAGGACCACAACATCGCTCTGCAGACTGACCTGAGAGAGGCCCGTTATGAGGCCAGCAAGCTCACCGAGCTAGAAAACCAGGTCAGAGGTATGGAAGATCAGGGTGGCCCTCATCGAATCTCTACTCTCTTCTCCGACACCAGTGCCTGCTGGAACCCAGAGAGGCAAAGCCGAAACAGAGCATCCGGAGAACAGTCCAGCGGGCTTGGTGCGCGAATGCGAAGGGAGCAGGTGCCTTCGGGCCCCCTAGCATCGACTTGCCCCCGCAACTCAACAAACCCAGAACAAAGGTGGCGTTTGGAGGAAGCCGCGAGAACTCCTCCAGCGTGAAACAAGCTGGGACACTTTCGTCGCGGGCTAGCGACCAGGAAGTATGACCCAGACAAGGAAAGGGCAAAAGACACCAGCACGAATCAGTTCAGGGAGACGGACCAGAACTTCGGCGCCAGAGATTCGGGGATAAGCGACGCGCGGAACCCGACTGACAGGGGTTGTAAGCAGAGCTTAGACTCATTGAAAAGACTTCCTCTGTAAACCCTATGCGTCTCTGTATGGCTCCTTTCCAGGTCCTGCTCAGGTCAGGGTTCCATGCAGGTCAGGGAAAGCCTCAGGGCGTCAGAGCCAAGGTCAGGCACCCGGTCAAAAGAGTGGAGCGGAACGCTGGATTCCTCACCACCACCAGCTGCCCGACACAACTGGTTGGAGGTCGCTGATGGTTTTTTTTTTTGTTTTTTTTTTTTTTCTATGGACCTGACGGTGTGTCCCGACTAGGGACTTTTGTATTGTTATTTGTGCCTCCCCTGAGGTTGGCTGCGTTGCAGGGCACTTGGGAGCGCGCGCAGGGGGATTCTGTCACGTGTGTTAGGAGTTTGGGACACGCTAGAGAAGCTCTGTCACGTGTGTTAGCGTTTAGGCGCAGCTAGAGGCGCTCTCTGTCACGTGTGTTGTTTGGAGCACGCTAGCGCTCTACGGTCACATACAGATATTTATGTCACAGGAGGTGTTGGGAGTGCGTAGGCGCTCTGTTCTGACTAAGCGCACCTGAGCCCTGCGAATGGTGTTGTGCATCGACCAGAACTCACTATTTAAGCCCCGATGAGTCAGAGAACAAGCCCGCGGCTCATTCGTGGAGTCAAACCTACGGCGTAGCAATTGTGGTGTTTGTATATGTCAGCTTGTGTCTATGACTAGGTATAGGTCACCTAGTATGACCGCTTAGTATCTAGGGCTAGACTGCAGTTCCCCAGTCATAGGGTTTCATGTGTAGAACTGCAGTCCCCCGTTCCCTGTGTCTTGTTTGTTTTGTCACTGTGCGTAATAAACTTCTGTTCTGAACTCTTGGCTCTGACCTGACGTCCCTCCGGTACCACGCCACGGTTACAAAATGAAGTTGTCTTTACACAGACATTACACAGACAACAACACTTTATTATGAGTAAAATTAACTTTATTAGAAAAATAAATAAATTGTTGAATTACAAATTAGCTGTTAACCTTTCAATCGTCTTTATTTCCAGAATTGTTGCAAATGAAAGTGACTATTAGTCATTGTGAAACAGCACACAGTGAAACACAACACATTCTTCTTCTGTATTTAACAAACACACACCGACCAGCAGGGGCAGACATATCCAGCACCTGGGGAGAAGTGATGGGTATGGTACCTTGCTCGGGTACCTCAGGGCAACCTACTTGTCTGGGATTCGAACCTACAACCTCCGATTATGGGCCTCGTCCTTAAACACCCCGCTATCGCACTTTGAATGTTTTTGGTAATAATAACAATTATAATATTATTATTAATTCTAAGAAAGCCCTTCATGGAGCTCTTAGTTTTTTAATTTGTGAATCTTACTGGTTTACACTGGAATATGAAAGTAAAGAAAAACTATACGTTTTAAAGTAAAGAATAACACAGTAAAAGATAAAGAAGAACACTGTGATCGTTAAAGGAAACACTGTACATGATCAGTTTAAGAAACACTGCAAACGATAAACTAAAGAAAAACACTGTAAATGTTAAAATTAAGAAATACTACAAGATAAAGAAAGGAAACATGAAATGTGAAAGCTCAGAAAAACACAGTTGATCTTGAAGTAAAGAAACACTGTGTTCATGCTAAAGTAAAAATAAACACTGTGAATTACTGTAAGTGTTAAAATAAAGGAAAACATTGTAAATGGAAAGAAAAGCACAGTTGATGTTAAAGTAAGAGAAACACAGCCAGATGTTACAGCGAGGATGTTAAAACATGGAGTTTAGCTGATAAGAGAGAAGAAAGGACCCAAACAGTTAAGGCAGCAGTGAACCTGATTGATTCTCTTCAGCAGTGATTCTCTCGCTCTCAGTAACACCAGGCTGACATTGTTCCTTCTTCTTCCCTGGACTGGGACTGCCTGAATAACATTAATGTCTCAACATCTTCATAGCTGGTATTAAATGTAAAAGATGGGCTGCAGACAAAACTGAAGAAAACACAGTGATTGGGACAGGAAGAAAATTGTCTGAAATGTCATCCACTTCAGATTCACATTGATCAGCCACAGCTTTAAAGCTGCTGTCAGGTGAACAGAGATGATCCTGGTTCAGTGGCACCTGGCGAACAGCAGCAGGGCTAAATATTAGGTAGCAGCATCAGTTGGTGGGGTTAGAGATAAGATCTGAACCAGTTTGAAAATCTGTCCTGATTCACAGGATTATTAAGGAAAGTTGTTTACAAATCATGTTTTTCTCTGGATAAGAGCGTCTGCTAAAGGCTTCAGATGTAAATGATCATAAGATTCAGAGCAGAATAATGTAGTGATGCAGTGCAGAGTCAAACAAGCTCCGTTCAGATGAACATTCACACAATGGAATGATCATATGGATTAATGGAACTGAATTATTCAGACGGTGACTGTTCTTCATCTCTCCTCTGTTTCAGAACATCCCTCAGATGATCACTGGCCTGCTCTGAGTTTAATAATTTTTGGAGTGACTGTGAATCTGCTTCTGCTGTGTTGTGTGTTGTGTGTGGTCCTCTGTGTTCTGAAAAAGAAGAGGATAATAGGTGAGTATTGACTCTGAAACAGATTTAGTTCAGATGGGATTGTAAATTTAACAATGTAATAGTAGTAATAATAATAATAGTAATAATAATAATGATAATTAAGTGCTTCCTAGGCATAAAAAAGTTAGAGAAGCAGGGTTGTTTTGGTTTGGACATGTCCAGAGGAGAGAACGAGGATTATACTGGGAGGAGGATGTTGAAGATGGAGCTGCCAGGAAGAGGAGAAGAAGACCAAAGAGGAGGTTTATGGATGTGGTGAGAGAGGACATGCAGGTGGTTGGTTTGAAGGAGAAAGATGCAGAGACTGGAAGAAATGGAATTGGATGATCCACTTTGGACCTCTAAATGGGAGCAGCCGAAAGAAGAAAAAGATGTCGTTTTCTTGATTTGTGAATCTTACTGGTTTACACTGGAAAATGAATGGAAATAATGTCACCATTACAGAAGAAAGGGTAAAAAGGGCCACAGTACACAGTATTCTCTACACACTTTAGTCTTCTGGATCTTACAGCTTCACAGATCCATCTCAGAGAACATGAAAGAACAAAAGGTCGCTACCAGGCACCTCAGAACCACCGACAAGTGAGAATAATTCAGTAGAGTAAGAACAGAGACTGGAGAGGTTTTCTAACGAGGGAGATTTGGGTTCTTCCACTTGATCATTTAAGATTCAGAGCAGAATAATGTAGTGATGCAGGTACTGGAGCGAAACAAGCTCCTGTTCAGATAATTATTCACACCATGGAAAGTGAAATTGACTATTCTTTTCATTGCGAGGTCACAGCACAGCACACTGTGAACCACAACAATTGGACTTCTGCATTTAACCCATGCAAACACTGTACACCAGGGGGCAGGTGGATGGTACCTTGCTGAAGAGTACCTCAGGGCAACCTACTGGGTAAGGGTTTGAACCCACAGTCTTCCGATCCTGTGTCCTACTCCCCTAAACACTAGGCCACCACTGCCGTTGATGGAGATGATAATGTGGATTAATGGAACTGAATAATGTAGCCTCTGATTATTCTTCATCTCTCCTCTGTTTCAGAACATTCCTGTAATCAACGGGCTGTTTTGAATAGAATCACGGTAGCATCTGTGATTCTGTTGTTGATGTTTATGTTGTTATTGGTCATCTTTATCCTGAAAATAAAGGAGAAATGTGGTGAGTATTGGCTCAAACAAATTCAATTCAGTATAGAATATAAATGTAAAAAATTGGAGGAAGAAGAAATACAGCAAAAAGAAAATGACCTACTCAGGCCTCCCTCTACTTCATCATTACAGTGTCATTCAAACCAGGAACCAGATTTTTAACACAATATTATTATTTTTATTAGTTCAGATAATAATATTTTATTATTATCAGAGGTCTCGGGACCTCTGACCCACTTCATGTCCTCCGTCCCTTAAACTTTTCCAAAGTTCCTTCATCTAGGTCTCTGTCTGGCTCCTCGCTCCCCCAGTCTATTTCCTTTGCATGTATACCATCACTAGGATATTCTGACCTGCTTATTTCTGTCTTCCTCTGAAACTGCATTAAATAGTTTAAAGATATTTTGCTTAAAATGTTTGAACAAATTTTGCCTCCACAATTATTATAATTATAATTGTATTATTAATGATTATTATGATTATTGTTATTGTTATTGTTGTTGTTGTTGTTGTTACAGTGCTTCTCATAAATAAATCCAAAATAACAATAACCATTAAACACTTCAGACTGAAAAACTTTCAACATCCCTGTTAATATAAATGTTCTAAAAATATGAAAGTGTAAAATTTGTGGATCCACACCTGATTGAGGATTTAGAACAATGTAGAACACAGACAGTGTACGGCACCCTCCAAAATTACTGACTGCAAAGGAGAAACACAAACTTTATCCTACAGGACGTCTGAAGAACTTTCCCTCAACAGGACAGTAAACATAAAGAAAAACTGGAGACAGAAGATGAAGAAATGAGGGGTGGATTAAGCACTGTGTAAACACCTTTGTTACGTTTTTTGTTATGAAGTCTGATAAACACAGTTTAGGTTTGCAGGTACTGGATCTGTACTGGAGTCTCAGCCAGAATCCAAAGAGCAGCAGTCAGAATGGAGAAGCTGAATCACTCGCTCTTGTTTAGCTGCCTGAAGCTCCACAGTGGAGCTCGGTGCTTCATTAAAGTGATGCTTCTCATCATTGACTCTGTGTGTCTCTGATGTGTTTACAACAACTTAGAACACAAGCTTAATCAACACCTTTTATTCTGTTTGTTTATCACTGCATTACAATCTTTAAAACACAGACAACACGGGAGGACTGTTTTAAAAAATGGACAGTTTACAACAACCGGTTTGATCACATTTCAGATGAAGACAAATTATTTTAACTTTACAAATGGAAGGTCAAAAATAAGATACAGCACAACATTACAAAACACCATTGATAGAAATATTAATACAAATTTAACAAAGTAAAGTAGCAGTTCTTCTTCATTTGTGAATCTTACTGGGTTTACACTGGAATAACAGAATTGAAATTAATGACATCATTACAGATCAAGGAAAAAGAGCCTGTTACTCTCCACACTTTAGTCTAAACTAATCTCTGGATCTGAGAGCTTCACAGATCCATCTCAGAAGGCTGATGAAGAACAAGGTGTGGCCTGAGCTCTCCATCCCAGAACCACCATCAGTAAGAGAATAATTTCAGCAGAGTAAGAACAGAACTGGAGGAGCTTTTCTGTGAGGAGATTTGGGTTCTTCCACTTGATCATATGAGATTCAGGCAGAATTATGTAGTGATGCAGGTACTGGAGCGAAACAAGCTCCTGTTCAGATGAACATTCACACCAGTGATGATAATGTGGATTAATGGAACTGAATTATGTAGCCTCTGATTATTCTTCATCTCTCCTCTGTTTCAGAACATCTCTGTAACCAACGGGCTGCTTTGAATGGAATCATTATAGTAGAGTCTGTGATTCTGTTTTTGCTGTTTATGTTGTTATTGGTCAACTTTATCCTGAAAATGAAGGAGAAAAGTGGTGAGTATTGGCTCAAACAAATTCAGTTCAGTATAGAATATAAATGTAAACAATAGATGAATAAATGAAAATACAGCAAATATTATTATTGTTGTTGTTTTTTTCTTTTTAACCAAAGAACACATCAAGAGAGCTCTAAACCCAGCTGACTGACTATTATTATTAAAAGTGCTTTCTGAGCATAAATTCAAATATACAGTGTAATAACCATTAAATATTCAGTATTTAACAAAATAATATACAAAATATTTTTTTACGTAATATACAAAATATACATATATATATATATATATATATATATATATATATATATATATATATATACTTACATATATATATATATATATACCTATATATATATATATATATATATATATATATATATATATAAATATGTTACAGGATCCGGTCTGAGCCCTTAGTCAGCGACAGACTTCAAAACTGGAGGAGGAACCTCGAGAGGAACCAAGACTCCTTAAAACTGGAGGAACATAAAGGAAGAACCAAGACTCCCTAAAACTGGATGTGATGTGGGGCAGTGGTGGCCTAGTGTTTAGGAACGAGGCCCCACGATCAGAAGGTCATGAGTTCAGATCAGTAGGATGCCCTGAGTCAAGTCAAGTCAAGTAGGATTTTAGTGTCGTTTTAGCCTCATACACAGTACATAGTGAAACTAAATAGCGTTCCTTCAGGACCTGGTGCTACACATATGACAACAAGGAAGCAGTGGTTCTCTCAATGGATTCCTCTGTGAAGATGAAAATTTGAGAATAGAGGAGTGGGAGATGGGCACAGGGCTCAGTCTGCACAGGAAGTAGAGATGCTGCTGGGCTTTCTTAGTGATGTGTGTTAGTGATAACACTGAGAAACTTTATAACTTGGTGTTGATAATAAGTGGAGCATGGTTCCTATGTGGTCTCCTGAAGTCAGCAACCATCTCTTTAGTCTTGTCGACGTTCAGAGACAGGTTGTTGGTTCTGCACCAGTCCGTCAGCTCTTGTATCTCCTCTCACATGAAAGCTGCCTCGTCTCCACCGCTGATCGGGCCTGCACGGTTGTTTCATCAGTGAATTTGATGATGTGGTTCGAGCTGTGCTTGGCTGTCGTGGGTCATCAGTGTGAACAGCAGTGGGCTGAGCACACAGCCCTGGGGGGCTCCTGTGCTCAGCGTGATGGTGTTGGAGGTGCTGCTACTGATCCTGACTGACTGAGGTCTCCCAGTCAGGAAGTCCAGGATTCAGATTACAGGAGGCGTTCAGGCCCAGCAGCCTCAGCTTCTCACTCAGGTGCTGGGGATGATGGTGTTGAATGCTGAACCTTGCAATGCTCAATTGTTATGCTTGAGCAAGATTGCTGTCCCCATCACTGCTCCTAGGTTCCTTCAAAGCAGCTGACTCCTGCCTGGTGTGTGTGTGTGTGTGTTTTGGTGGAAAGCAGATGTTGAATTTCGTTATGTCTCACTGTGTGCCGTGTTTTACAACAACAAAATAGTCACTTTCATGTGGTCTTTCTCTTTTTCCAGGGAGGAGGTCTGAGCACCGACATATGGACAGTACAGGTACGTTTGATGGTTCATTTGACTTTAGTAATGTTACTCCTTCGGTTGCTCCCTCACTCATTCACTCCCACACTAAACCATTCACTCACTAAACGATTTGCTCACTCACTCAATCACTTATTTATTATCTCACTCACTAAACCATTCACTGTGTAGAACGAGCAGTATGATCACATTTCAGTTGAGAACAAATGATTTTAAGTTTAAAAAGGGTTAAAAACGAGAAGTTATTTTCCCCCAAATTAGTTATTTCACAGCGCTTATTGAGCGTCAGACTTCTTTAAACTGGAAGATAAACGGAGACTCAGGAGGTGGAGAGTGTCCTCCTCTAATCTTCAGTGTAATAGCGCTGAGTCATTGTCTCTGTTCAGGACTCGAGTCTTGCAGCCCAGTGACTTGTTCCTACCTCTGAGAATGAAAATATAATAAAATCCTAAAGAAACATGATGGAGGTCTGCAGAAAGATAAACATCATTTCAGAAAGCAGCGATAAATACAATGCTGGGGTTACATTTTACTGCACATGTTTCTTTAATCCTCACATTAATGAACTGATTCTCTTCCAGGGTTTAGTTCTGGTTTCCACTTTAAACACACTGGAGATTCGTTTAGTTTGGAATCACGGAACACGTTTCCACAGAAACTCAGCAGTGATGTTGGAATCAGAGAGGAGCTGGAGTTGAAACAGCTCAGTTTAATATCCAGTACAGGAACGTTTGATTGAAAATGTCTGATTTTAAAGGCGGTTATGAGTATATTTGATGGTTAGTTTGGCTTTGTAATGGTGCCTTTCGAGGGTAAAGTGCTAGCGTCCTCTAGACATGAGCAGTTTGTGTTTGTGGAACTGAAATGATGCTGGTCAAGAAGACTGAAGTCAGAAAACATACTTGAACGTCTTCAAACAGAATAAAAAGTGCTGTTTATCACTGCATAAATTACTTCAATACACAGACAACACAGGAGGACTGTTTTAGGAAAACGCACAGTTTACAGACCAGTTTGATCACATTTCAACTGAGGACAAATTAAACAATAAACAGTAAAAATATAATAATCATAATAATCATAATAATAGTTAAAAACTGAGAAAATAGATGTACAGTTGGTAAAATGTAAGTTAAAGGTTACAGGGACGCGAATGGTACCTAGGGAAGGGATTTAGGGTGACGGGGGTGAAAGGGCATTGGGCTGGTAGAGGGAGTTCGAGGATGGGAAGGACATAGTAATATTGTGGGAGAAGAAAGTAGGACATGAATAGAGAGGCCTGAATGCAGGACTGATATATATGATAGTAAAATAATAGGAATAAATGAATGAAATCAACCTACAATCCATCACCATTCATAACAATTAAGATACCAGGAAAAAAAAACACCTTCTTCCCTAAAGACCGTCTCTGTGAACAGAGGAGATTTGGGAGTGAAGATTTCTAAAGAGCTCAAAAAGGGGTGAGCGGTTGAGCTGGAACGTTGTAGAAAAAACAAAAGGAACAAAAAAACAAGAAACTCGGAAGGGAGGGTGCAGCGTCAGTCAGCACAACAAGCCGAAGCTCCTGAACTGACGCAACCACAAAGCGAGAGAGACAGGGAGACCCCGAGAGAAAACCCAAGGATCTTTACCGAATTACCGTCTGAGTCAAACAACGACCCAGCAACTCTGACTCGTCTTCTCTGCATTTAAATAAGCCCAAGCACAGGTGAACCAAATCACTGTTGATCACCGTGCCTGATTGGCAGGTCTCCCAACAGCGGTTTGGCTCCCCCTAGTGCCCCGTCGGGGTAGGGCTCTTACACATATAACACAAGTGGGTGCTGGTGGTCCAGTGGTGGTACTTGTTTATGGTCCTCTGGCTCAAGAGCTCCCAGTTTTGAACCCACCTCCAGCACCACCACTGGGTCCCTGAGCAAGACCCTTAACCCTGAGTGTCTCCATGGGGGGACTGTCCCTGTAATCAGGACATGGAGGACACTCTGGATAAGAGCGTCTGATAAACGCTGTAAATGTAACACACTCACTATCATGTTGATTTGTTACACTTTATAAATGTATTTTGTTGAACTTCTTGTAATAAAACTCTGTTTACACTGTAAGATTTTCTGTGTTTTGCTGTTAAAGCTGTACCGAGGTTGGAAGATTGTAACCCTGAACCCTAACCTTTTTAACTACAAAATAACTTGATTCCTACAGAAATCATTCAGAAACTATAGAAAAACTGAATGAATGACTGTTCAGCTACTGAGGATTAAAGCCCAAAAAATAATGTTTTAATAAGTTTGATTTTTAAAATGTATCTTCTGTTCATTTCCATTTATGTGTTTTTACCGCCCCATTGTTAAATTTATTTCTTTTTTGGTTATTCTTGTTTAAAGGGCTTTCTGACTCGTGGAAAACAAAAGGAAACTCACCTGCTTTCATTTATCTGACCTGTAGAACAATAGTCATATGTTTTAATAGACGGTTGTAGTGACTCTGTTATGAGTGACTGGTGTGTTAAAGTAAAGCCAGTGTAAAGACAGGGTTCATGACAGCAGCTGAAACAGCAGGGTGAGCTCATTCTGGAGTGCTCTGTGATGTCTTGCAGGTGAGGAAAGTGCACAAGCAGGAGATTCTTTATCTGTTTTAGTGTGTTCGTCTGTAGAGCCGGTTCATCATGTTTATATAGTTATTTGTGTTCCAGAATAAGACGGCTAACTAACAGGATGGGGGACACACCCTGGACAGGTCGCCAGCCCATCGCAGGGAGGAGCAAGACAGGGATGGCACTTTGTTTAAGGGTACCTCAGGGCAAACTACTGGGAACTACTTCAGATCATGTGGCCAACGCCCTAACCACACTGTACACTAGTAATAATACATCAGTATCTTAAAACCCCTATTCACCTTCAGAACCTGTGCAGTCCAGTGCCAGGTCACGTCTCCTTGTGAGATCTGGGCTTTTTAAATCATGCAGTGTCTACTTCTACCCAGTTCTACTACTCTGATCCTATGATCCAACATGACAGCGTTGCTGATGATATTGTGATCTGTAGTGAGTGATGGATCGTGGGTTGATTTTATTCATTGATTTCTTCATTGATTTTCAGTCATATATTCAATTCTCATGCGGCAGCGGTGGCCTAGTGGTTCGGGCGTTGGCCCTATGATCGGAGGATCGGGGGTTCGAACCCCTTCCCAATAGGTTGCCCTGAGGTGCCCTTGAGCAAGGTGCCGTCCCCGTCTCGCTCCTCCCTGCGATGGGCTGGCGACCTGTCCAGGGTGCGTCCCCCGTCCTCGCCCTGTGTGCGCTGGGTTGGACACTGGCACTCCCCCGCGACCCCGTTTGGGACAAGCGGCAGATAATGGATGGATGGATATTCAATTCTCTATTCCAATGTCCTTCCCACAATAGTTCCTTTGCCCTTCCATCCTCTAGTGGCCCAGTGCCCTTTCACCCCCGTTACCCTAAATCCCTTCCCTGTTCACGTCCCTGTCACCTTTAACCTATATATTATTAACTGCATCTCTATTTTTCTATGTTCTCTTCTGAGTAACGCTTTGTTTGCGTGTCAAAAACACCCAAACAAGGTCACAGTCTTAAATTAGTTGTCTCCACCGGAGGCCTTGGAGCTCCCGGGGGACAGATGAAAAGGCACACTCTGAACTGTGAAAGTTAGAGAGAAAGGATTCCACACAGAGAGGAACACTGACCAGTCTTTTGAACATCTTGTAAGAACTTCATTACTTATAATAAAATTTCGCTATAGCTGAAAACCCTCTTTGCCTCATCACTGACTCCTCAAACCTCTGTTCTCAATCGGAGTTTCCAACATGAGTGTAGTGTAGGATAGCAGCTTGAGGAGAACCTGGAGAGATGGAGATATGCTCAAGAGTAAAGGAATGAAAGTGAGCAGGACAACGACAGAATACATGAGTGTGAATAAAAAAGGGAGGACAGCATGTACACGAATAGAGGTGGTGAATGTGGAAGATGGTAAATACTTGGGGTCAACAATTCAGAGTAATAGTTGGATGGTTTGGAGACAATGTGAATGAAAGTGAGACTACATTGGCATGGACATTTGGAGAGAAGAGACGAGTGGTATCATGAGGATGCAGCTCCCAGGAAAGAGAGAAGAGGAAGGAGGAAAAGAAAATGTATTTATGAAAAAATATTTATGGATATGATTAGAGTGGGGAGATAAGCCAGCTCATTGTCCATCCTCTTCCTTGGTGTGAAAGGAGAAGATGCAGAGGACAGGAAGAAATGGAACTGGATGATCTGTTGTGATAACCCCTAATGGGAGCAGCCAAAAGATGAAGGAGACCTTGGTTAAATTCTGATGGAGAGAACAGAATATAATCATCATTGATTATATTGATCCAGTCAGCACTAAAGCCTCTTGTACCAGTGGAAAGTGAAAGTGACTATTTGCCATTGTGAAACACTGTAATACACAATGAAATTCACTCTCTGTATTTAACCCACACACACATTCAGGAGGGGGCAGGCATATCCAGCACTTGGAGAGCAATGACGGGAATAGTACCTTGATTAAGAGAACCTCAGGGTAGCCTACTTGTCTGAGATTTGAACCAATGACCTTATGATCTGGTGGTCTAGTCCCTTAACACTCAGCCACTACTGATATATACAGTACTGTGCAAAAGTTTTAGGCAGGTGTGGAAAAAATGCTGTAAACAAAGAATGCTTTCAGAAATATAAATAATGATTGTTTATTTTTGATCAATTTACAAAATGCAAAGTGAGCGAACAAAAGAAAAATCTAAATCAAATCAATATTTGGTGTTTCTACCTTTTACCTTCAAACCAGCATCAGTTCTTCTGGCCCCCACAGAGCCCTGATCTCAACATCATCCAGTGTGTCTGGATTACATGAAGAGACAGAAGGATGTGAGGAAGCCTACATCTACATTTCATATAGCGGGGCCATTTAAAAAGATTTATTAAATGATCTTCCGGATATAGTTGTGCGCTGGGCCGGATGTGAGCTAGATGGACTCTCTGTCCGGTAAGACTGGCGGAGGGGGCTGTGTGTTTACATCAACACACAATGGTTTACGAGCACTGTGCTGGTCTCAGTACACTGTTCAGCACTGCTGGAGATCCTGACAGTCAGGTGTAGACCTTTATATCTGCCCAGGGAGTCACTGCAGTCTTTACATCCCACCCAGCGCTAATGCTAACAGTGCTAATGCTAGCAGTGCTAATGCTAACAGTGCCCTGACTGAACTGTATGGAGTATCAACGAGCTCCAAAACTCCCAACCGGAAGGACTGTTCTTTGTCGCCGGAGATTTCAATCAAACAGATCTCAAGTTCTCAGTTCTCCCCAAATTCCATCAACACATGGATTCTGTGATGAGGAGTCTGAACGTGAAAGTGAAAGTGACAACCCTTGTTGTTGTGAAATGCAGCACAGCACAACAAAATTCAACATCTGCGTTTCACCCATACACACACGTGCAGCAGGGGGCAGCTATTGAATGCACCCAGGGAACAGTGACAGGGATGGTACCTTGTTCAGGCGTACCTCAGGGCAACCTACTGGTGAGGGAATCGAACCCGCAATCTTCCAATTAAGGGCAATTCCCTGCCCACTAGGGCACCGTGCAGGCCTCGCCCCCACGTTGGACACTGAGATCACACCTCTGTTCTCCTGATCCTGTCATGGAGAATTGAAGTGTGAAAGTCCTAAACATTTTCTAAGCCAGAAATCAAACGAAATCAAGGAAATGCAGCAAAACCACTTTAATTGCGAGTTTCAGCAACTGGTGGTCCAATGGGAACAGCTCCAAAATGCTCATCCCACCAAAATACAGCTCATACAGTCGACTCCTTCTGGGACATTTACATTATTCCAGCCCACTGATTATGTTCCACCAATACTTCCTCTCATAGCCAAGGTTGATATTCTTTAGTTCCTCGCCATCAATAAACAAAAGGCTGGAAACTGTTACCCTCCTACTGATGACCCTCTTCAGTTCCCACCATTATAGGAATCATGGCTCTGTCTGAATTTATTAAATCAGATTATAGTTTATGTTTTTTAATTAGGCTGGTTTGTCCTGGATACATGCTAACTAAATTAGTGCAACTGCTCATGGTATGTCTGATCATTATCTGTTAGGTTCAGATCTTGGTTAAAGGACCTACTGGGAACTCCATGGTCCAAGACATTGCAGTTTATGAATAGGGAAACATGAGAGGAGATCCTTCTACTATAATACCAGAGTACAGACTCATCATCAGGCGTGTAAAGTCCATCCTGAAGCCTATGGATCAAGAGGTCACTGGTTCAAATCCCACCTCCAGCACTACCACCATTGGGTTCCTGAGCAAAACCCTTCACCCTGAGTTGCTCCAGGGGGACTGTCCATGTTATCAGGTATCAAGTAAATAACCTGTTTCTTAACATAAACAAGACTAAAGAGATTGTTATTGACTTCAGCAGACCACTTCGTGCTCCACTGAACATCAACAGCTCCACATACTCCACTGAACATCAACAGCTCACCTGTGGAGATGCTCCAGAGCACCAAGTTTCTTGCTGTTCACATAACAGACAACCTCACGTGGACCCTCAACATCAGCTCTTTTGCAAAGAAAGCCCAGCAAGATCTCTACTTCCTGCACAGACTGAGGAGTGAACGAACAAACTTGCTCAAGGGCACCTCAGGGCAACCTACTGGTGAGGGAATCGAACCCACAATCTTCCAATCTGGGGCAACTCCCTAACCACTAGGCCACTGCTGCCCCGAGAGCCCATCTTCCACCACCCATCCTCTACAGAAGAACCATTGACAGCATCCTGAGCAGCTGCATCACTGCATGGTACGGGAAATACAACGTCACTTCCTAAGTCCCTATGACTGGTAGTGAGAACAGCTGAGAAGATCATGGGAGTCTCTCTGCCT
>JABMDN010000421.1:0-15120 GCA_017165825.1 Hepsetus odoe
GAGTTCCTCGAGTGTTTGGGGAGTGATGAGTGAGTACGATCAACACCGGCTCCGATTCGCAGATTCCGCAGCTTTCTTCATTGGGGCTCATAAAACAAAATGTAAAAAATTTTTAAGTGGAAATTTCCCAAATCAAGTCCACAAAACTATTAGATATAACCTTCTTTTCTATTATAATATATTTAGTCCAAGTATGATGTGTGTACAGTGAATCTAAAGCCACTCATTTCTTTATATTTTGATACAGAGTCAACTTGTTGATGCAACAATACAGTTTCATGGCTGTAAACGACCATATCTTTGGCCCATTTCTAAGTGTTTAGGTCAATTATTATATCAAATTAAAAACGTATTATATCGTGATTTCCAAAGTGTAGTTCATCTAATAGATATCCAACTAGAAAAAAATATATATTTTCCGCTTGGCTATTGTCCCAAATCACGGACAACCATTATTTCAGAATTTCCCTCACGTCATACACTTCACATAGAAACTCACCTGCAAACAAAAGTCATTTTTAAATAGTGTCACGAGAACATCAGTTTAGGAAAATGAGGCATGTTTTAGTCCAACAGCTCTGCACGTCTCCACACCCAATCCCACCAAAATCCACAGCAAACTTTTATTGTTTTCATCTTCAAACACACGTGGACACATTCCAGCCTTGAATTTAACATTTTAAATAATAAAACCAAAAGTAATCCTGAAACCCAGTTACAATTCCTTTTTACAGTGGAAAATGTTTAATTCAAATTAATTAAATGAAATTAAATAAAAAATAAAAGAGACACATATGTAAGTGATATTATGAATGTTGTTGTAGAGAACTGTCACGGAGCGATGTTGAGGGCTGGACGCCAACGCAGAGCCGAGAGCTTCGTACTGGACTTTAATGACAGATAAAGTGCACAGAACTCAAACTAAACATAACAAATGTTAACCATAACCCGAGTAATCACAGTGCGCACACAGAATGACCAGCGCCCTGCTCTGATTCACTGGGGCTTATAACCCCAGCCCCAAGGAGACACCCAATGCTCAGGTGTGCACAATCAGAGCAGGGCGCCCTCTACTGGCATAGGACAGTTACAAGAACGGTAAATTACACCTCTAAAAGTGAAAAGTGAAAGTGACAATCCTTGTCATGGCACAGCACACATGAACCACAACGAAATTGGACCTCTGCATTTAACCCATGCACACTCAAACCCGTGCAGCAGTGGGCAGCTATTGAAAGCGCCCGGGGAGCAGTGATGGGGACGGTACCTTGCTCAAGGGTACCTCAGGGCAACCTATTGGGAAGGGTTTGAACCCCCGATCCTCCGACTAACGCCCTAACCACTAGGCCACCGCTGCCCCCAAAAAGACGTTGTTTCCGCTAATCTGTTTTACAGCAGCTACCCATATTGGACTATTGGACTAAGATTAATTTAAAAACAAAACTGAAATTCAGATTTTTATTTATTTTATATTTAGCATTAATAAAGAAGTTAGTCTTTCTAACTGAATGATACTTTATATCTCTTCTCTTGGCCGGTGATGATAATGTGGCACCATATAATAATGAAGCTTGTTGTTTGTTCATTTACATTTACAGCATTCAGCTGACACTCTGATCCAGAGTGACTCACAGTTCTTACATACAGGGACTGTCCCTCTGGAGCACCCTGGGATTCAGGGTCCTGCTCAGGAGCCCAATGATGGTAGTGCTGGAGGTGGGATTCAAACTTGCAACCTCTTGGTCTGTAGGCCTGTACTAGCTGCAATTAATACAGACATAATAAAATTACATTTACATTTGTGGCATTTTAGCAGAAGCTCTTATCCAGAGTGACTTACATGTCCTAATTACAGGGACAGTCCCACTGGAGCAATTCAGGGTTAAGGGTCTTGCTCAGGGACCCAGTGGTGGTAGTGCCAGAGGTGGGATTCGAACCTGGGACCTCTTGAGCCATAGGTCCATAGACAAGTATCCTACCACTAGATCACCATCACCAAATTAACTAAAGAAAGAGTAAAAAAAAAAGTATAAAAGTATAAAATTCACATTTAACAAGCAAACTGTATGTTTTTACTTTTTGTTCTCCAGGCTTTTAACTGTGGTGCTGAAATGCAGAAATTTATTCTTATTAATATGATGTTAACAAAGTAGCAAAATATCCTCACCAAATCCACCCAAAATAATTGTTTCTCTCCTTTAGTTGCACTGGTAATCCATAACGCTTTCCCAGTAATGTCCAAAAAAGAAAAAAAAATGTATTTGGCTTTATTGACGGATTATAGTATTAAACAGTATCATATTTTGTCCATATCTTAGGGCAGTTTCATACGACTATTAGAAGCAGCCAAAATATCCCTTATATGTATATTTGTACAGTTATTTCTAGAATGTCTACTCAAAGAAAAAAATCAAAGAAAAAAAAGTTTGGTGTAGATTATTTCTTACACTTTGTCATGTTTGCGAGGAAAGAGAGGCACACGCACATGGCAGACTTCAGGGTTCTTTAATCTGATCAAAACAATCAACTCAAGACACGGAGAACAGGCGATACTGGGTCGGGATGGCAAACCTAAAATGCCTGGCGGAGCAGGTGTGGGGGATCGGGTGTGAGTAATGAAAGTGAAAGTGACAACCCTTGTCATTGCAAGGTCAAAGCACAGCAGACAGTGAACCACAACGAAATTGGACCTCTGCATTTAACCCATGCACACTCAAACACCGTGTAGCAGTGGGCAGCTATTGAAAGCGCCCGGGGAGCAGTGAGGGGGACGGTACCTTGCTCAGGGGTACCTCAGGGCAACCTATTGGGAAGGGGTTCGAACCCCCAATCCTCCGATCATGTGGCCAACGCCCTAACCATAGATGCTCCGGCTCAGAATTCCAGGAACTGGGACCGGGACTGTGGCCACTGATCAACACAAACATCAGTTCCATCATCTCAAACAAACTTTCAAAACTTTCAAAAAAATCTTTCAAAGTAAACCCCATGCGTTTCTGGTGTTGTAAGATTCTGTTTTACTGCTGATAAAAGTAGTTCACACAGAACAATGAACAACAGAGTTTATTACACACATCTGTTACATTACAAACAATACTGAGAACAACAGGTCAATTACTGAGTTCCTCTCCATCACAAAACTGTTTAGTAAATAGAGAACAGATTTTTTAAAACATTTTAATTAGAATCTTTCATTTTAAATAGTTTTTCAGAAGAAAAACATCTGATATGATGGAATTCTACTTTAACTTGTTCAAAGATATTATAACTGGGATATTTATACAATAGTTAATCAGCTAGTTAGTAATCAAAACAGAATTTATTAAAACAGTCTTCATTTTGAAATAAAAAATAAGAATCGATTTATTCTGAGCAAATTTTTAAAGGAGTCACACAAAGGTTGTGTCCCAAACCACACACATCTGCACTTTCAATAATACTTTAGTGAATGAATTGATAATTGCTGTATTGTCATTTTTACACTGTGGTAGAATTTAGTTTGGGACACAGCCTGTGGCAGCGTGTGCGAGGTCATTGAGGTAATTGACACATTGATCTTCTTGATAATATATATAAAGGGGGCAGCGGTGGCCTAGTGGTCAAGGCGTTGGCCAGGGGATCGGGGGTTTGAACCCCTCCCCAATAGGTTGCCCTGAGGTACCCTTGAGCAAGGTGCCATCCCCGTCTCACTCCTCCCTGCGATGGGCTGCCGACCTGTCCAGGGTGTGTCCCCCTGTCCTTCACCCTGTGTGCACTCCAGCACTCCCCCGTGACCCTGTTTGGGACAAGCGGCAGAAAATGGATGGATAATATATATTTATATATAATTTTTATTTGTCTAATTTCTTTGTTTAGTAATGTAGTGTCTACATTAAACAGGTTGGAGCTGTAATACCTTATAGATACTGTGAACTGATTGGTTGAGGTTTTGAGCTGTTGATTGGCAGTTTGTGCTTAGTGATATATATAAATTTACGGAAACCAGCAAGAAAATGTAGCTTAACAGCTGAAACACATTTGTATAGTAGTTTAGTTATAAATCTAAAATATGAATGTAAATTATGAACATAAATGGTTTTATAACATATTAAATATAAAGATATTTAAAGATATATAAAGATATTTTAGTAAAAGTCTTTGTGTGGAATTTCATTGTGGATAAATGCTAAGTAGTTAGTGTTAAACAGTATTTTGATTATACTTATTTTCTTTCACGAAAATAAAATGACACAAAATATGTTAGTTTGTGTTTTTTTAAATTGTACATGTTTTTATTGAGTTTCTTTCAGTGTTCATGTCACACTTCTGAGCTGTGTGACAGCTCTAACCCAAACTGCACTCTCTTCACCAGATTTCAAGTCATCCTATTTCATGTTTTGCGCACCACTCACCTTTCACAGTCGCTTTGGTCTGTTAATGTGCAGCAAGGAACTTCAGCTTTGCTTTATGAGCTAGAAGAGTAGCTATTGAATCCTCCAGACTTCAAGTTATTCTGTTTCATCTGTTGCTCACATTTCAGCTTTCAGAGCTGCGTTGGTCTGTTAATGTGCAGCGAGGTACTTCAGCTTTATTGTACGAGTGACCTGGATAAAGATGTTCATGGGTTAATACTCTGGAGCCTGGAGCAGTTATCTTTGGAAAGCATAGTTTTCTGTTCGACACATGGCTGGATCTGCATGCTTTAATCTAAGGAATGAGGTGACCTGCTCAGTTGTAAGAAGGATGTAAGCAATGGATTGAAAAATTAGAATTGATTGTGCTAGTGGGATAGTTTGATTAATGTGTATTGGCAAACACTGGCTGATCCTCAACAGAGAAGCCCTTGCTCCAAGTTTCACTTTCACTTTTTCACTTTTTCAAAAGAAGACAGAGCTTTTGCACCTTTGGACGTGCATGGACGGCAGCGTGTTTCTTTTCATAGATACACCAACTTGATAGCTGCAGTGTCGTTTTGCAGGGTCAAGCCTTGCATCAAGTACACCGCTGGCCCAGCTCTTACACCTCTACAATGGCTTATGGAGGGCCTCCATTCTCTTTCACAGCTCATGTCAGCGTCATCACAGAAGTCCTTACAACAACAGAGATAGAAGCAATGGCACTAAACGGAGTCAAGTCCATGTCTCATGGTTGAAGACCGTCTCTGCATTTGACTCTTGCTGAAAAAGAGATACTTCCCACACCGGAAATCAAACCCAGGACGCCTAACCGCAAAATCATATGGGACCACCATGAACGCTGTTTCATTTATTTTGGATGTGTAACGACTCCACAGTGCCTTTCAGAACCAGATGAGGTCATACGCTGCCAAATTAGCAAATTATGCATTTAGCACAGTTGCATGGGCAACAGCTTGTTTCACTGCGTTGGACTGAAGATCTAAAGATCCCGGGTTTCGGCAGTCTTTGTTTCCTTCGAAACACCTTCTTGTCTTTTTTTGATAAATCCTTCAGCTGGATCAACAAGTTGATGTGGGGTGAGAAAAACGTAGTTTTGAGTGTTGCTACCCCATGAGAGAATGTTTTTTTGTTGAGGTGCCATGGTGTAATGGTTAGCACTCTGGACTCTAAATCCAGTGATCTGAGTTCAAATCTCGGTGGGACCTTTATTGCTCATCTGACAAGTGTGAAACTCCTACGTTATGTCTCTTCTTTAACCCGGTAGTTTGATTGTGTATATTTAAACGCTTGCTGATCAACTGAGAAGCCCTTGCTCAAAAGGAGACCTGCCATACCGCCAGTGTAATCTGGGACATCTGGGTGAAAAGCAGTAATCCTAATGGCTAGACAACACGGGACTGTGTTAAAGAACTGCGGATCGTCTCTTTCATTTCTCTTGACTGTGTAACGAGGCTACGGAGCGAGCGAGCTGGATTTTCATCTAGAACCTACAATGTTCTGATGTGGAGTCACACACGTTATCCACTGGCCCAAATCGTGTGCCCATGCAAGGGCAAGTGGATCACGAGGAAATTTGCATATTCCTCATTCAATCTGGTCACTGTGCCCATGTTCGGCGTTTGACAGAGCTAAATGTTGGTGTAGTTGTACTCGAAGACGTGCTTAATTATGTCCAGTGTGGTCAAACTGTGGATTTTCCCCCAGGTGGCCTGGCCCACCTCTTATCCATTCTGCATTAGCCAGTGGACCACTAGCAAATTTGTTTATTCCAGAGTAAATCTGGGAGCTGTGTCCATGTTCGCCGACTGACAGAGCTAAATGTTCTTATACGAAGCCGTGGATGCCAACCATAAGGCAACTGGTCCAGCATAATTGCAAACTGCACCAACAAGCTCGTTGTTGGTCGACGGGGCAGCAAACTGCTGTAGTTCTGTGTTCAGTAAAAGATCAGAATGAACACATTCATTGATGATCCTGTCACTGCAGAATGATTTTACACTACAATATAGTCAGAAGGAGAACTGCTTTTCCACTGGGTTAAATAAAAGCAACCAATCATGACAGGCTTCATTTACATATCATATCTGCCTTAAAGGCACAGTAAGAAAAACAGCCTCATGTAGAGAGGTGAAATGTTTTGATCAAATGAATTTTTTGTACACAAAGCACATTAAACATCATTAAAAATAGAGTTAGAAATAAAATGGGGAATTTGGGTCTCTTTTGGATGAATCTGTTGGTTCTCTTTCACGCTGGGTTCTAGTAGTGGTTCATCTACAGGGAACCAGACTCCTAACAAAACTGACAGAGCTGAAAAAAATCAGACATTATTCAAGGAATCAAAAAGAGAAATGAATAAACATATTAAAGACACTTTAAAATGGTTAATGCTCATGTATGAAAATGTATTGCAGCATTTAAAGGTGATCCACTTTTAAAGGTTTTATTGATTAATGTTACTGGATCATAAATCAAACATTAAACATAATATCCAAAATGAAGTCTTGAATAAACGTTAATGGAGATTAATACATGCAGTAGATATTATTTCAGTGTCTATAATTCTATTTACAGACCTAATATGATGAGAATTGCTTTATTTCTAAAAGGTCATTTAGGTGGTTCACTGTGTTCTGTCCTGTGTTTCACAAAGGAAAATAGTCACTTTCACTTTCACACAGAAAGGACCCTGGCCTGGGAATCAAGCCCAGAACCATCAAGCTGTGAGGTGCCATCCGCAAATGCAGCAGGTTTTATAGAAATTAAAATACAAAATTTATACAACGCATTTACAAATATTGACCAACACAATTTACAGTTTAGCCCTGCCAGTTCACAGTGCAGTCAAAAGGTTTAGTCCTGCAACATTGCTGACAAAGCATTTTAATTAATTAATTTTCATTTTCATTTACTGAAATAAGTCCTGTAAAAATGGAGACATGTGCAAGTAACATTTGGAAATAATAAATAATAAGGTGTATTCTTGGTCCATTCTTGGCCTGGAGGGCAATGTTAAAGGTTTAAACCTGATACCAGCAGCTGCAGGGAGGCAGGGCAGGACCTGCAGCAGCGGCATAGTATGAGAGAACCTGGGAAGGTTGAAGAGCTCTCAGAAGATCCTACTTGGCACTCACATGTTCACACTAAAGTGACTAAGTGGAGGCGGCTGTACCATGTGGGGCAGTTGAGAAAATTTAGTGTTTCACCTGTTATCCTTAAAAGCTTCTACACAGCTCCTGTTGAGAGTATCCTGACCATGAACATTACTTTGTGGTTTGGAAACTGCTCTCTCCAGGACCGTAAAGCACTGCAGCGAGTGATCAGAGCAGCTGAGCGCTGTACCAGATCTGCTCTGCTCACCCTGCATGACTACTACTGGTATATTTTTCAGTTTAGTTAGTCCGACTACAGCAATCACACATGTGCAGAGACTTCTTCCTGTCTCCAATTAGCCAGTTCTGTTCCAGAAAGTTAAGTTTGTCCGAGGTGTTTAATGGGCTTAATCGGATGCATGTTTGTCCCAACAGACGACCACGCACTGTCACTTGAAAGTTGCAATTGCCATTTGAGCATGGCTTCAAATAACTTAATAAATATACTGGCCAGGGGCAGTGGTGAGCTGGTGGTGAGGGAGTTGGCCCCAGTTCGGAGGATTGGGGGTTTGGTTTCCGGTGGCCCCTTTCCGGTGGGTTGCCCTGAGGTGCCCTTGAGCAAGGTGCCGTCTCCGTCAGTTCACTCCTCCCTGCGATGGGCTGGCGACCTGTCCAGGGTGTGTCCCCTGTCCTTCGCCCTGTGTGAGCTGGGATGGACTCCAGCACTCCCATGGAACCCCGCTTGGGACAAGCGGCAAAAAATGGAAGGATGGATCCATTAAGTAGTGATATTTATATCATTTTTTTGGTAGCAATGTGACATAATCAATAAAATCAAATGTGTTTCATACACAATATAAGTTATTTGTGATGTTAAATCTTAAAAATTATTCAGACATTATAAGAAAATCCTTTTCTAATTGTATCAAACATTTATTCTGAAAAAATTAATTACTTTTCTGTAATTTTAATGAACTGCATTTTATGATTTATTTCAATGCACATTTTAGATTTATTCTCCTAATTTGACCATATTTAATACATGTAATTTAAGATTTATTCTAAAAATATGTCAGGTTAGTATGTTGATCTTTATATAGAATAGAATATATTTGTATAGAACTAAAAGTGAAATCTCCCTGCGATGGGCTGGCGTCCTGTCCAGGGTGCGTCCCCCGTCCTCGCCCTGTGTGCGCTGGGTTGGACACCAGCACTCCCCCGCGACCCCGTTTGGGACAAGCGGCAGATAATGGATGGATAAAAGTGAAATCTTTAATATCCAAAATACTGATTACCTGAACCACTTCAGTCTCCTCTCAGCAGAACAGAGAGCCTGGATTTATAGCTAGACTGTATCTAGTCTGTGGTCTCAGATTCTGGGAGGAAACAGCAGATAAGTGATGAATGAAAGATCTGTATTTCATTTTTAAGGTTTGAAATAAAATGTTCAACTCAAAGGCATGTGTGACTGTCTGTGATTGACCTGTGTGCACAAATTTACACATTTACAAATATGGACCAAACACAATTTACAGTTCAGCCCAACCAGTTCACAGTGAAGTCAACAGGTTTTTGAAAAGCTATTTTCATTATATTGATCCTGGCATCCTACACTTCGAAGCTACAAGCAAAACACACAAAAAGCTCATTCAGAAATAATTTCCCAATTTTCTGATGAATGCAATGTACTCACCGAGATGCCTGTCGCCGGATGTTCACTTATTGAGGAGCTACCTTTGTTGCACTAGGTCCTGCTGGATTGGTGTGCAGTGTTACAGTTTGTTTGTAGTTTTTGTTGTGCTGTGCATTTGTGTTTAGGTGGCTCTCATACTTTTGAATCTGAATTCTATCAAGACCCAACATCTACCATGGCTGGATAGCTCAGTCTGTAGAACATCAGGCTTTTAATATGACAATCCAGGGTTCAAATATCTGTTCAGACAAGCTGAAAACTTTGACATCACCAGGTTTATCTTCAGTTCTTATTAGCGAAGGCCCTTTTGATCCAGTAAAAAATCCAAAGGGGTTTTCCCGTGAGTTAATGCTCGAATGAAACTGCTGCCTTACGTCTATACTTTAGCTTAACCAACTAAAACGTCAACGCTAAAAATAATCAGAACAAAGAAATAAATAAAGAGCAAGCCACAAGGTCAAATGGCAGAACAAGAAAAGTGGACTTTTCCCATATTTAGACAATTGTGGAATAATGAACATTTGAAGCGTTTGCATTTCTTTCAGTGGGACAACCTGAAAGGATTGTATCTGAAAGGTTTTTCATTGGTCCTGTTAAAAATAAGACCAAGCTAGGAAAACGCTGGTGCAAAATCTTAATTATATTCTCAGCTCCTTTCGTTATATTAATCCCGGCCTCCAACGCTTTGAAGCTACAAGCAAAACACTCAATAAGCTCAATCAGTCATTTTCTGCCGCTTGTCCCAAGCTGGGTCATGGGGGAGTGCTGGAGTCCAACCCAGCTCACATAGGGCGAAGGATGGGGGACACACAGGCGAGGAGCATGACAGTGATGGAACCTCACTTAAGGGTACCTCAGGGCAACCTAGTAGATGCTGGACGTTCCTGTCTTTTGCTGTATAAATAAGGGAATGAATTGCCAGACAGCGTCTTCTGGGCATTGAGAAATAAAGTAGTGTGTCCAAAATTCTGAGGATGGTTCCCTGCAGTCCCTTAGGTGGCTCATTGGTCTAGGGGTATGATTCTTGCTTTGGGTGCGAGAAGTCCGGGGTTCAAATCCCAGACGAGCCTTAAGTGTAACTTGTTGCTTTCCTTTTTTGAAAAATGTTCTTTGCTTGTGCTTAATGAATAGCTCTCACACAACGTTTGTAGGGCCGTGCACATTGGCCAGTATGTAGATTGGGTCATTCGAAGCTGTGGTCAAATGGCAATTGCAACTTTCAAGTGACAGAGCGTGGTCCTTTGTTTGGACAAACACACATCTGATTAAGCCCATGAAAAACCTCAGACAAAAGTTAACTTTCTGGAAGAGAGCTTGCAAATTGATTATCAGTAACATCGCTCCACCACACTGCTACACCATAATCTACCTGGGCTGCTTTGTTCCACAACACTGCGGCCCTCTACGGATGAATGTACTGTCTGTTGTGCCGTCTGTTGTTGTCTGTCTTGTCTGCACTTGTTGCCCCGTTTTGTGTCTTTTGTTGTCCTGTGTCTTGTGTCTTGTCTTGTGTGTAGCACCAGGGTCCTGGAGGAACGTTATTTCATTTCACTGTGTACTGTGTATATGGCTGAAATGACAATAAAATCCTACTTGACTTGACTTGAAATTGGAGACAGGAAGAAGTCTCTGCACATGTGTGATTGCTTTTGTAGGACTAACAAAACTGAAAATAGGGGCCTCACAGGTTTGAGAGTTGCTCATCACCAAATGGCACAACAAACTGGCCAAAGACGACATTAGAATGCACCACAAGAAGAAAGGAATGCTTGATCGTTGTAGATCCCTGGCCCACCAAGGAATTAGGATGACTCACCTGTCTCTAAGCAAGAAAGCATGCTTGCTGGAGATGCTGTATCGGAGCAACTTGAGGGAAACGTGGAAAAGGTGTTGAGGTCAAAGGTAAGAAGTAGCCTCAGAAGCAACCAAGTGCCATAAAGCACCTTCTCTACTGTTAAAGATACAAGAAGGTATGACCCAGATGTGACGTGAAGGTGCAGCTTTCAGATCTGGAGTACAAGGTGCTACCTTGGTTGCACTGGGTCCATGCTGGCTTGGTGTGCAGTGTTACAGTTTGTTTGTAGTTTTTGGTGCGCTGTGCATTTGTGTTTCGGCAGCTCTCATCTTTTTATCTGAACTCTGTCATGAGCCAATACAAAAGCCAATCATATAGCCTAGATAGCTCTGACGGTAGAGCATCACACTTTTAATCTGAGGGTCCAGGGTTCAAGTCCCTGTTCAGGTGAGCTGTAGACTTAGGTCCTTGTTACTGAAGCCTTTTGATCCAGTGAAAAATCCAAAAGGGGTTTTCCAATGTGCCAATGCTTGAATGGAACTGCTGCCTTACGTCTATATTTCAGCTTAACCAACTAAAAAGTCAACGCTAAGAATAATCAGAACACAGAAATAAATAGTGAGTAAGCCACAAGGTCAAATGGTAAAACAAGAAAAGTGGACTTTTGCAATATTTAGACAATCGTGCAACAATTGATGCTGGTTAAATGTAAATTTGAAGCGTTTGCATTTCATTCAGTGGGACAACCTCAAAGGTTTGTCTCTGAAAGGTTTTTCATTGGTCCTGTTAAAAATAAGACCAAGCTAGGAAAAGTCTGGTGCAAAATCTTAATTATATTTTCAGCTCCTTTCGTTATATTGATCCCGGCATCCAACGCTTTGAAGCTACAAACAAAACACTCGAAAAGCTCAGTCAGTGATTTTCTGCTGCTTGTCACAAGCTGGGTCGTGGGGGAGTGCTGGAGTCTAACCCAGCTCACATAGGGCGAAGGACAGGGGACACACCCTGGACAGGTCGCCAGCCCGTCGCAGGGAGGAGCATGACAGAGATGGAACCTATCTTGAGGGTTCCTCAGGCCAACCTAGTAGATGTTGGACGTGCCTGTCTTTTGCTGTATAAATAAGGGAACGAATTGCCAGACAGCGTCTTCTGTGCATTGAGAAATAAAGTAGTGTGTCCAAAATTCTGATCAAGGTTACCTGCAGTCCTTCAGGTGGCTCGTTGGTCTAGGGGTATGATTCTCGCTTTGGTTGCGAGAAGTCCCGGGTTCAAATCCCGGACGAGCCCTAAGCTGTAAGTTTAACTTGTTGCTTTCCATTTTTGAAAAATGTTCTTTGCTTGTGCTCAATGAATAGCTCTCACAGAATGTTTGTAGGGCCTTGCACATTGGCCAGTATGTAGATCAGTATGTAGATGTAGATCCTGGACGTGCCTGTCTTTTGCTGTATAAATAAGGGAACTAATTGCCAGACTGCATCTTCTTTGCATTGAGAAATAAAGTAATGTGTCCAACATTCTGATCCTCTCCTCGAACCGCCACCTTATCATGGTGGAGGGGTTTGTGTGGCCCAATGACCCTGGGAGCTTTGTTGTCGGGGGCCACGGTACCAGTCTCAGGAATTCTGAGCCAGAGCTTACAATTATTCCTCAGCTATCACACTTAATCTGCTGCACCTGGTCAGCCAGGTATTTAAGATCTGCCAGTCTGACTCAGTGGCGCCTTTTCACCATCGTGTGTTTTGCTGCCTGGTTTCTGAGAGCTTTGTTTCACAAGCAGATTAAAGAATCCTGAAGCCAGCCACGCACTCGTGCCTCTTTTCCCTTACAAACATGACATGGCTCAAGCATGAGATCATTTACTGCAGCATTTGAAGATGACCCACATTTTAAAGAATAGTAATAATTGATGTTACTGAATCATAAATCAAACAGTACACATAATATCTAAAATGAAGCCTTGAATCATTTTAATATCACCCAGATGGTGAAACGAGCTCCCAAATATGGGCAGCAGGGACGTTCATCTCAACCTTCAAGCTGTCTGTTCTGAAAGAAGTATCCTCTGTTCATGGATCATGGAAGCGTTAAAGTTTCTATACACCTATATGTGCATTTACACTCACTGTACTTTTTACAGTGGGGGCAAAACTTGGAAGAGATTGCTGAGTAAAAGGTCATGAGCAAAAGGAGCGAATTATATAAGACCATCAGATTTACCTGATACAACCGAAATTATTAAGAAATAAAATGATTAATTCTATGATTTTACAAGATCAAATACATTATTATAATTCTTCAGCCACTAGGGATGCACAAGCCAGTGTATTTCTTCATGCAGAACCCAAGCCCGGATAAATGGGGAGGGTAACGTCAGGAAGGACATCCGGTGTAAAACTTTGCCAAATCAATATGCAGACAACGAAACAGAATGCCTTCAGCCATGAAAATGATCTAAAAAGGATTGGAGGCTTGGTTACAGAACTGATTTGACAAATCTACAGCATTTAGCAGATTTTCTTATCCAGAGCGACGTTCATCAGTGCTTCATAGTCCACATCTGTTCTTCATTCTTGTGACTGATGTAGAACCAGAAACTGACAATCAACTTTTTGCTTCTAGGTGACAAAATTATAAGCCCTCTCAATGAACAAGTCAAAAGGAATCAATATCTACACCAACATACCCTAAAAATTCAAGGTAAAGTGTCAAACCTTTTTCCTGTTCATTTCTCTTCATTTCTCTTTTTGATTTCTTCAATAATGTCTGACTTTTTTCATCTCAGTCAGTTTTGTTAGGAGTCTGGTTCCCTGTAGAGGAACAGCTACTAGAACCCAGCACTAAAGAGAACCGACAGATTCCTCCAAAAAAGACCCAAATTCCCCATTTTATTTCAAAATTTATTCTTTAATTATGTTTAATGTGCTTTATGTACCAAAAATTCTTTTGATCAAAACATTTTTCCTCTCTTTATGAGGCTGTTTTTGTTACTGTGCCTTTAAGGCAGATATGATATGTAAATGAAGGCTGTTGTGATTGGTTGTCTTTATTGAACCCAGTAATAAAGCAGTTCTCCTTCTGACTGTATTGTAGTGTAAAATCATTCTGCAGTGACAGGATCATCAATGAATGTGTTCATTCTGATCTTTTACTGAACACAGAACTACAGCAGCTTGCTGCCCCGTCGACCAACAACACGGACAACAGCTGTGAGGTACTGAACATCGCTCTGTGTGTCTCTCAGAAGGGAATTCAGACTCGTTCCTTATTTCATCCTTTACAATAATCATACTTTCCTCTGTAGGACATCATTGTACTGGACAGTGAACAGACCTCCAGGCAGCTGTGGGACGGACCCCTGGTCCCGTTCAGGGTGAGACTCAGTTCTCTCAGAGCATCAACACTGATGTTTTTGAGGAAATATGCCGAGCTCTCCACTTTCTCCAGCCTTTGTGTTCAGTAGAATATTCCAGTGTTTCCTGAAGTGGTTCTTACTTTGCTCTGGTCCAACAGGAGTTCTGTGGGAACCTCCAGCGCTCCAACAGGATGCACGCTTACACCATGGAGCAGTGCTTTTCTGGAGGACATCAGGTTTGTAACAGTGGACATATTGTTTTCTTTCTACAAGGAGCATCACAGTTAATTATCCCTCTCTCTCTGTCTGAACAGCAGGTGGAGGTGAAGCTGCAGCACAAGTCTGTGTACAGCGGCTTGGAGAGCGAGCATTGGTGGGTGCTCTCCAATGAGTGTTCCAACCTGTTCACAGAGGTGAGCTTACTGAGGATCAAGATCTGAGTTAAAGATGCAGCTGGAAATAAAACAGACTTTAAACTCAGTTTGGAGAAGGCTGGAGTTTTAGGCTGGGTTTTAAAAATGATTGTTAGTGAGTGTAGGATTTAGTACATCTGTACTGTGTGATGAACGGGTCTCCAGGTTCTGTTGATGTTTTGCCAGAACTTAAGCAGGTAACTCTTTTCCTACAAACTGTCTGAAAGTTTAAGGACTAAATTCATTACAGGAGTGGCAGCTTCCTCCCCAGCTCTTCACCACGGTCAGGACTGTGGTCTTCATCAAGGTAAAGCCCACAGCACTGTGAACAGAGGACCTTTCACCACCATTGATTTTTTAATGTTCTGATGATGAAGC
>JABMDN010000422.1:0-22875 GCA_017165825.1 Hepsetus odoe
TGTATATAATGTGAGAGTGTATATTCTGTGAGAGTGTATATACTGTGTACATATACTGTGAGGCAGCGGTGGCCTAGTGGTTAGGAGTTGCCCTGCATCGGAAGATTGTGGGTTCAATTCCCTCAAAAGTAAGTTGCCCTGAGGTACCCCTGAGCAAGGTACCGTCCCCGTCACTGCTCGCCGGGCGTTTTCAATAGCTGCCCACTGCTGCACGGTGTTTGTGTGCATGGGTTAAAAGCAGAGGTTTCGTTGTGGTTCATGGTGTGCAGTGCTGTGACCTCACAATGACAAGGGTTGTCACTTTCACTTTTTCACATACTCAAACTGCATGCTGAACTGTTTGAACTGTTTTCTGAACTACAGACGAATGTTAATCTTTCATTATCAATAAACAATCATATAACTTTATATTTATTGCAATATCAGGTCGTCTGTGCTATTTTAAACTATTTGTTGATACAGAGACGGAAAACAATCAAAAAAGAAAAGGAATGGTTTAAAGATCAGTACTCGTCTGTAAATGTCGCCCTCTGGCGGTGACACGTCGCCAAAACAAAACATGAAAAGATTTTCAGAACAAATGACCTGCGGATATAATTGTAGCTTTACATGCAGCTCCTTTGGTTCTAATTTATTGCCATACATTTCTATCATATAAAGCAGGTTTTAAATCTACACTATTAGTGCGATCAATAGAGAACAATGTATGTATACGCGCACAAACACACGCACACACACGCACACACACACACACACACGGGGCGCATCCTGGATATACAGTCCTGATCAAAGGTTTAAGATCACTTGACAAATGGCCAAAAATTACATGTTGCATGGTTGGATCTTAACAAGGTTCCAAGTAGAGCTTCAACATGCTACAAGAAGAAATGGGAGTGAGACAAAACATTTCTTTGAGCCGCAATTTATTGAAAACAACGCTTAAACTGAAACAGGCTGTTCTACAGCTGATCACAAGTTTAGGACCACACCTCCAAACAAACCTGTAACCCCCCCAAAACAGAAATCAAAGATCCAAACATGAACTCAGGAATGAGTAGCTCCACCGTTACTGTTGACCACTTCAAAAATTCGTTTGCTTGATGTAAGCGTTTCCATGAGGTGAGAGGGAACATTTCTCCAAGACGGCCGCACGAAGGGCATCTACTGTCTGGAACTGTTGTCCATTTTAGTAAACTTCACTTGTGATTTTTTTTGGGTCTTCCACTTGACTTTTTTGTTCCATAACCCTCAGGATCATTTAAGCAATTCCAAATGATGCGATGGCGCACTGTGAGAGACCTGCTCATGCAGTACAACAACCCGACCACGGTCAAAAAGGGAAAGTTTTTTTGCCTTTGCCATCAGAACGTCATGACAGTGTGAATACCTGACAGAAAATGGCAATGAATCCACAGATTTTGGCCTTTTTAAGGCATGTGGTCTTAAACTTTTGATCAGCTCTAAAAAACAGCCTGTTTCAGTTTAAGCGTTGTTTTCAATAAATTGCGGCTCAAGGAAATGCTTTGTCTCACTCCCATTTCTTCTTGTAGCATGTTGAAGCTCTTCTTGGAACCTTGTTAAGATCCAACCATGCAACATGTGATTTTTTGCCATTGATGGTTTTAAACTTTTGATCGGGACTATATCCTTCGCAGAAACAGAACAGAGATGATGGAACAGAAGTAACAAACACAGCTGATGTGATTTTCATTGGTGAGGGCTTGGCTGTAAATACGTGCCTACACCCGTTCCAGTGACTCAACCAGTTCTTTAGGAAAGTAAATCGAAAGTAAACTGCATGATCTGTAGTTTGTTGCAGCAGAGTGTGTGTTTGTGTGTGTTTTAAACAGTTTGAATGTAACAGAATGTCCCAGTGCACTGGTCCTGTAACTTCTGGATGTAGATCTGTACCATGAAGCTCATCCTGCTCTGTGTGTGCTGCTCTTTATTGAAGGCTACAGGAGGTGAGTACACTCTCAGGCTGAAACCAGACTCTGTCTGTGTTTCAGAAAGTGTTTTAAATGGATGTTCAGTGTAGGCTCATGGTTAGCATAGAGTTATTAAATAATAAAAATGTACAAATGGTGCAGAAGGAAGGGTGTTAAGGCTTTACATTAGTGAAGTGAAATGTAGTCAAGTAGGTTTTAGTGTAATTTCAACTGTATATACACAGTGAAACAAAAGAATCTTCCTCCAGGAGGTACACAGACATCTGATACCATACAGAACACATAACAAGACAAGTCCAGGCAAGACAACAATCAGACAACAGAGGACAGGGAACATTCATCCAACTGCATGAGCAGCAGTGAAACAGTTTAAGAAGCATTTTTACAGTGTGGAGTGCAAAAATATAAATAGCAACAATAAATATCTGTGCAGACAGCAGGAGGTAGATAAATACAGGTGTATGTTTGGAGCTGGGGATGAAAAGTCAGTTCTGAATTAAAAGTCTGATGGCCAGAGGGAAAGAACTATTTCCTAACCTGGTAGTGGAGCTGCAAAACCTTTTCCCGGATGGCAGGAGGGAGAAGAGTGTGGGACGAGTGTGTGTGATCATCAACAATGCTGTTTGCCTTGTGGCTGTAGTGAGTGGTGAAAATGTCCTATACAGAAGGCAGAGAGATGCCGATGATCTTCTCAGCCGTCCTCACTACCCATTTCAGGGACTTGCGGTCAGAGACATTGCATTTCCTGTACCAGACAGTGATGCAGCTACACAGGATGTTCTCTAAGGTTCCTCTATAGAACTGGGTGAAGATAGGTGGAGGGAGATGGGCTCTTATCAGTTTGCGCAGAAAGTAAAGACATTGTCTGTTATGTCATCTTCATGGGTGAGTTGTTGATATTCAGTGGAGAATAGTCACGACATGGTCTCCTAAAGTCAACCACCATCTCTTTAATTTTGTCAATGTTGAGAGACAGCTGGTTGGATTTGCACCAGTCTTTCAGCTGTTGTAACTCACTGCTTCACTGGGGCAGCGGTGGCCTAGTGGTTAGGGAGTTGGCCCTGCATCGGAAGATTGTGGGTTCAATTCCCTCACAAGTAGGTTGCCCTGAGGTACCCCTGAGCAAGGTACCGTCCCCGTCACTGCTCCCCGGGCGCTTTCAATAGCTGCCCACTGCTGCACGGTGTTTGTGTGCATGGGTTAAAAGCAGAGGTCCAATTTCGTTGTGGTTCATGGTGTGCAGTGCTGTGACCTCGCAATGACAAGGGTTGTCCCTTTCACTTTCACTTTCATCATCACCACTGATCAGAACCACCAGGGTTGTATCATTAGCAAATTTGATGATATGGTTCGAGCTGTGTGTGCCTGCACAGCCATGGGTCATTAGTGTGAAGTGAAGTGAAAGGGACTATTTTTCATTGTGAAACAGCACAGTGAACCACAGCAAAATGAATCATCTGCTTTTCATCCAAACACATACCAAACACATACCATGTAGCAAAGGTTAGCTGTTTAAAGTGCCTGGGGAGCAGTGATGAGGATAGTACCTTGCTGGGCAAGCTACTGGAACCTCAGGGCAAGCTACTGGTCTGGGATTTAAATCCACAACCTTCCGGTCCTGGGGCCTAGTTCCTGACCACTAGGCCACCACTGTCCCAGTGGTGCATTAATACAGCTCTGTGTGAACATTTTGGGCCTCTCCTCATTTCTTTCTTTGGAAATCACCTTGTTGAGTTTATTGCTGTCATATCAGAAGGAAGTGTGTTAAGGCTTTACGTTAGTGAATTGAAATGTAGTCATTGTTTATTGTATGTAGGTTTTTTCATTTCAACCATATACAGTTTTGTCAATGGTGGTGCTAGACATGGCCATGTGCTAGATATAAGACAACATCTAACAATCACACAGAACACATAACAAGACAAGTGCAAGTTGGACTGACAAGACAGATAACAATCAGTAAAAAAACAGTTACACATCAGAGGACAGGGAACATGCATCCGAATGTGTGAGCAGCAGTTAAACAGTTTAAGCAGCATTTTTAAAGTGTGTACATAATCATTGTTATTAACCTTTTTCTTTGTGAAACACTGGCAACAACTAAATCTCCCATGTAAAAATAATTTACCCACTGGACTGAAGGAGCTGTGCTGGTTAAACAACTGAAACCAAATAGTTAAAAAAACTGGAGATCATTCTTTCATGTGACCATGAAGGTAAATTGGATTGTAGAATTGATAAAATGTGGCCTAGTGGTTCGGGTGTCAGCCACATGATCGGAGGATCAGGGGTTCGAACCCCTTCCCAATAGGTTGCCCTGAGGTACCCTTGAGCAAGGTGCCGTCCCCGTCCCGCTCCTCCCTGCGATGGGCTGGCGACCTGTCCAGGGTGCGTCCCCCGTCCTCGCCCTGTGTGCGCTGGGTTGGACACCAGCCCCCGCGACCCCGTTTGGGACAAGCGGCAGATAATGGATAATGGATAATGGACAAAAGAGGGCTTTCAAACATGAACTGCAACTACACCACTTGCCTATAGACCTATGGCTCAAGAGGTCCCAGGTTCAAATCCCACCTCTGGCACTACCACCACTGGGTCCTTGAGCAAGACCCTTAACCCTGAGTGTCTCCAGGGGGGACTGTCCCTGTAGTTAGGACATGGAAGTCGCTCTGGATAAGAGCGTCTGCTAAATGAGGCAAATGTAAATGTAAGTTCCTAAGCCAGAATTTTGATTTAGCCATTTTAAATCCTTCATTTCATTTTATCTGGGCTGGTCAGAGAGGAAATGGCTCTGGTGCTTTTAAAATGTATAAATATAAATATTATATATAAAGTTTATTTAAAATGTATCTTAATTATTTATGATGCATGTCAAATTATGGATCAAACCCCACAGAAAAGCACACTCTCCAGTATTTGTATACCCTGCATTCAGCACCTGAGGAGGATCTGGAGTTTGAAATTACGACAGTGTTTGATGGCCTCATCATCTCTCACTGTAAGAGCCCAACTTTCAGGGATCAGGCCCGACATGACTGGATCCACCAGGGTTTAACTGTGGAAGAGTGGAAGAGCAGAGACACATTTTGTGAGAGTGACTATTATTTCCACAAGACTCTCAGAGAGAAGATTGAACTGACGACAAACAAAACTGGTGGTGAGATTTAAACTCTATGTTTTACAGCTTTTTAAAATTTGTATTATGTATAAGAATATGTCATAATTATAATTTTATACAATTATAATATTAAAGTGAGCATTCTTGTGATTGTGAAACACAGCACAAGACACAGTGAACACAACAAAATTGCATTTTACCCATACGTGCAGCAAGGGGCAGCTATTGAAAGCTCCCATGGTGCAGTGAGGGGGAAGGTACCTTGCTCAAGGGTACCTCAAGGCAACCTACTGGTCTGGGATTCATATTATTACAGGTATCATCCAGAGAGAGAGGAGCTGCACTGCAGAGGACTCCACAGTCTATATGAGTGACAGGTGGGGTTTAAATGGTGAAGATTTTCTAACTTTGGATCCAAACACTCTGAAGTGGAGTTCGGACTCTTCGCTGGCGAGCTCAGTTCAATCAGAATGGAACCAGATAAAAATAATGGATCAAACACTGAAGCACTTTCAACACAATCAGTGTAAACCATTTCTGATGAAGCTGAAGAAAATGAAAGATAATTATCTGAAAGAAAACCTGCGTGAGTTCTTTTTTATGAGACAGTGTTGTAAAATAAGTAGAAATATATTTAAGAATTGCACATAATCCGTTTTAAAAATGAAAATGTTTACATATTTTTCATCTTCACAGGTCCTGATGTTTTTATCTTTGCCAAGCCTTCTAATGAGATGGATCCAGTATTTCTGCGATGTTTGGTCAGTCATAAGTATTTGCCAGGCATTCGTGTTCGACTGACGTTGGATGGAATGGTAGTAGATAATGTTCACATCAGTAGTCCAGCTCCAAATATGGACGGCACAGTTCAAATTAGACTTCAGACAGAAACCAGTATCAAAGAGCCCGGCCGCTTTCACTGCGCAGTGGACGCAAACGATCTTCATATTGCAGCTGAATGGGGTAGGAGCTTTAATAATACATTATTTAAACCTCTGTAATAAACTATTTTAATCTTTATTAGAAGGTCTTTGCCATTAAAGCATGTAGAGAGGGGACTCATACCCATAATCTGGCATTCAATTCTAATGTCACGGTGTGGTGTTGTGGACTGGACGCCAACGCAGAGCAGAGAGCTTCGTACTGGACTTTAATGAAAGATAATGTGCACAAAACTCAAACTAAACATATTAAACATAACAAGTGTAAAACATAACATGAATAATCACACAGTGCGCACACAGAATGACCAGCACCCTGCTCTGATTAATTGGGGCTTATAACCCACCCCCCCCAATAAGGCACACCTGGGACCCAATGCCCAGGTGTGCACAATCAGAGCAGGGCGCCCTCTACTGGCACAGGATCGTTACATCTATAAACCACAACAAATAACACACAAAAACACATTTTTATTGAATGCTTTATTATTTGCATTATTATAATGCATTATTATAAAAAAAAGGCATCCTCAGTGTGTCATCCTTTGCTGTAGTCTGAGGATGTGTGAATTCATTTAAAATGTATTTATAAAATAAATAAAACTTTGCAATTTGCTGAAAACAAATGAAAATATAAAACTGAAAATGCAACCTATCCACTGCATACTTGGATTAAAAAAGGTTTCTGGTTGTAGAGTACTGGAAGTGACTATTCTTTCATTGTGAAACACAACCTCTGCATTTCACCCATACATACACGTGCAGAAGGAGGCAGCTATTTCAAGCACCATGGGAGCAGTAATGGGGACGGTACCTTGTTTGAGGGTACCTCAGGAAAACCCACTTGTTCAGCTTTTTCACAGAAACACGTTGCCATAATCATGATAAACATGCTGACATTGAATTTCATTGCAGACGGCAAGCCATTGGACAAAAAGCACCTTGTTGAAGAGATTAATTTGCACAGCTTTACAAAACAACAGATTATCATTACCTTTGTTTGTATCACCGCTGCCCTGGCAATCATTTTTCTTGTGAAATTCAATGTGTGCTTTATCAGAAAAGGTAAGACTGTAAGAGACATATCCTATATTGTTCAACTTACTGAAGTGATGTGTTTACAGTGCTTGTACGGTTCTGAATGAATGAAGTTTTCTGCCTTTCTGTCTCTTTTCTTACAGCCCGTACACAGAACACTCTTAGTAATGGAGCCAATTTCATTAAATATTTTCAGGAAGAGAAAAAATGGAGAACAGAAGCTTTAGTTGATGTGATGAATTTTACTGGCCCCCAAGGGAAACCCTACAGAAATTTCCAGGGTGTTATTAGACCCAGACTGCACAGCCTGTAAAAATGCCACATCAAGTATTTACCACTTTGAGCAGAGTGACTTTAAACTCTTTGAGAAAACAAAAAAAAACTTACATTTTACAAACTATTTAAAGTGCTTCCAGCCATACTTACAATCTCAACTAAATCTAAAGAATCTTCTAAAATATTGTATTTATCCTTTTTCTATGTACCCTTATTGTATTTTAATTGGTTATGATATAACCTGTTAAACAAAAACATAAAATGCGCTGACAGGTGAAGTGAAAAACATATTATCACTTTACAGTGGCACCTGTTTTGAGTTGTGATATTAAAGGCAGCAAAGTCAGTGCTTAAAGTGAAAGTAAAAGTAATCTGTTGAAAAAAGAGCTACTGTTTTGGTGGAACAAGAAACCAAAGTTTTAGGCAGAGTGTTCTTTGATTCTGTAAACTTTATACTGTAAATGAAGAGACGAGTATCTCCTCTTTACTGAAATCATCATGGATATACCATGCACTTTTTACATTTTATATTTGTTTTTATTTTTAGCATTATTTCAGCCAAAAACTGGCAGAAAAATGTGAAACCATTCTAAAAAAAATGACCTAAAAAAGTTACATATGATAAAATGTTTTTCAGTGATTTTTTTTTTATATGCTTTGAGCCAAAGCTTTTTAACCATCTTATTTTACATTGTTAGAAACCCTGTTCATACATTCTGTACTTATTACACATTATTTTTGTATTTTTTAAATAAAACGTATGTCTCACAGTCAAACAAATGTCTTTATATTTCAAGCAAATATAAAGATTAACTACCACTTAGTGTCTGTCATAATTATTAAACTATTTCATTTCACTACAGAGCAGCTAAATATTGATATTCTTTTAAGTTTATCTTCTAGAAAAGCAACATATTTCAATATTATCTTCTAGGCAGTATGTTCAGGCTTATGTCACGAACATAAATACAGTGGAATACTGTGAAAAATATTTGACCCTACATTTACTGCTTATTTATTCATGACAGTGACTTTACTTTCACCACATTTGTTCCCAATGATCCTCAATGTAATATCCTACATTGCAGCAGGTCCATTTGCAGTGTTTTTATGAGATTGTGGCAGTTTGCAATGTTACTCAAACACCTAGCCAAGGATAAAGGTGTCACACAGATAATACTGATTACTAAAACAACTAAATGACATTTCTTTTAACAACACAATCAAGTTGTGGTAGTTGAAGAAACATGAACTCTGTTGGTCTGCCCTTGAATCCCAGGTCACCTGTGACAAAAACATTAGGGGAATCTCAACCCGAAAGCATAACTGAACAAACTGCCCTTGTTTCTTCTGCTCACTAAGTTGCCTTACAACCCTAATGATAATGGGAGAACTCAACAGGCATGACAGTGAATATGTGTTCACAAAAACCAGTTGGCATGAATTTGTTTAACTGGCTCCTCTTTCGCCTCCTTAATGTAGCAGGTATGCTTTATAAGTCCTTAATATTTAAAGGGCACTGTCATTTAAAGGTATAATCTACTTTGTTATAACCGTAGAGTGTCATATCAATCTTAGTAAGATTAATCACGCGACTGATTATCTCTCCATGGCAGTGTGAACAGACTCAGCCGGTTTCTACTGTACAAAGACAAGAAACGTATTAATGCAGTGGATTTGTGTTTAGAAAAGAGCCAGGCATTCTTGACTTTACTGCACAGGCAATGGTGTTTCCATGTTCACAAAGTCACTTAAACTGTATTAAGAATTTTTTTAATTCATGTTTTGAGTTGCAGAACCTTTCAGACTGTTTTGCTGTTTTTTCTGGCAGCAGAAGTGGTGTGGTGCGATACAGACCGGAAACTTTATTTTTAAAGTGGCTTTCCACTGTTGAGACAAGAGTATTAAAAACACTTTATGACCATATTTCCACTCACCTCAAACCCAACTGATTATCTCAAATTATGAGGACATAAAGACTATTATTCTCAAAAAGACCATTATTGTTCTTCATTTGACAAATTATAGGACAGTCATAGAGCTCATGCAATCTAAGCCTGTTTATGTGGATATTTAATTTAATTTAATTTAAAAGGTACACTGAGTATGAGAGCACTCATTGTTTATGCAGTGTATGTCTTTGTGTCTTTCTTATGGTGGGGATTCCATCCCAGCAGCCTCCACTACACAGTTTTTGAAAACTTTAAGGGGACTTGCATCCTGCAAGTAGATGCTTCTACAACTTGATCAAAATCCACTCATGTCTAATTTAATTCACTGCACATAATTCACAAAATCACATATCTGTCTATATGAGATGAACAATTTACGAGACAATAACCGAAAGCATAAACCCAGAAAACTAAGAAATGGCTCAGTCAGAGCCTAGACCTGAATCAAAAGCAGGGTCTTGACATTTGTGTAAATGGAATAACTCAGGTTTTATATTTCATAAATTTACACATAACTTAAAGCTGTTTTTTTATTCTCATTGTATTGTGTGCAGATTGATGAGAAAAAAAAATTCATGTAATTTAGTCACAACAAAATGAAAGTACAGAAGGTGATCATTCTGGTTCTACTGGTATTGACTTGACTTGACTTGACTTGACATGACCTTTGAAACTACTTGACTCTCAGACACACACCAGCACAGACACACAGAGTTTAGGAGGCTAAAATAATGTAGTATGTCACAGTAAATTAATCCTGTAACTCCACAGGATTTACATGCAGACCTAAATCATGAGCTTCATCCTGTTTTATGTTTTCAGTTGTGTCGTGGAGATGACAAGAGCTGGTGAGTAATGTTCAGACAAATTTGCTTTCTTCTAAGTAGTGTTACTTGTGGCAGCTAAAAGGTACTAAAAGTTAAATAAACAGTATTGGGCTCTACATGCAGGGTGTCAGTCTGTCATCCTTATTGAATAAAAAAAGGATCATTGTGTAAATGTCATGTAGGGTTTATGGTTTGCTTTATCACACAAAAAAAAACACACAAAAAAACAACTCAAAGTCTAAATGTGGCAAATGTGGGAAAATATAATCTGCTTTCTGGAATATCTGAACCATACAGGGAATACGGTGTTTCAGCTAAGAGTTTAATTTCCTTTGTTCATAAACAGTCAGTTTACTTAATAGGCAGGTAAATCCATTACAACTGTTCCATAAGCAATGTTGCAATAATAACGTATAGAATTATGTGCACAGAACTGCATTGACAACCATAAAGTTTTAAATATGTATGAAGTGAGCTGCTGTCTTAAAATAAATACATACAATTTTTCCATTTTTTCCAAAAGACCTTTTCCAATTATTTATTTATTTTTTTTAACTCAAGGTTTGCTTACGTAAAGCCATTAAACACTACTAATGCCCTCTAATAGGATTTGTATTGATCAAAATGCCTTTCTTGGCTTGACGAGTTTAGAATTGCTGTCTGAACAAAAACATGTTTCTGACAGCAACAATGAATTATTATGTAATCTTCAAACTATTTTAACTATTGCTTAATGAGTATAACCAAAGCCTTTGGGCTGAAACATAGTTTGCCACTGTTTTCAAGAAACAGCTCCTTCCCTTCTAGTCATGGGTTAACAACTTGTACTTCTTTGTTGGGCAATTAACACAATCTCATCCGTCTCTGGATGCCTAATGTATTGTCTGACCCTCATGATTTGACGTGGTTTGTTTTTAGATTACGGAATGTACTCGAGTGCATGTCGTATCTAACAACACAATCCATCAAAATATCCTGTAATAAGTAGCTGCCAGTATCCTTCTCATATGCACAGAATGAAAGACAGAGCAGGACCTTTAAAACCACTTTAAGCTGGAAACTCTTCATTCTTTGTTTGATTTGTACATTGTGTACATATGAGAACACCCCCTCATTATGAACTATGATATGAATTATAATAAACCTCCTTTTTCTGACTCCACAGAAAAGCATACTCTCCAGTATTTATATACACTGCGTTCAGAGCCTGAGGAGGATCCTGAGTTTGAAATTACGACAGCGTTTGATGGCCTCATCATCTCTCACTGTAAGAGCCCAACTTTCAGAGATCAGGCCCGACATGACTGGATCCACCAGGGTTTAACTGTGGAAGAGTGGAAGAGCCGAGACCGATTCTGTGAGGGTGAATACTTTTTCATACACTTGAAGGCTATGACATTTATCAGATATCAGACAAGCAACACAACAAATGGTATGACATCACACCTCCTGCATATTTTTCAGCTTTAGTTATATTGATTGTATACTGACAATCTATGTAATAAAATAGCATAATAATTTGTATAATCCATATTTTTGACACTGACAGTTTTTATCACAGCCTGATAAATGTCTACATTAACGTAATTGGTGAGGACTATTAGGCATAAACTGGGACCTGGGCACCTACCAAGTGTATGGACCGCAATTATTTCCTCTCATAAATATTTAATGAGCTGTGAGCTATGCTGTGGAAATGAATGTACATTTACATTTATGGCATTTAGCAGACGCTCTTATCCAGAGAGACTTCCTGATTACAGGGACAGTCTCCCTGGAGCAACTTGGGGTTAAGGGTTCTGCTCAGGAACCCAATGATGGTAGTGCTGGAGGTGGGATTTTAACCTGTGACCTCTTGGTCCATAAGCAAGTATCCTACCACTAGACCCCCACCCCCTGCCATGTTTTGCTGAATGATAAAGCTTCTGTTTTATCATGATAAAGCTTCTGGTGGGTCCTGCATGAGTGAATTAATATTATAATATATATATATACATATATAGAATAAAAATAAAAAGGTAGTAACAACAACAACAACAATAATGATAAAAGAACCATTAAATTACTACTACTGCTACTACAACTACTACTACTACTACTAATAATAATAATAATAACAATAATAATAATACATATTATTATAGGTATCATCCAGAGAGAGAGGAGCTGCATAGCCGAGGACTCCACAGTCCATATGAATGACAGGTGGGGATTAAATGGTGAAGAATTTCTAACTTTGGATCCAAACACTCTGAAGTGGAGTTCTGACTCTTCATTGGCGAGCTCAGTTCAATCAGAATGGAACCAAATGAAGCACTTTCAACACCATCAGTGTAAACCATTTCTGATGAAGCTGAGGAAGATAAAAGACGACTATCTGAAAGAAAACCAGCGTGAGTTTATCTGTGCGGAACTTATTGCGATTGTTACTTGTAGAGTTGAGGAATGAAACACTTTAACACGCTCTACTTACTTTCAGGCCCGACAGTTTATGTTTTTGGAAAGTCCTTTCCTGGCAGTGACACAACATTTCTGAAATGCTACGTGAGCCATAAATACCTGACAGGACTTCGTGTTCGACTTACTTTGGATGGAGTGGTAGTGAATAAAAATGTTAATGCCTCAAGTCCAGCTCCGAACATGGACGGAACAGTTCAGATTAGACTTCAGCTGGAGACCAGTATTAAGGAGCCTGACCGCTATCAATGTGTGGTGGACACTGAAAACCTGCATGTTGCTGTCGGATGAGGTGAGCATCTTTATTTCAGACAACTGCACAAATTTTTACAACTTTGAAAATCACCACTTGAGCTTTCTCAATTATGTGGGTGATTTCGTAAATAAATAGCACCATGCAAGTGCACATAGTGATCTAAATTACATAAAAAGCATGGTTTGTGTTGGTGTCCTTAAATTGTTCTTTCTCATAGATGGCCAAACCCTGGACAAAATGAGCGTGCCTGGTGCATTAGTACAGCTTGAAATCACAAAACTATGGATTTTTGCAGTGGTGATGATCACCTTTGCTGTAACTGCATGTGCCTGTGCACTAATTAAATGTTTGTCCCTGTGCTGGAGAGGAGGTGAGATTTTGAGCAGAAGCTCTGTTACAGTCCACATTTTTTTAACAGTTTTTAAAAGTTTCTTCTTTGGTTTGTACCTTTCTTTATCCCTTCTTTTACAGTTAACACACAGACCAATATCAATAACAGAACTGAGGCAAACTATTACATGATTTTTAATTTAAACGAAGAAGAATTTAGAAGAGAAACTGAAGCTGAGGATCAGACCTACTGGCCAAAAGAAGTCTTCATGAAAATGACATCTGTGTAACTTGTTTCTAAATGAAAGGTTATTTCACATCTGATTTTAGACACTTTACAGGTTGGGTAGTGTTTATTAGTCTGTATAAGCCTTTTATCAACTGACATAAACCTTTATAAAGATGCATAAATGTATATTCCTACAAGCATCACTCATCAAAAAAGTACTTTTGTCATTTTCATCACAGAAAGTTTACACAAAATAAAAACAACAAAAAACTCTGGTTGGTTAGAAACGTCTATGTTGGTTAATGTCAGTTGTCATAAAAGCTTTATGTGGATGTCATGGAGTCGAATGAACACTAACCCATCGAAAGACCAACAGTGAAAACACCAGAGGAACATATGGATTTGTTTCGGACCCTGATGTCAGAAACGTCCACTGATCTGACTGTATTACAATGGAATGTTAAAAGTAATTCTTTTGAACAATGTTCTTTAAGAAAATAATGTTCATTTCGATGGCATGTAAACTGTATGTTTCTGTACCTACCTGTATATGTTATTTGCTTGTGATTTTCAGTAACACCTATTCTTCAGCACAGATACAATTCCCTGTACTTTGTATTTCCTTTAGGATATTACCCCTTTTCTTTGTTTTTGGGTTGACTGTATACATTATATCTCTAGCACCAATAAACCAAATATATCACATTGCAGAAATGAAGTGATAAGAACGTAAACACTCATGCATACTTGGTTTAATGCAGCCTATAATGCCCAATTAAAAATAATTATTCAATAGATATTATAAAAACTGCACAATAGCATACGATGAAATTCTTTTTAATGTAACTGATGTAAACAGACTGATGTGTGCAACCTGCTCTGTGCCACTCCTCTTTACAGAAGGAGATTTTCTTAAGATGCTTTGTGCATATAAACACAAGGTAAAATACCATGAAAATAGATTTTTGTTATAGGCTTTAGATTATGCATTGAATTTGTTATCTACTAGCTTCAGGTGTCCCTTATATTGAACAGACAAAAAAATGTAATGGAATTTTATAAGGACTCTGATGAGATGCTTAAAGAAAGTAACACTACCTGAGATTAACTTTTTGTTGTTAGTTATTGTTTTGTTACTGAGACTGAAGAGCTAGTGCTGATAGTCCATGACAGTCATTTGATGTTTTTAAGATTAACCCAAAAGATTTAGAAAACTCGCCGATGGTTAAAACTGGATGAGAATATGTTATGTCTAATACCAGCTGTGTTGATATATGAGTGACTGGTACAGTGACACAGAGATACAGTGACTGTTTATTTAATCATTCTAAGTAAGTTTTATACTGTGAGAGTGTCTATTCTGTGAGAGTGTATATACTGTGAGAGTGTATATACTGTGAGAGTGTATATACTGTAAGAGTGTATATTCTGTGAGTGTATATACTGTGAGAGTGTATATACTGTGAGAGTGTATATACTGTGAGTGTATTTTCTGTGAGAGTGTATATACTGTGAGTGTATATACTGTGAGAGTGTATATTCTGTAAGAGTGTATATTCTGTAAGAGTGTATATACTGTGAGAGTGTATATTCTGTGAGTGTATATACTGTGAGAGTGTATATTCTGTAAGAGTGTATATACTGTGAGAGTGTATATTCTGTAAGAGTGTATATACTGTGAGAGTGTATATACTGTGAGAGTGTATATTCTGTGAGAGTATATACTGTGAGAGTGTATATTCTGCAAGTGTATATACTGTTAGATCGTATATACTGTGAGAGTGTATATTCTGTGAGAGTGTATATACTGTGAGAGTGTATATAATGTGAGAGTGTATATAATGTGAGAGTGTATATTCTGTGAGAGTGTATATACTGTGAGAGTGTATATTCTGTGAGAGTATATACTGTGAGAGTGTATATACTGTGAGAGTGTATATTCTGTGAGAGTATATACTGTGAGTGTAAATACTGTGAGAGTGTATATACTGTGAGAGTGTATATTCTGTGAGAGTGTATATTCTGCAAGTGTATATACTGTTAGATCGTATATACTGTGAGAGTGTATATTCTGTGAGAGTGTATATTCTGTGAGAGTGTATATTCTGTGAGAGTGTATATACTGTGAGAGTGTATATAATGTGAGAGTCTATATTCTGTGAGAGTGTATATACTGTGAGAGTGTATATTCTGTGAGAGTATATACTGTGAGAGTGTAAATACTGTGAGAGTGTATGTTCTGCAAGTGTATATACTGTTAGAGTGTATATACTGTGAGAGTGTATATTCTGCAAGTGTATATACTGTTAGATCGTATATACTGTGAGAGTGTATATAATGTAAGAGTGTATATAATGTGAGAGTGTATATTCTGCAAGTGTATATACTGTTAGATCGTATATACTGTGAGAGTGTATATAATGTGAGAGTGTATATTCTGTGAGAGTGTATATACTGTGTACATATACTGTGAGGCAGCGGTGGCCTAGTGGTTAGGAGTTGCCCTGCATCGGAAGATTGTGGGTTCAATTCCCTCAAAAGTAAGTTGCCCTGAGGTACCCCTGAGCAAGGTACCGTCCCCGTCACTGCTCGCCGGGCGTTTTCAATAGCTGCCCACTGCTGCACGGTGTTTGTGTGCATGGGTTAAAAGCAGAGGTTTCGTTGTGGTTCATGGTGTGCAGTGCTGTGACCTCACAATGACAAGGGTTGTCACTTTCACTTTTTCACATACTCAAACTGCATGCTGAACTGTTTGAACTGTTTTCTGAACTACAGACGAATGTTAATCTTTCATTATCAATAAACAATCATATAACTTTATATTTATTGCAATATCAGGTCGTCTGTGCTATTTTAAACTATTTGTTGATACAGAGACGGAAAACAATCAAAAAAGAAAAGGAATGGTTTAAAGATCAGTACTCGTCTGTAAATGTCGCCCTCTGGCGGTGACACGTCGCCAAAACAAAACATGAAAAGATTTTCAGAACAAATGACCTGCGGATATAATTGTAGCTTTACATGCAGCTCCTTTGGTTCTAATTTATTGCCATACATTTCTATCATATAAAGCAGGTTTTAAATCTACACTATTAGTGCGATCAATAGAGAACAATGTATGTATACGCGCACAAACACACGCACACACACGCACACACACACACACACACGGGGCGCATCCTGGATATACAGTCCTGATCAAAGGTTTAAGATCACTTGACAAATGGCCAAAAATTACATGTTGCATGGTTGGATCTTAACAAGGTTCCAAGTAGAGCTTCAACATGCTACAAGAAGAAATGGGAGTGAGACAAAACATTTCTTTGAGCCGCAATTTATTGAAAACAACGCTTAAACTGAAACAGGCTGTTCTACAGCTGATCACAAGTTTAGGACCACACCTCCAAACAAACCTGTAACCCCCCCAAAACAGAAATCAAAGATCCAAACATGAACTCAGGAATGAGTAGCTCCACCGTTACTGTTGACCACTTCAAAAATTCGTTTGCTTGATGTAAGCGTTTCCATGAGGTGAGAGGGAACATTTCTCCAAGACGGCCGCACGAAGGGCATCTACTGTCTGGAACTGTTGTCCATTTTAGTAAACTTCACTTGTGATTTTTTTTGGGTCTTCCACTTGACTTTTTTGTTCCATAACCCTCAGGATCATTTAAGCAATTCCAAATGATGCGATGGCGCACTGTGAGAGACCTGCTCATGCAGTACAACAACCCGACCACGGTCAAAAAGGGAAAGTTTTTTTGCCTTTGCCATCAGAACGTCATGACAGTGTGAATACCTGACAGAAAATGGCAATGAATCCACAGATTTTGGCCTTTTTAAGGCATGTGGTCTTAAACTTTTGATCAGCTCTAAAAAACAGCCTGTTTCAGTTTAAGCGTTGTTTTCAATAAATTGCGGCTCAAGGAAATGCTTTGTCTCACTCCCATTTCTTCTTGTAGCATGTTGAAGCTCTTCTTGGAACCTTGTTAAGATCCAACCATGCAACATGTGATTTTTTGCCATTGATGGTTTTAAACTTTTGATCGGGACTATATCCTTCGCAGAAACAGAACAGAGATGATGGAACAGAAGTAACAAACACAGCTGATGTGATTTTCATTGGTGAGGGCTTGGCTGTAAATACGTGCCTACACCCGTTCCAGTGACTCAACCAGTTCTTTAGGAAAGTAAATCGAAAGTAAACTGCATGATCTGTAGTTTGTTGCAGCAGAGTGTGTGTTTGTGTGTGTTTTAAACAGTTTGAATGTAACAGAATGTCCCAGTGCACTGGTCCTGTAACTTCTGGATGTAGATCTGTACCATGAAGCTCATCCTGCTCTGTGTGTGCTGCTCTTTATTGAAGGCTACAGGAGGTGAGTACACTCTCAGGCTGAAACCAGACTCTGTCTGTGTTTCAGAAAGTGTTTTAAATGGATGTTCAGTGTAGGCTCATGGTTAGCATAGAGTTATTAAATAATAAAAATGTACAAATGGTGCAGAAGGAAGGGTGTTAAGGCTTTACATTAGTGAAGTGAAATGTAGTCAAGTAGGTTTTAGTGTAATTTCAACTGTATATACACAGTGAAACAAAAGAATCTTCCTCCAGGAGGTACACAGACATCTGATACCATACAGAACACATAACAAGACAAGTCCAGGCAAGACAACAATCAGACAACAGAGGACAGGGAACATTCATCCAACTGCATGAGCAGCAGTGAAACAGTTTAAGAAGCATTTTTACAGTGTGGAGTGCAAAAATATAAATAGCAACAATAAATATCTGTGCAGACAGCAGGAGGTAGATAAATACAGGTGTATGTTTGGAGCTGGGGATGAAAAGTCAGTTCTGAATTAAAAGTCTGATGGCCAGAGGGAAAGAACTATTTCCTAACCTGGTAGTGGAGCTGCAAAACCTTTTCCCGGATGGCAGGAGGGAGAAGAGTGTGGGACGAGTGTGTGTGATCATCAACAATGCTGTTTGCCTTGTGGCTGTAGTGAGTGGTGAAAATGTCCTATACAGAAGGCAGAGAGATGCCGATGATCTTCTCAGCCGTCCTCACTACCCATTTCAGGGACTTGCGGTCAGAGACATTGCATTTCCTGTACCAGACAGTGATGCAGCTACACAGGATGTTCTCTAAGGTTCCTCTATAGAACTGGGTGAAGATAGGTGGAGGGAGATGGGCTCTTATCAGTTTGCGCAGAAAGTAAAGACATTGTCTGTTATGTCATCTTCATGGGTGAGTTGTTGATATTCAGTGGAGAATAGTCACGACATGGTCTCCTAAAGTCAACCACCATCTCTTTAATTTTGTCAATGTTGAGAGACAGCTGGTTGGATTTGCACCAGTCTTTCAGCTGTTGTAACTCACTGCTTCACTGGGGCAGCGGTGGCCTAGTGGTTAGGGAGTTGGCCCTGCATCGGAAGATTGTGGGTTCAATTCCCTCACAAGTAGGTTGCCCTGAGGTACCCCTGAGCAAGGTACCGTCCCCGTCACTGCTCCCCGGGCGCTTTCAATAGCTGCCCACTGCTGCACGGTGTTTGTGTGCATGGGTTAAAAGCAGAGGTCCAATTTCGTTGTGGTTCATGGTGTGCAGTGCTGTGACCTCGCAATGACAAGGGTTGTCCCTTTCACTTTCACTTTCATCATCACCACTGATCAGAACCACCAGGGTTGTATCATTAGCAAATTTGATGATATGGTTCGAGCTGTGTGTGCCTGCACAGCCATGGGTCATTAGTGTGAAGTGAAGTGAAAGGGACTATTTTTCATTGTGAAACAGCACAGTGAACCACAGCAAAATGAATCATCTGCTTTTCATCCAAACACATACCAAACACATACCATGTAGCAAAGGTTAGCTGTTTAAAGTGCCTGGGGAGCAGTGATGAGGATAGTACCTTGCTGGGCAAGCTACTGGAACCTCAGGGCAAGCTACTGGTCTGGGATTTAAATCCACAACCTTCCGGTCCTGGGGCCTAGTTCCTGACCACTAGGCCACCACTGTCCCAGTGGTGCATTAATACAGCTCTGTGTGAACATTTTGGGCCTCTCCTCATTTCTTTCTTTGGAAATCACCTTGTTGAGTTTATTGCTGTCATATCAGAAGGAAGTGTGTTAAGGCTTTACGTTAGTGAATTGAAATGTAGTCATTGTTTATTGTATGTAGGTTTTTTCATTTCAACCATATACAGTTTTGTCAATGGTGGTGCTAGACATGGCCATGTGCTAGATATAAGACAACATCTAACAATCACACAGAACACATAACAAGACAAGTGCAAGTTGGACTGACAAGACAGATAACAATCAGTAAAAAAACAGTTACACATCAGAGGACAGGGAACATGCATCCGAATGTGTGAGCAGCAGTTAAACAGTTTAAGCAGCATTTTTAAAGTGTGTACATAATCATTGTTATTAACCTTTTTCTTTGTGAAACACTGGCAACAACTAAATCTCCCATGTAAAAATAATTTACCCACTGGACTGAAGGAGCTGTGCTGGTTAAACAACTGAAACCAAATAGTTAAAAAAACTGGAGATCATTCTTTCATGTGACCATGAAGGTAAATTGGATTGTAGAATTGATAAAATGTGGCCTAGTGGTTCGGGTGTCAGCCACATGATCGGAGGATCAGGGGTTCGAACCCCTTCCCAATAGGTTGCCCTGAGGTACCCTTGAGCAAGGTGCCGTCCCCGTCCCGCTCCTCCCTGCGATGGGCTGGCGACCTGTCCAGGGTGCGTCCCCCGTCCTCGCCCTGTGTGCGCTGGGTTGGACACCAGCCCCCGCGACCCCGTTTGGGACAAGCGGCAGATAATGGATAATGGATAATGGACAAAAGAGGGCTTTCAAACATGAACTGCAACTACACCACTTGCCTATAGACCTATGGCTCAAGAGGTCCCAGGTTCAAATCCCACCTCTGGCACTACCACCACTGGGTCCTTGAGCAAGACCCTTAACCCTGAGTGTCTCCAGGGGGGACTGTCCCTGTAGTTAGGACATGGAAGTCGCTCTGGATAAGAGCGTCTGCTAAATGAGGCAAATGTAAATGTAAGTTCCTAAGCCAGAATTTTGATTTAGCCATTTTAAATCCTTCATTTCATTTTATCTGGGCTGGTCAGAGAGGAAATGGCTCTGGTGCTTTTAAAATGTATAAATATAAATATTATATATAAAGTTTATTTAAAATGTATCTTAATTATTTATGATGCATGTCAAATTATGGATCAAACCCCACAGAAAAGCACACTCTCCAGTATTTGTATACCCTGCATTCAGCACCTGAGGAGGATCTGGAGTTTGAAATTACGACAGTGTTTGATGGCCTCATCATCTCTCACTGTAAGAGCCCAACTTTCAGGGATCAGGCCCGACATGACTGGATCCACCAGGGTTTAACTGTGGAAGAGTGGAAGAGCAGAGACACATTTTGTGAGAGTGACTATTATTTCCACAAGACTCTCAGAGAGAAGATTGAACTGACGACAAACAAAACTGGTGGTGAGATTTAAACTCTATGTTTTACAGCTTTTTAAAATTTGTATTATGTATAAGAATATGTCATAATTATAATTTTATACAATTATAATATTAAAGTGAGCATTCTTGTGATTGTGAAACACAGCACAAGACACAGTGAACACAACAAAATTGCATTTTACCCATACGTGCAGCAAGGGGCAGCTATTGAAAGCTCCCATGGTGCAGTGAGGGGGAAGGTACCTTGCTCAAGGGTACCTCAAGGCAACCTACTGGTCTGGGATTCATATTATTACAGGTATCATCCAGAGAGAGAGGAGCTGCACTGCAGAGGACTCCACAGTCTATATGAGTGACAGGTGGGGTTTAAATGGTGAAGATTTTCTAACTTTGGATCCAAACACTCTGAAGTGGAGTTCGGACTCTTCGCTGGCGAGCTCAGTTCAATCAGAATGGAACCAGATAAAAATAATGGATCAAACACTGAAGCACTTTCAACACAATCAGTGTAAACCATTTCTGATGAAGCTGAAGAAAATGAAAGATAATTATCTGAAAGAAAACCTGCGTGAGTTCTTTTTTATGAGACAGTGTTGTAAAATAAGTAGAAATATATTTAAGAATTGCACATAATCCGTTTTAAAAATGAAAATGTTTACATATTTTTCATCTTCACAGGTCCTGATGTTTTTATCTTTGCCAAGCCTTCTAATGAGATGGATCCAGTATTTCTGCGATGTTTGGTCAGTCATAAGTATTTGCCAGGCATTCGTGTTCGACTGACGTTGGATGGAATGGTAGTAGATAATGTTCACATCAGTAGTCCAGCTCCAAATATGGACGGCACAGTTCAAATTAGACTTCAGACAGAAACCAGTATCAAAGAGCCCGGCCGCTTTCACTGCGCAGTGGACGCAAACGATCTTCATATTGCAGCTGAATGGGGTAGGAGCTTTAATAATACATTATTTAAACCTCTGTAATAAACTATTTTAATCTTTATTAGAAGGTCTTTGCCATTAAAGCATGTAGAGAGGGGACTCATACCCATAATCTGGCATTCAATTCTAATGTCACGGTGTGGTGTTGTGGACTGGACGCCAACGCAGAGCAGAGAGCTTCGTACTGGACTTTAATGAAAGATAATGTGCACAAAACTCAAACTAAACATATTAAACATAACAAGTGTAAAACATAACATGAATAATCACACAGTGCGCACACAGAATGACCAGCACCCTGCTCTGATTAATTGGGGCTTATAACCCACCCCCCCCAATAAGGCACACCTGGGACCCAATGCCCAGGTGTGCACAATCAGAGCAGGGCGCCCTCTACTGGCACAGGATCGTTACATCTATAAACCACAACAAATAACACACAAAAACACATTTTTATTGAATGCTTTATTATTTGCATTATTATAATGCATTATTATAAAAAAAAGGCATCCTCAGTGTGTCATCCTTTGCTGTAGTCTGAGGATGTGTGAATTCATTTAAAATGTATTTATAAAATAAATAAAACTTTGCAATTTGCTGAAAACAAATGAAAATATAAAACTGAAAATGCAACCTATCCACTGCATACTTGGATTAAAAAAGGTTTCTGGTTGTAGAGTACTGGAAGTGACTATTCTTTCATTGTGAAACACAACCTCTGCATTTCACCCATACATACACGTGCAGAAGGAGGCAGCTATTTCAAGCACCATGGGAGCAGTAATGGGGACGGTACCTTGTTTGAGGGTACCTCAGGAAAACCCACTTGTTCAGCTTTTTCACAGAAACACGTTGCCATAATCATGATAAACATGCTGACATTGAATTTCATTGCAGACGGCAAGCCATTGGACAAAAAGCACCTTGTTGAAGAGATTAATTTGCACAGCTTTACAAAACAACAGATTATCATTACCTTTGTTTGTATCACCGCTGCCCTGGCAATCATTTTTCTTGTGAAATTCAATGTGTGCTTTATCAGAAAAGGTAAGACTGTAAGAGACATATCC
>JABMDN010000424.1:0-7500 GCA_017165825.1 Hepsetus odoe
TGTGTGTGTTTTGGTGAGTGTGAGTGTGTTTTGGTGAGTGTGAGTGTTTTTTGGTGAGTGTGTGTGTGTGTTTGTGAGTGTGTGTGTTTTGGTGAGTGTGAGTGTGTTTTGGTGAGTGTGAGTGTTTTTTGGTGAGTGTGTGTGTGTTTGTGAGTGTGTGTGTTTTGGTGAGTGTGAGTGTGTTTTGGTGAGTGTGAGTGTTTTTTGGTGAGTGTGAGTGTGTTTTGGTGAGTGTGAGTGTGTTTTGGTGATCTTTTCTGAAAAGTTGTTGATTAAAGTTATCTGTCTCCCTCCTTCTTCCTCCCTTTTTTCTTCACTGAATCACTCACTCTTCTTTTTTCTGTTTTTTCCTCTTTGTTTGTACCTCTTTTCTTTCTTTTTCTTTGTGATTTTCGTTTCTTCCCTGATTTCTTCTCCTTCTCCTCCCCTGATGGCAGTCTCTCTTTCTTTCTGTTTCCCTCTGCCCTGGTTTTGGTTCGCCCCGTCCCCCCAGGCCTGCCAGAATGGTTTCGCCCAACACCTGGAGCACCTGCTGTTCTACGGAGCTGACACCACTTCCCAGAATGCATCAGGAAACACGGCCCTGCACATCAGCGCACTGTACAATAAGGTAAATACAGACAGACAGACAGACAGACAGACAGCAGCAGGGCAGTGGTGGTCCAGTGTTTAAGGATGAGGCCTGGCATGAGGGACCGGAAGACTGTGGGTTCGATTTCCTCACCAGTAGGTTGCCTTGAGGTACCTCTGAGCAAGGTACTGCCCCCGTCACTGCTCCTCAGGCGCTTTCAATAAGCTGCTCCCTGCTGCACGGTGTGTGTGGGTGAAAAGCAGAGGTTGCATTTCATTATGCTGTTCTGCGTTTCACAATGACCCAAATAGTCACTTTCACTTTTTTCACTTTTCTCACACACACGCACGCACGCACACACACACACACACACACGCACACACACACACACACACACACGCACGCACAGATCTGAATCTGGACATGGAGTGGTGATTAAGGGAAATGAACGCTTTTCCATTTTATTTCTAAATCTACATTTGTGCGTAAAGCCAAAGATCATCACCAGATTTTTACAATCGTCCTAAAAGTAGACAAACACACAAATATCTTGCTTGTTCATGTAAATTTTAAAGAACATTTTCTGGTGTTCCAGATGTTTGAGGATAAAAGCACACTTCTTATTCTACCCAGAACGTTCTCTTTCAGTCTCATCCCTTCAGAAAACATTCTCCTTCCAGCTTGAAGTGATCCTTCTCAGACTGTCACCTCCTGAACGAGAATAAAGAACCAGATTAAACACATGACACTAAAACGTCACACCTCTTCATTTATTTATTGAGGGAGATGATCTGGATCTGTGGGAGTAATATCTCACTGGGTTTCTGGAGAACCTCCACACTGGTTGTGTGAAGAGAATTCTCCAGATGGACCTGCTCAGCATCAGCAGGAGTTTCTGGAGACTTGCTGAACTGATTTTTTGCTGGACCCACCGGGTTGGTGGTTCAGTTCTGTTGAAGGTCAGCTGAGGGATTTTCTGCAGGCTCTGGAGATCAGCCCCCTTTGTCTGTCTGTCCAACCAGGAGAGCTGTGTTCGAGTCCTGCTCTACAGGGGAGCCAATAAGGAGATCAAGAACAAACACGGCCAAACCCCCTTTCAGGTAAAACAGTCTTTACCAGAGATCATCCTCATCCTCCTCATCCTCATCATCATCATCATCATCACACACTCAGACCTTTAGTCTGTGTTTGAGTGGCCACAAGTAAATGGACAACTCAGTTTTTTTTTGTTGCTTTTTTTATGAAATGTATTCGAGTTTAGTCTATAAACTGTCTCTTCTTTAAACGTGTCTCTCTGCTGTGGACAAGTGAGACGGAGCTGATTTTGGTGCTGCAGTAATTTTAAATTTACCTTTATCACCTTATCAGACGCTCTTATCCAGAGCTTATTATCCTTATTATCTGATCTGATTAAGGGACAGTCCCCCTGGAGACACTCAGGATTGAGGTTTAGACAGTCATGTGATGGAAACTCTCTAGAGCTGTTCTACATTCTGAATGGCTGAACCAAGTCAGACCTCTTCTTCATTCAGTTGCTCCTATTTAGGGGTCTCCACAGCGAATCATCCGTCTTCTTCCTTCACACCGTCCCCCTGCATGTCCTCTCTCACCACGTCCATAAACCTCCTCTTTGGTCTTCCTCTTCTCCTCTTTCCTGGCAGCTCCATCTTCAACATCCTCCTCCTGATATACTCCTCGTCTCTCCTCTGTCCAAACCAACACAGTCTCACTTTTCTCACTTTGTCTCCAAACTGTCCAACCTGAGCCTTCCCTCTAATAAACTCCTCTAATTACCTCCTCTAATAAACTCATCTAATAAACTCCTCTAATAAACTCCTCTAATAAACTCCTCTAATTAACTCATCTAATAAACTCCACTAATAAACTCCTCTAATAAACTCATCTAATAAACTCATCTAATAAACTCATCTAATAAACTCCTCTAATAAACTCATCTAATAAACTCATCTAATAAACTCCTCTAATAAACTCCTCTAATAAACTCCTCTAATTAACTCATCTAATAAACTCATCTAATAAACGCCACTAATAAACTCCTCTAATAAACTCCTCTAATAAACTCCTCTAATTAACTCATCTAATAAACTCCTCTAATAAACTCCTCTAATAAACACATCTAATAAACTCCTCTAATTAACTCATCTAATAAACTCCTCTAATAAACTCCACTAATAAACTCCTCTAATAAACACATCTAATAAACTCCTCTAATTAACTCATCTAATAAACTCCTTGCCGCCGAGTTCCATAGAAAATAAATGACTTTTGTTCATGTTGATTCTCGCTGCTCTCGGTGATCTTCTTTTTTTATTTTAAGTTTTTAAATAAAAATAACTGATCAAAAAAGTGTTTTAAATTGCTGTCTCTCTCTCTCTCTCTCTCTCTCTCTCTCTCTCTCTCTCTGTGTCTCTCTCTCTCTCTCTGTGTCTCTCTCTCTCTCTCTCTGTGTCTCTCTGTGTCTCTCTCTCTCTCTCTCTCTCTCTCTACTCACACACACACACACACACTGAACCTGTCTGACAGCTTCAGATGTTTGTATTTCATTTTGGAATTACAGAGATTCGTCTGTGTCTGATTTTCGGTTCAGATCTGAGACAGAGCTCCTCTGGGGTTCAAACTGGGGAATCCTGTGTGTTGTTCCAGGTTGCTGTGATGTCTGGTCATTTCGAACTTGGAGAAATAATCACAAATCATAACGACGCAGATATCGGTGAGTCTGAGCAAGTCAGATGTTCTCCTAAGCAGTTAAGCACACTCGCCTTCTGTTCGAAGACCTGAACATGCTCAGCATCTCAGACGGGCTACACTGAATCTTTATTTACACCTTTTACTAAACTAAACCTTTACACTCTTTATTTACACTTTTTACACTAAACTAAACCTTTGCACTCTTTATTTACACATTTTACACTAAACTAAATCTTTACCTCTTTATGTACACATTTTGCACTAAACTAAACCTTTACCTCTTTATTTTACCTTTACACTAAACTAACCTTTACACTCTTTATTTACACATTTTACACTAAATTAAACCTTTACACTCTTTATTTACACATATTGCACTAAACTAAGCCTTTACACTCTCTTACCTTTTACACTAAACTAAACCTTTACACTCTTTATTTACACCTTTTTTTACACCTTTATTTACACCTTTTACACTAAACTAAACCTTTACACTCTTTATTTACACCTTTTACACTAAACTAAACCTTAACACTCTTTATTTACCATTTACACTAAACTAAACCTTTACACTCTTGATTTGGCAAAAGTTTTACACGGATGCCCTTCCTGATGTAACCCCAACCCCCATTTATCCGGTACTTGGACCAGCATGAAGAAATACACCGGCTTGTGCCTCCCTAGTGGCTGGGTTATCTTTACACTCTTTATTTATACAGTACAGAGAAGGTCAGAAGGAGTTACATTGTGCCTTTGTGGATTTGGAGAAAGCAGATGACAGGGTGTCTAGAGAGGTTGTGGTTTTTGTATGAGAAGTCCCAGGAGTGCAGAGAAGTGTCTGTAGAGTAGTTCAGAACTGCGGTGGTCTGCTAGTGAGGTTGGCCCAGATCGGAAGATTGTGGGTTTGATTCCCTCATAGTAGGTTGCCCTGAGGTGCCCTTGAGCAAGGTACCGTCCTCATCACTGCTCCCTCTGCGCTTTCAATAGCTGCACGTGTGTGTGAGTGAAACGCAGATGTTGAATTTCATTGTGTTGCGTTTCACAATGACAAAGGTAGTCCCTTTCACTTTTTTTACACTTTCATATTTATGAGGCAGTGGGACAGTGGTTAGACCTGCAGTAGGAGTGATAGATACATTTAAGTTAGAGGCTGGATTATCAAGGATCGCTGAGCCCATTCTTGTTTGCAGTGATGGACAGGTTGAGGGACGAGGTGAGACAGGAGTCTCGTGGACGATGATGTTGCTGATTATATTGTGATCTGTAGTGAGAGTAGGGAGCAGCTTGAGGAGAGCCTGGAGAGGTGGAGATATGCTCTAGAGAGGAGGAAGTAAGTGAGTGAGGCAAGGGCAGAAAACATGAGTGTGAATGAAAGTGAGGACAGTGGAGTGGTGAGGATGGAGAGGGAGTAGAGGAGGTGAAAGGTGGAGGAGTTTAAATACTTGGGGTCAACAGTTCAGAGTATCGGTGAGTGTTGCAGAGAGGAGAAGAAGAGAAGAGAGTGCAGGCAGGAGTTGAAATGGGTGAGAGAAAGAGTGGCTGGAAGTAAAGTTAGGAGTTAGAAATGAAGTAAAGGAAGGTTTACAGGACGTAGTGAGACCAGCTATGTTGTACGGGTTGGAGACGGTGGCACTGACGGAAAGACAGGAGCTGGAGTGTGAGGAGGTCAGACAGGACAGCTCAGGTTGGACGTCTTGGAGACAAAGTTAGAGAAGCAAGACTGTGTTGGGTTGGACGTGTCCAGAGGAGGGACGAGGAGTAGATCCAGGAGGAGGATGTTGAAGATGGAGCTGCCAGGAAAGAGGAGAAGAGGAAGAACAAAGAGGAGGTTTGTGGACGTGATGAGAGAGGACATGCTGGTGACCGGTTTGAAACAGGAAGATGCAGAGGACCGGAAGAATGATCTGTTATGGCGGCCTTCAGCAGGGGAGCAGCAGAAGAAAGAAAGGAGGATAGAAGACCCTAGAAAGCCAAGCCTTCAAGCTCTTTATTTACATTTACACTAAATGAAACCCTTTCCGGTGTTTGTTGTACCTGATCCTTTCTGTTTTTTGTTCTTTCTTTCAGTCCCATTCCTGGAGTCTCCCAAATACGCTCCTCAGCGAATGGAGAGTGGACGCGTCCTCTCTGTGTCTTTACACCCTCCCACCCACACCCACTCTTGCAGGCGAAGTAAACACCATAGCCACATCCTCTACAACATCAGCAGCTCACCATCCAATTTTCCTGTACAGGTAGGGAATCCCTACTTGTAAGATTTTAATACGATTTTTAAAATACATTTCTCTCTCTCTCTCTCTCTCTCTCTCTCTCTCTCTCTCTCTCACTCTCTCTCTCTCTCTCTCTAACTCACACTCTCTCTCTCTCTAACTCACTCTCTCTCTATCTTAGGGACAGCGTCGGGCATCCTTTGCTCTCAGGAGCTCCAGTAGTCCTCGTGGGGCCAGAACCCGTTCTCCGTCCCGGGGTAGAGGGGGGGAACCCGAAAGTAAACAGCAGAAACAGCGCGGTAGGCAGGGGGTAAGACCGAGGACACTCTTTCCATTACGCAATGTCCCTAGTCCATTAATGCAATCTGTTAAATACAGTCTCTGTTTCAGTCTCTCTGTTCCGGCGTCTCTGCTACAGTCTCTCTGTTCCAGCGTCTCTGTTCCAGCGTCTCTGTTCAGCGTCTCTGCTACAGTCTCTCTGTTCCAGCGTCTCTGCTACAGTCTCTCTGTTCCAGCGTCTCTGTTCCAGCGTCTCTGCTACAGTCTCTCTGTTCCAGCGTCTCTGTTCCAGCGTCTCTGTTCCAGTGTCTCTATTGCAGTCTAACTCGGCACAGTCTCTGTTGGCCCGATCTGCTACAGTCTCTCTGTTCCAGCGTCTCTGTTCCAGCGTCTCTGCTACAGTCTCTCTGTTCCAGCGTCTCTGTTACAGTCTCTCTGTTCCAGCGTCTCTGCTGATCTCTGTTCCAGCGTCTCTGTTCCAGTCTCTCTGTTCCAGCGTCTCTGCTGCAATCTCTCTGTTCAAGCGTCTCTGCACTGATCTCTCTGTTCAGCGTCATCACTCACGAGTCCCTCTGTTCCAGTCTCTCTGTTCCAGTCTCTCTGTTCCAGTCTCTCTGTTCAGTCTCTCTGTTCCAGTCTCTCTGTTTAGCGTCTCTGCTACCCAGTCTCTCTCTGTTCCAAGCGTCTCTGTTCAGTCTCTCTGTTTAGCGTCTCTGTTCCAGTCTCTGTTCAAGCGTCTACTGCAGTCTCTCTGTTCCAGCGTCCTGCTACAGTCTCTGTTTCCAGTCTCTCTGTTCCAGCGTCTCTGTTCCAGTCTCTCTGTTCCAGCGTCTCTGCTACAGTCTCTCTGTTCCAGCGTCTCTGTTCCAGCGTCTCTGCCACAGTCTCTCTGTTCCAGCGTCTCTGCTACAGTCTCTCTGTTCCGCGTCTCTGCTGCAGTCTCTGTTCCAGCGTCTCTGCTACAGTCTCTCTCTGTTCCAGCGTCTCTGCTACAGTCTCACCTGTTCCACAGTCACTGCAGTCTCTCTGTTCCAGCGTCTCTGTTCCAGCGTCTCTGCTACAGTCTCTCTGTTCCAGTCTCTCTGTTCCAGTCTCTCTGTTCAGCGTCTCTGCTGCAGTCTCTCTGTTTGATCTCTCTGTTCAACGTCTCTGCACCAGTCTCTCTGTTCCAGCGTCTCTGTTCCAGCGTCTCTGCTACAGTCTCTCTGTTCCAGCGTCTCTGCTACAGTCTCTCTGTTCCAGTCTCTCTGTTCAACGCGTCCTCTGCTACAGTCTCTCTGTTCAGCGTCTGTTCCAGTCTCTCTGTTCCAGCGTCTCTGCTACAGTCTCTCTGTTCCAGCGTCTCTGTTCCAGCGTCTCTGCTACAGTCTCTCTGTTCCAGCGTCCTATACAGTCTCTGTTCAGCGTCTGCTACAGTCTCTCTGTTCCAAGCGTCTCTGCCTACAGTCTCTCTGTTCCAGTCTCTCTGTTCCAGCGTCTCTGCTGCAGTCTCTCTGTTCCAGTCTCTGGTTTCGCGATCTCTGCTACAGTCTCTCTGTTCCAGCGTCTCTGTTCCAGTCTCTCTGTTCCAGCGTCTCTGCTACAGTCTCTCTGTTCCAGCGTCTCTGCTACAGTCTCTCTGTTCCAGCCACTGCTACAGTCTCTCTCTGTTCCAGCGTCTCTGTTCCAGCGTCTCTGCTACAGTCTCTCTGTTCCAGCGTCTCTGTTCCAGCGTCTCTGTTCCAGCGTCTC
>JABMDN010000424.1:12500-51798 GCA_017165825.1 Hepsetus odoe
AAAAGTCCAGTATGAAGCTCGGCTCTGCGTTGGCGTCCACTCCTCAACACAGCCCCGTGACACCATTTCCAACCAGCCTGCACTCTCTTCTTCTCTCCCCTCTTCCACACTCGCCCGTTACACTGAACTGTTGATCCCAAGTATTTAAACTCCTCCACCTTTGTTACCTCCACTCCCTGCATCCTAACACTCCACTTTCCACTCCCTTTCATTTCACACTCATATTTCCTATCTTTGTCCCTACTCACTTTCATTTCCTCTCCTCTCTAGAGCAGATCTCCCATCTCTCCAGTTCTCTCAAGCTGTCCCTACTCTCTCCTGGTCAATATCTCAAACATCATAGTCCACAGACTCCTGTCTCCTCGTCCTCAAAACCTGTCCTTACTACACAAACAGATGGGCTCAGTGCGATCCTTGATGTAATCCAACACTCTACCTTAAATGCATCCGTCACTCCTGCAGATCTCACCACTGTCACACCGCCAATACATATCCTGAACTACTCTCATACTTTTTTTCTCAGAGAACCTTACTTTTGGAATACAATAGAACATCGTAACAGAGAAGAGAATAGAAAGAGAAACTATTTTTAATCCCACTGGGCGATTATAAGCAAAGAACTGCAGAGAATTGGCATCTGAAAAGTCCCATTGTAACAGAGTTGGTTTAAAAACAATTTTGAAAGAGAAGAATATAATTTATAAAAAACAAACAAGATGAACAGGAAATAAAAAACAAAACAAAGGAAAGTATTCAGAGCTTTTGCAACTGGTGCCATGTTGAACATCTGGATTCCACCATGGCCATACAGTCACTGTTTGATCCATGATGCTGCTGTTTCTCTGGAGACATTATCTCCAGGGGTGAACTTCGAGGACCAGGTGCCTGTTTTGATTCGGTGAAACTCTTACTGCTATAAAGTTTTCACCCACTTGTTTGGATCAAACATTCTTCTTTGATGGTTCTACCAAACACCTTAATAGGTGTTCGTCTTTCCTCCCACTGTCTGCAATATGTTCTTCTTGCTCTTCCTTGACATCAATCAAAATATTCACAGTTAGTGGTGTCCAGTGTTTAGGGCTGAGCTCCATATCCCCAGGTGTAAGTTGAGTCCTGGTAGCGATACTACCTGTAGTCAAAAGGAACTGGGTTCCAACCCCGCCTCCAGCACCCTGCCATTGGGTTCCTGGCAAACTCAGACTAGATTACTCAGGAGACTGTCCTGTACTGAGGGGAACTAGAGTCACTCTGGGTACATCGTCAAATGCCATTCATTTCATTCATCAGATATCTTTTTCTGGGGGACTAGTGATCCAAGCACATTTTTTCCTTTCTGTGCAGTTCTTCTCCATAGCCCAGTAATTTCCCTACCACCATGGCACCCAAGAACTGTGACACTTACACCTGTAAGAGCATGGTCCAGGCTGGTTATAGAAGGTTTACTGCTCTTCTTGTGGCTCAGTGTTTAGTCAACTTGATGATTGTTTAAATCAAGAAAATTCCTTTGACCATTTTCCTGAGCAAGTAGTACCTCCTCCAACAACTGCCCTTCTTCTGCAAGTTTGTTTTGGCTCTGAAATAAATTTTCCATTCCTTTGTACTGCGAGAGGAAGATCCCAGTGGGTGTGGCAGGCCGGTTAGGAGTTTGGTGAGGCCGGCTTTATTTTTAGGTCACCTATTCGGGCCCGATCCCTTGCTGGTGTGATCAGACTGAACCCTAGATAGGGCTAGAGAGACGCTGATGAAGATACTGAGAGTCCTTCTGAAGCCAGTCTAAATCTCCGCTGTGTCAAACCCTCGACATCCTGTCACTGTCTTCACTGTTGTGGTCCCCTCAGGCCTTGCTGACGAGAGCAGACAACAGCTAGAGGATTCCTCGATGAGCTGGGGTCTGGTTGTTAGCGGTGAGTCCAGCGGTGGTCTAGTGGTGAGGGAGTCGCCCCGGATGAGAAGATTGTGGGTTCGATTCTCTCACCAGTAGGTTGCCCTGAGGTACCCTTGAGCAAGGTTCCGTCTCCATCACTGCCTCCCGGGCGTTTTCAATAGCTGCCCCCTGCTGTACGTAATATGTGTGTGTGTGGGTGGGTGAAATGCAGAGGTTGAATTTCGTTGCGTTGTGCTGTGCTGCGTTTTACAACGACAAGGATAGTCACTTTCACTTTTTCACTTTCATTAGTAGGTTGAATGGTCGTATACTGAATGGGTGGAGCTAAACTGCTGCAGGGTGAATGGGTGGAACTAAACTGCTGCAGGGTGAATGGGTGGAGCTAGCTTTGCTGCAGAAATTTGAATGGGTGGAACTAAACTGCTGCAGGGTGAATGGGTGGAACTAAACTGCTGCAGGGTGAATGGGTGGAACTAAACTGCTGCAGGGTGAATGGGTGGAGATGTGATTTGTCTCCATGCAGTGCCGGTGGGACTCTAGGAGGAGACTCTACAACGCCGTCCCTGGACAGATGTTTGTAGCGACACAATCCATAAAATGCTTTTTAGAAATAAATAGATTTAGTGATGACTTCAGTAAAGTGTGAGTTCCAGTAAAAGAGTCCGTTAGTGTCTGTAGTTGGAAGGTCAGTGAGCTAATAGTGGTGGTTCTGCTGTTTGAGGGGGCGGAGCTTTAGTTAACAGTGGCAGCAGCTCTGCAGACAGTCTTGTCTGATGGAGCTGATCAGAGTTCAGGTGAGAGACAAATCGATGATAGTTGGTTCCAAAGCAGAAGACAGTCGACTCAGATGGTGGACTAACTATTGTTCAGGAATCCCTCACGGTGATTGATGGAGGGCTGTGAGGCTTTTTATTTCTGGAAATGCACACCAAGACTGTGAGGCCCATTCGCTGCTATAGGGGATGGGTGGGAGGCTAGAAAAAACTGCTATAGGGGAGATGGGGTGAGGCCTAAGCTTCTGTAGGGGAGAGATGGGTGGGAGCTAAGCTTGCTACTTGTAGGTGGGATGGGTAGAGCTAAACTGCTATAGGGGATGGGTGGGAGCTAAACTGCTATAGGGGGATGGGTGGAGCTAAACTGCTATAGGGAGAATGGGTGGGGCTAAACTGCTGCCCATAGGGGATGGTGGGGCTCAAACACTGCTGTAGGGGATGGGTGGGAGCTAAACTGCTATAGGGGGATGGGTGAGGCTAAACTGCTGTAGCCAGAATGGGCGGGGCTAAACTGCTGCATGGGGGATGGGTGGGGCTACAAACTGCTATGGGGATGGGGTGGGGCTAAACTGCTGTAGGGGATGGGTGGGAGCTAAACTGCTATAGGGGATGGGTGGGTTAGCTTTGCCTTAAGGGGATGGGTGGGGGCTAAACCTTTGCTGTAGGGGGGATGGGTGAGGAATTAAACTGCTATAGGGGATGGGTGGGGCTAAACTGCTATAGGGGGGATGGGTGGGGCTAAACTGCTGTAGGGAGGATGGGTGGGGCTAAACTGTAGGTATGAGCTGGAGTTTAACACAACAAGCAACAAAAAGCAAGATTTGCTTTGCTTCTGTGGGCTGAAAGGACGAGTCTGGAAAGTTTAAAAGTGTTTATATTGCACTTTAACTTTTATTTTAAAAATGAAAAGAGAAGAAAAAGTTTTTCATGTTATGGGCTCTTTAAATGAAACTTGTCTGTATGAGGATATATTGTGATTGTGTGTTTGTGTTTGTTATTATTGTGTGATGTGCTGCCTTTTGCCAGTTTACTCATGGCAGCTCCCTCAGCACATGTGTTCCGTTTCTATAGTGATAACAGTCCCGTGTACAGGGCTTTATAGGCCCACATCCACACAGTTTTTGCTATTTAACCTCCTGAACCAGTGTTTCACACACACACACACACACACTGCGCTGGGTGTATCTGCTGTGTGCCAAGTGCATTGCTTTGCTCTGGTGGCCCACGTGAGGCCTGCTGGGCGACTGAGCTACAAAAGAGAACCAGACGACTCCACAGTGCTGTGTGTGTGTGGTGTGTGTGTGAAGTGACGGCTCAATATGTGTGTATTATTGTAGGCGTGTGTGTGTGTGTGTGTGTGTGGTGTGTGTGTGTGTGTGTGTTTGTGTGAAGTGTGTACATGTGTATAAATGCCATCTCTGTGCCTGCCTCCTTTCCCCAACTCACAGCATCCCTTTATTCAGTTTTACATTAAGCATCTCTCTGTCTCCTCCTCTCTCTCTCTCTCTCTCTCTCTCTCTCTGTCTGTCTGTCTGTCTGTCTGTCTCTGTCTCATGCTCTCTCTCTCTTTCTCTATCTGTCTCTCTCATTCTCATTTGGTCTCTCTCTCTCCTGTCTGTCTCTGTCTCTCCTCTCTCTCTCATCTATCTGTCTCTCTCTCTCTCTCATTTCTCATTACAATTCATCTCTTTTTTTTCCACACTTGTTTAAGTGTGTATTTCTCTCATTTCTTTCTTAATTCTGAATCTTCATTCCTCGCCACCTCCTCCCTTTCTTTTTTCTCATTCACACCCTGTCGCAGTCTCTCTCTCTCTCTCTCTCTCCCCCTCTCCCACCTCCCTTTTCTTTTTTTTACTCTTAAGTATGAAGGGTCTAGGTTTGCTAGGCCCTCTCCCCCTCTCCTCTCTCTCTCTCCCTCTTTCTCTTCCTCTCCTCTCCTGGTGCACTCATGTGAGCTCGGTGAGCGAAGAGGGAGGAGGAAGGAGGAAGGAGGAGAGAGGAGAGGGGAGCGGCATGGCGATGGGAGGATATTGAGGGATGGAGAGAATATCTCTCTCCCTCTCTCCCTCTCCTCCTCCTGGCCTTCACTCAGCTCCTCCAACCGCAGCGTCTGGTTCATTTACAGGTACCTGCTCCTGTCTGCACCTGACTCCTGGCAGAGGAGCAGGGAGGGAGAGAGAGAGGAAATGAGAGAGAAGAGAGAGAGAGAAGAGGAAGAAAGAAGAACAACAGAGGAGGGAGGAGGAAAGGAGAGAGACAAGAAAAAGCAAAGAAGCAGAAGAGGAAGAGATGAATACTTACTGCTTATAAGAAGCCTGGGTTCTGTTTGGCTGAAAAGCAAATTGTACGCCTTTGTGTTATATACGTGTGTTTGTGTGTGTGTGTGTGTGTGTGTGTGTGTGTGTGTTTGTGTTTCTGCAGCTGTACAGCTGCTGCATTGCCCCTCTGTGTGTTTTTTTTGTGTGAGTCATTTTTCCTCTCTCTGTTTGTGTGTCTGAATCACGAGCAAAGGACATCCTTGCTCAGGCACCGATAGCCTTATATGGTGTGTGTGTGTGTGTGTGTGTGTGTGTGTGTGTGTGTGTGCGCGTGCATGTGTGTGTGTATGCGCGTGTTTATGAGCTGGAGTGGGGGGTGGTTGAGCGCAGCTGTGTCTCACCTGTAGCTCGTGAGCTGAGCTGAGACGTGTCTGTGTACCTGTTGTTTGAGACGGTGAAAGTGCTTTGACTGAGTGCAAGCCTGGGCCTTCGCTGTCTCCGGCTCAAGCGCCTGTTTATAAATAAAAGGTGTGTGAACAGTTGGGGACGACTGGCAGGAGTTGTAGGGTTGTGTAACTGAAAGGACACTTCCTGCAGCAGCCTGTGTTCACTGTAACTTTCACTGTAACACTGTAGTACTGTAGCGGTGTATCACTGTAGTACTGTAGCAGTGTATTACTGTAGTACTGTAGCAGTGTATTACTGTAATACTGTAGCGGTGTATTACTGTAATTCTGTAATACTGTAGCAGTGTATCACTGTAGTACTGTAGCAGTGTATTACTGTAGTACTGTAGCAGTGTATTACTGTAATACTGTAGCGGTGTATTACTGTAATACTGTAGCGGTGTATTACTGTAATTCTGTAATACTGTAGCAGTGTATCACTGTAGTACTGTAATACTGTAGCAGTGTATCACTGTAGTACTGTAGCAGTGTATCACTGTAATACTGTAGCAGTGTATCACTGTAGTACTGTAGCAGTGTATCACTGTAATACTGTAGCAGTGTATCACTGTAGTACTGTAATACTGTAGCAGTGTATCCACTGTAGTACTGTAGCAGTGTATCACTGTAGTACTGTAGCAGTGTATCACTGTAATACTGTAGCAGTGTATTACTGTAGCAGTGTATCACTGTAGTACTGTAGCGGTGTATTACTGTAATTCTGTAATACTGTAGCAGTGTATCACTGTAATACTGTAGCAGTGTATTACTGTAGCAGTGTATCACTGTAGTACTGTAGCAGTGTATCACTGTAGTACTGTAATGCTGCAGCAGTGTATCACTGTGGTATGTATGTGTATTATAATACTGGCAACAGTGTATTACTGTAGCAGTGTATCACTGTAGTACTGTAGCAGTGTATTACTGTAGTACTGTAGCAGTGTATCACTGTGAGTACTGTGGCAGTGTATTACCTGTAATACTGCCAGCGATGTACTGTAATGCTGTAGCAGTGTCACTGTAGTGCTGCAATACTGCAGCAGTGTATGCTGTAGTACTGTAGCAGTGTATCACTGTGTGCTGCACTGTAATACTGTAGCAGTGTATCACTGTAGTACTGTAGCAGTGTATCACTGTAGTACTGTAGCAGTGTATTACTGTAATACTGTAGCAGTGTAATACTGTAATACTGTAGCAGTGTATTACTGTAATACTGTAGCTTGATGTATCCCACTGCAGTGTATCACTGTAGTACTGTAATACTGTAGCGGTGTATTACTGTAATACTGCAGCAGTGTATTACTGTAATACTGTAGCAGTGTATCACTGTGATACTGTAGCAGTCTTGTCACTGTATCGCATAGCAATACTGTAGCAGTGTATCACTGTATCACTGTAGTACTGTAGCGGTGTATCACTGTAGTACTGTAGTAGTGTATCACTGTATCACTGTAGTACTGTAGCAGTGTCACTGTAATCCTGTATCACTGTATCACTGTATTGCTGTAACACTGTATCACTGCTGTCACTGTAATGCTGTAGCAGTGTGTAACTTACCGCTTAGTACTGTAACAGTGTATCACTGTAATACTGTAGCAGTGTAACACTGTAGTACTGTAACAGTGTATCACTGTATCACTGTAATACTGTAGCAGTGTAACACTGTAGTATTGTAACAGTGTATCACTGTAATACTGTAGCAGTGTAACACTGTAGTACTGTGGAGTTATTGCTGTATCACTGTAACACTAATATGCATGGCTGGTGTGTCACTTTAACTTACTGTAATACTGTAAGTTAACATAGAAATTGTAACAGTGTATGGTTCTGCAGTTTACAGGTTTGATCTGCTGCACCTGTGATGCTATGGTCATAAAACTGTAGATTAATACTGCTGGCAAGGCTGTTCATTATTTTTACTCTTTACTCATTTACTGATATACTCGTTTACTCATTCACTTTTTACTCATTTACTGATATACTCATTTACTCTTTACTCATTTACTGATTTACTCACATTTACTCATGCTCATACTCATACTTATACTCATATACTCATTTAGTGATTTACTCATTTACTCTTTACTGTTTACTCATTTACTAGTGGCCTTTCGTTGCTCATTTTGCTGATATACTCATTTACTCTTTACTCATTTACTCATGCTCATTTATTTATATTTCCATGTACTCTTATCCCTGCCATTTACTCATTTACTGATATACTCATTTCCTCATATCTTGCTCAGTATAAACAATCCCAGACCAGTGTATTTCCACTGAAGGTTCCTTTAAATTAAAATTGCCATCCCATCACTGTTCCACTGGGGTCATTGTTTATATAGTTACAATGGTAAATAGTCACTTTAACTTCATTTACTTATATAGTCAGTTGTATTCTCTATTCTCAGTTATTCATTTACTAATGTACTCAGTTCATATGTGTATGTGCTCAGTTCTGGATGGTGATGAGATGCGTGTGAAGTATAGTGAGAAAAGGAGGACCTCGGACAGAGTTAAACAGCAGATCCAGTCATTCTGCAAGGTTCAATCTGATTAGGGGTCAAGGGAGGACCGTGGGGACAGTGAGGATCGGACACATTGGGACACCAGCACGTTGATCATTTAGGGCGTTATGATGGACTTCTGTATCACTGGGTTAATCTGATCTTAATCTGGTTTTCTGTGCAATCTGAAGTACCAGTGTGTGTGTGTATAGTCTGTGTGTGCACAGTGAGTGCGTTTGTAATCCTGATGTTTCTGATTGTAATCTGATGGAGATATTGTGTGTGTAAATGTTCTGAGTGCAATCCTGGTGTTTTTCTAGGTGTAATCTGATGGGAGATGTGTGTGTGTAATCTGGTGTTCCGATTGTAATCTGGTGTTCTGATTGTAATCTAGGTAGTCGTGCATGCCTGTCAATTGTTTCTGAGTGTAATCTGATGGAATGTGTGTGTGTAATCTGGTGTTTCTGAGTGTAATCTGGTGTTTCTGAGTTGTAATCTGATGGAATGTGTGTGTGTAATCTGGTGTTTGTAACTTTGGTGCTTAGTTTTTAATGTCTGTTTCAATTCCAGAAAGTGTTTTGGACTATTGTTCTTGTATACATGGATGGGTTTCTGTAAATATATAATGGAGATGAAAAAATAGTTCCGTATTAAATCAGTTTTATTCCAAATAATCTCAATCACAAAATACATTTTACAGTTTTTAATGAAGTTTGTTTGGAAATCATAAACATAAACCCCGCTGTGGGCAGGACGGATCCTGTGTTTATATGCTTTATTTACACATGTTTACATCATGTGGATGACGGGTCCAACGGCTGGAATAAAGTTCTGCTGCAGGAACAGGAGTTCTAGATTCATTCTTAGAAATTTTGTAACCGGGGGTTTGTGACTGTGCAGTTTCCCTCCAGATCAATAAAATTAGAAATTCAATAGTGTTCCGATGTTGTGTTATGTTTTTAAAACAGTCCTGATTAGTAAACCCATTTTAGTGTTGATCAGTACAGACACACACACACACACACACTGCTAACACACTGATGTGACCCTCCCCTCCCTCTTAGTGACTACATCATAAAGGAGAAGTCTGTGCTTCTGCAGAAGAAAGAGAATGAAGGCTTTGGCTTTGTCCTCCGAGGAGCTAAAGGTGAGACACACACACACACACACACACAGGATGATTTCTTTACTCAGAAAAATCTTTTGTTCACTATATATTTATATACATTCACTTCTCTTTCTCTCTGTTTCTCTCTCTCTGTCTCTCTAGCTCAGACTCCCATCGAGGAGTTCACACCCACGCTAGCGCTTCCTGCTCTTCAGTATTTGGAGTCTGTGGATGAAGGAGGCGTGGCCTGGAGGGCTGGGCTTCGAATGGGTGACTTCCTGATTGAGGTGAGTGGCGCACTGCATGCTGGGAGCTTTGGTGTCCTGTTATCAGGGATTTAGCTCAAGTGGTAGGCGCTGCTTAGCATGTGGAGGTGGCAGAATCGATGCCCATTCTCAAAGAACCTTTGGGGCGCGGTGGCCTAGTGGTGAAGAAGTCGATCCTGCATGGAAGGTGGTGGTTGGGTCCTCTGATGGGTTTTCCTGGTACCCTTGAGCAATTGCGTCCACATGCTGCTGCCCACTGCTGCATGGTGTTTGCATGGGTGAAATGCAGAGGTCCAGTTTCGTTGTGGTTCAATGTCTGCTGTGCTGTGACCTCGCAATGACAAGGGTTGTCACTTTCACTTTCACTGTTGTAGCAAAAAGGCTACTCTGTGATTGTAGTTTGACTTTAGGTGAGGAGCTCTTGTTGCTTCTGTTTTACAGCAGAAGGTTAGAAGTCCCTTTGAAGAGCAAAGAGATCAGAGAACTGCTAGGAGGACTGGAAGGGAGAATTTAAAGGACGTTAGAAAGAAGAAGTTGTTACAAGTGTGGTAGCTGTGACTTGTTTTGGGATCCAGAAACTAGCGATCCAGGTAAAAGGTCAGATTTAGGGCCACCTGTGTTTATATTACATTTACCTTTACGGTATTGAGCAGACGGCCTGGAGAAGTTTAGGGTTCTTGCTCAGGAATCCAGTGGTGGTAGTGTTGCAACACCTGAGTCCATAGGCAACTTCAAGGAGACGCTATGGACCCAGGAACTTACACTCACCATGGAGAACCTATATAAGAGCTTGAAGAAAAACCACATGGAGGCCCAAAAGAAACCTGCCTTGGAGAGAAACTCCCTAAGAGCATGCAGGGGAACCACCAAGAGGAACCATGACTCAAAGAAGCTTCTGTGTTCTAGAGAGGAACAAAGACTCAGTGAGGAGAAACTTTTTAAGGCAACATCCTGCAGAAAAAACACCGAAAGAAACCAAAGTTTAAAAGGAGAACCTCCTGGAAAGAAACAAAGACTTAAAAGGAGAAACTCCCTATGATCATGAAGAAAAACCTCAAAGAGGAGCCAAGAAACCTTAAAAAAATCTCCTGGAGAGAACCTCCAGACACAACTGAGGGGTCTCCTAAGAAACAGTGAAAAACTAGAGCTCTATCTTCTTCTGGTCGACTCCTGATTGTAAAATAATGGAGTGTGGCCTGTTCAGGGTCTTTGAAATGGTAACATGGTATGGAAGGAGCAGTGTTTGCTAAATGTAGAGCTTCATTAAGAGTGCAGATGCATTTACATTTACACTTGTAGCACTTATCAGAGTGTCTTCCATGTCCTAATTACGGGGACAGTCCCCCTGGAGCAGCTCAGGGTTCAGGGTCTTTAACTCGAGGACAGTGGTGATGGTGCTAGAGGGGTGGGAGTTTGATCCAGAGGAGTCCGTGAGCAAGTAACCTACCACTAGACCACCACCTTTGGTGAGGATTGGCCACAACAGACAAGACAAAGGATGGGAGAAAACCTGGTGAGGCAAACAGAATATAGCAGAAAACATTAGAAGGAAATATGAAGCAACACCTGTAAAGTCCTCAGGAACTGTATCTTCATAAAATAAGTGAGTGCAGGTCTGGTCCAAAGGAGGAGGAACCAGAACTTAAGGTCATCAAGGCAAGCAACATCCAGGGGAAGGTACAAATGAAGCAAAATGGCCTCCTGGAGGCCCTGGGGTGCTGGTGGTCTACAGACCAAGAGATTGTAGGTTAGAGTCCCACCTCCAGCGCTACCTGAGCAAGACAATTAACCCCAAGTTGCTCCAGAGAGACAGTCCCTGTAGATAAGAAATGTAGTCATTCTGGATAAGAGCGTCTGCTAAATGACATAAATGTAAAATGTAAATGAGAACAAGACTGGATGTGTAGCTGAAAAACTGAGACACTGTCCAGAAATGCGTCCAAAAGAAATCTGGCTTCAGGAATGGCTTCAATCTAGCAAGACATAAAAGGCGCTGTGCTCGTTGTAATTGAACCTAAAAATAAAAGCTGAAGATCTGATCTCTCATCTCATATCCATCGTTTGCTTTTGCATTGAAGACATTTGGGTTTGAGATCAAGTCTTTGTTCCTTGCTGTTCCAGTACTTTCAGGGAAGTCTGTACATGTCTGATCGGTTCCATTTTCTAACTGTTGGGGTCTCGTTTGAAGAGAATTTTCTTCGTGTCTTCTGTCTTCTTTTCACCCATTTTCACACTTCTTATCAAAGGCTGGAGCTGATAATGTTGCACTCAGTTCAGATCAACCTGCTGCAAGAGGACTGAGCCAAAAGCAGCACGTCAGACTGTGGCGAAGGAGTCGTCTTCACACTGCATGGATAATCACACTGGAGTGTCTACAAAACATAGAGCTTAATGTTCAGTCGTATGAAGAACGAGGAGGGAACCAGTTCTGCTCTATTTGAATGGTTTTACTCCTGGTGTCTCCTTAAACGTTTACATGACGAAGTTCAAAATACGCTGTATTACGCCATACACTGTAGATCTATTACCGTCCTGTTCTTATCCTCTATTTGAAATGGTCTTATAGTGCTCCTGTGCCTTTAAGGCGCCGCCCCTTGTGAAGTGTGTTCTGATTGGCCCTTTATTGGGAACCTGTGTTTCGCCTCTTTTCTCCAAAAGTACTGTAAACAAACACATTTGCATACAAATCCATGTAAATCAGGAAAACCCAAACAGTTATAGGTAAAAGTGTAGCTGATCATCAAAACCACCAACACAGGGTTACCAGGAAGTGGGTGTGGTCTAGTGGGAGAGTGCAGATGGACCAAGAGGGTGCAGGTTCAAATCCCACCTCCAGTACCAGCTCCACTGGGTTCCTGAGCAACCTCAACTTTTCATAAAAGGCATAAATATAAATGTGATGTACGAGTATTCACTTATCCTCCGAAGCACTAGAGTGTTCCCTCCACGTGCCCTGATGTTGGTGAGTAGTGGGATTTCTGTGTCCAGATCCTGAAGGTCACAGACCAATAGGAGGGCTTGTTTTTCTCCATCTACCCAGAGAGGAATGTTCTGATCATTTACTGTTTAACCCTGTTTTTAAAAAAAAACAAAAAATCAAAACAATTTTACTGCATGAACATGAACTTTTTTTTCAGATCTTTAGAGCTCATTAGACAGAAATCCCTGAGGGGTTCCTGTATGTTCCAACAGGGACCTTGTTCTGTTCAGGTTCCTTCAGTTAGTGTCTTGATCCCGTTTTAGGGCGATGCTACGTAAAGGAGTCAGTTGGGAAGCTTTCTGCGTTGTGTTTGGTCGCTGTTTCTTTTGGAGGCATTAATTCCTTAATTGTGTCAGTTTGCGCAGAAGGTTTCATGGTGAAGAGAAGAGCTCGGTGCTCAGGGACCCTGATTGGCAGCGGAGAGGTTGTTGAAAAGATTGGACTTGTAAAGTCAGCCAGTTTTCTTCTGGATGTTCTTGTCAATAATATGACTTGGGGCGTGAACCTGCAGCTTCTCAAACTGATTTAAGGGCAGTGGAGTCTCGCACCTCCAGAGGAACAGGCTGTCCGGCTGAGCTGTGATACTCTGTCCGTCCGGCAGAGGGCAGTGTTGGGTCGTTGCTATTTGGCACTTGCTCAGCAACTTGATGCTTTGAAGTGTTTGGACTGAAATGGGCTTTTTTTTGATCCAATGAGAAAATAAGGCCTGTGAAATATTCAGGAAAATGTCTGCAGGGGGTGAACTAGAGCCCTATAAGAATAAACCCAGCACTGCATGTCTTCTGGGATTGTTGATCCATTTCTTGCATTCGCATGATGCCTTTGGTTTGTGGTTCAATCAGAGGCTGTGTTTGTTTAATGGGCGTGGCTCTGATGGTCAAATATGAGACTGAGCTCATTCTCATCTCTGTAGTTCTGTACTGTTGGAGAAGAGCTTTAAAATCATGAGCTCAGATGTTCACAATAAATCAAATGAAAAATGTCTTTCTGTCCTTCTGTCACTCAGGTCAACGGGGTGAACGTGGTGAAGGTGGGACACAGGCAGGTGGTCAATATGATCCGTCAGGGTGGAAACAGCCTCATGGTGAAGGTTGTCATGGTGGCACGTAATCCAGAGATGGAGGAGGTGCCTAAGAAAAAAGGTCAGAGTTTAATCTGAAAGCAAATCAGAAATAGTGGAAAAAGGCACGCAGTGAACAGGAAGTGATTTTGGACACATCTGTAATTGTGAACTGTATGGTCAGCTATGGTCCACCTCATAGTGGACACAACATGGTTAGGGTGACCCTAGGTTTACCCTAACCCTAACTTGAACTGACTCGGGTAGTGCACCGCTTCGTTTTGGACACAGCCCAGTTTAAGTGGCAGCAGTGTCCTAGTGGTGAGTGCGTTGTCCCGGATCGGAAGAGTGTGGGTTCGATCCCCTCACCAGTAGGTTGCTGTAAAGTACGCGGGCAAAGGTACTGTCCCGTCACTGCTCCTGGGTGCTTTCAGCGCTGCCACTGCCTTTGCGATGTGTGTGAGGTGAAAGCGCCAGAGAGTTGGAATTTCGTTGTGCTGTGCTCGTTTCTAATATGAGAATGATCACTTTCACTTTTTTACTGGACGCAGCCAAGTGTAGTACACTATAGTGAACTTAGCATAATATTGGACAGACTAAAATAGTTCACTAAATAGTGAACACAACATAGTTTTGAACTCGGCCCAAAATATTCCCCTTTATAATGAGCAGGACATATTTTTGAATTATATAACAAACAAGGCATGTTTCTTCAACAAAGCCTCAAGTAGTGCACTATAAAGTGAAAAGGGCATATTTTGGACATAACCCAGAAACTGTGAACGGGTTATGGTTCTGGAGAGGCAGCTCAAAACAGTATGTCGTGGATTAATCAGGACACAGCCCAGAACAGTGCACTATAAAGTGAAGGGGACACCGCGGCTGTTTGTAGTGTGTTTACTGTATTTGTTTGAACACGTGCTCTTCTCGCGTTCAGCTCCACAGCAGACCAAGCGACTGACCCCACCCGCCATCACCCTGCGCTCCAAATCCATGACCTCAGAGCTGGAGGAGATGGGTATGACTAACACACACACACACACACACACACACACACACACACACACACACACACACACACACACACACACACACTAAAGGGCAGATGACCTGCTCATCCTGGACTCCAGTCTCAGCTTTAAGGCCTTCAGCTCCACTTTTGGTTCCGTGTTAAAGCCACAGATTTGTGAATGTTAATCTTCAGAAACAGAACCTAAAACATGAAATAATCTCTGTTTAGTTCCGAACCATTTCAGTGTATCAGTGTATCATCTGTAATGTTGGGCATTAATCTAAATCCTAATCGTTGAACGTTAAGGAGTGAGCTCCTCTTTAACAAACCTGTTGTTAACTGTAGAAATGTTCCGTATTATTACACTGTATGCACAGTTCTTATTAAGTGTTCTGAGGATTCATCTGAATCTGGAACCAATCCAGTTCAATCAGTCAGTCCATGTTGAACCCTGAAACCTGAATTTTAAAGGAGATGTGAGTGTGAACATTCGCAGGAGAGCATCTGTGTCCCAATTATTACAGAACTATTAGTGCAGAATTATTACAACTAAATAAAACCCAACATTCTCCACCGCACTCCTTTATTTTATCTGATAAATTAAAACTTCACAAATAAACATTCCTGACATTAAAAAATAAATAAATCAGTGATCAATAAATCCGCCCTTCTTCTCAATATCAGTCAGAGTCCCTCCATCATGAGTCTCCCGTTTCTTCATCATTAGTGATCTTTTTAGTGCAGCAACTCCACAGCCCCAGACTCTGTTCAGAGAGCTGGACTGTCTCCTCCCCTGTAAATCTCCCACGTTTAGAAGGTCCACAAGTTCTCAACAGGGCTTAGTTCAGGTGAGGAAGGGGCGTGTCTTTACGTTCATCTCTGAAGGTCTTTACTGGCCACACAGTGGAGAACTTCCATGCATGTGATGGATCATCGTCCTGCAGAAAGATCACAGTCTTCTTGGAAGATCAGACATTTTCTGAAGCACTGCTTGAAGAAAGTGTCTCTAAACACTAACCAGCAGGTTTGGAGTTGATTCTGAGTCTTCAACCTGAAAGGTCCAACCAGCTCCTCTTTAATAAAACCAAGTGCAGACCAGTACCACACCTCCACCTTACTGGTGTCTGAGTGGAGATTGGGCTCTGTCCTGGTACTGATCTAGAGATGGGACAATCCATCTGGTCCATCAAGAGTCTCTCTCATCTCATCTCCAACAAACCTGAAAAATCTCTCTGGAGATGTTTCTTGGTCCAGTCTTGATGTTCAGGTGGTGTGCCTTGTTTAGTGGTGGTGGGGTTTCAGTCTTCCTTACCTTTTCCACATCTCTGACACTGGACACCTTGTTCTTCTGGACACTCTAGATAGGTTCAGGTCTGGAATATGATGTACTGGAGGATCATGGGTTCCTGGGAGCTTTATGTTTGATTCTTCTCAAATCTTCTACAGTTCATTTGTGTCACTTTTCTCTCAACATGTTTCTTGCGACTCTGTTTACTGTTTACAACAAACCGTCTGATGGTTCTGTGATCACGGAGGACAAGAAGCTCCTAACAGTAATTGGGTGTTGGTGGTCTAGTGGTAGGATACTCACTTTTTTTACCACCTTAACCACTTAATCTAAAATAGACCACAGACCTGAGTGTCTCCAGAGAGAGGACTGTCCTATAATCAGGACATGGAAGACACTCTGGAGAAGAGCGTCTGATAAATGCTGTAAGTGTAAGCGTAAATGCACACCTTGATATCGGGTGTTGATCTCCTTAGGCCACACCTCATTACCGCAATCGCTTCACCTGATCTGCTTGAATCCAATCAGCGTTCAGGTTTATACAGCTTGGAGTTGGAATATCTGCAGACACACGATGACACGATTAAAATACTCACTTGTTTATAATTGTGCTCAGAGTGTAAAGAGTAACCTTTCTGGATGTTTGGATGATGAACTGAACAGAACTCATCCCAACACCAGCACCTTGCTGAATTTTAGAATTTGGTGGATTTCCCCTCCAGAAAAGAAGGAGTTAAATTATATTTTTTATTTTTGACTTTTACTGCTACTCTTCGCTCTGCCCGGCCGGACCTCCTGCACCTGGATGGCTCCGCAGTGGAGAAAGGTATGCCTTCTTTATTCTTTAATGACATAATTCTTCTAATGTATTCTATAATTCTTCATGAAAATGGCTATAAAAAATAATAAAGGCACATGATATGAACAACACAGGTTCCATATTCTAAATTTTCATGTCACATCACACCCTTAAAGCTCCGCCCACCTCCTCCCTCTGCCCTCCACTGATCTTCATCAGGGGTGTTTCTCCAAAACGCTGGAGAGTTGTTTTGTATTTGACACAGACTGACAGTGATGCTGAACTTCTATAGAATTCCCAACCCAGAGAGACAGAAGTCCAGAGGAGGAGATGGTGGACTTTTGCTGTTGGAAGTGTCTCTGTCTCTGAGGAGGGAATGAAAGAATGGACACCAGTCATTCAGATGTCTTTGCAGTGAAACGTTCCATCAAAGATGAGCTCCAGAGATGATTTTAGTCGTTTCTTTACCATCTTTCTCTGTTTCTGATAGGCTGCGTCCCAAACCGTACTTCTACAATTTACACTCAACATCATTGTGTATATGTCCAGTGATTTTGCACTAATTTTACACACTTTTTAGTGGCTAGTGTGCAGTTTGAGACACAGTCCTCTTTTTTTAACCCACACACACCATCCAGCAGGGGGCAGTCATATCCAGCACAGCAGTGATGGGGATGGTACCTTGATAAATGGAACCTACTGGTCTGAGAATCAAACCCACAATCTTCTGATTATATTGCCTAGTCCTAGGCTCCCACTGCTCCTCTAGGCTCCCACTGCTCCTCTAGGCTCCCACTGCTCCTCTAGGCTCCCACTGCTCCTCCACTAGGCTCCCACTGCTCCACTAGGCTCCCACTGCTCCTCTAGGCTCCCACTGCTCCTCTAGGCTCCCACTGCTCCTCTAGGCTCCCACTGCTCCACTAGGCTCCCACTGCTCCACTAGGCTCCCACTGCTCCACTAGGCTCCCACTGCTCCTCTAGGCTCCCACTGCTCCTCTAGGCTCCCACTGCTCCACTAGGCTCCCACTGCTCCACTAGGCTCTCACTGCTCCACTAGGCTCCCACTGCTCCACTAGGCTCCCACTGCTCCTCTAGGCTCCCACTAGGCTCCCACTGCTCCTCTAGGCTCCCACTGCTCCACTAGGCTCCACTGCTCCTCATTCACTGCTCACTAGGCTCCACTGCTCCACTGGGCTCCACTGCTCCTCTAAGGCTCCACCACTCCCACTAAATCCACTGCTCCTCTGGGCTCACTGCTCCTCTAGGCTCCCACTGCTCCTCTAGGCTCCCACTGCTCCACTGTGCCCTTGAGACGCCTGAAAACGAGACATGCTGCATCGTTCTGGATCGACTGAAGTTCTCTTGTAGCATTCAATGGAAGACCCGCCAGAAGAGAGTTCCATTGTCCAGTTTTGAGACAAATAGAGACTGGACAAGCAGCAGGGTGCTGAAGAAGGGACATTATTAGTAAAACAGTGAAACAGTGCGTCGCACAAGAGTCCAGTTTCCACCACGTTAATGAAACATGCCAGAAATGAGAAGCTCATCTGTAATGTCTTGCTCAGGTTCCTAAACATTTCACTCCTTTTCAGTAGCAGCAGAACCTGGTTCTGCATGTTGAAGTGTTCTAGAGTGAATGTAGTTGTGCTGAAAGAACCATGAAACAATGGAGCGCCCACGGCCGCAGGAGCGTGTGGGCGAGAGTAGCGATTCCCCGGGCAGGAGAGGTCTGCTGTGATGATCAGCAGCACTAGCATGTTTGTTTTTCTGAGTGTGTGTGTGTGTGTGTGTGTGTGTGTGTGTGTGTGTGTGTGTGTGTGTGTGTGTGTAAATGGTTGCTTCAATCATGAAACCTGTTTCCTGTTACAGCTGCTTCACCCTGGAAGAAGAAGCCAGGTAGTGTGTGTGTGTGTGTGTGTGTGTGTGTGTTGTGCTGGTTCGGCTTTTCTGGTTCTCTCCCTTAGGGATCAAACTTTTTCTGATTTTAGATCAAAAGGAAAGAAAGAGTCACAAAAACTTCAGGTTCTAGTTGGAGGTTATAGGAAGTTCTGCGGTTCTGCTGTTGTTGTTTTGTTTGTTTGTTTTTTTCTTGAGAGTTAAAACTGAATCATTTAAGCCACTTCAGGAGACACGGTATATAGCAGAGTGAGCGCCGTCTCCGAGATATATTTGCTCCCATATTTTTAGTTTTTGAATGTAAAAGTCAGATTTCAGGTCTGTAGCAGGTCACTGATATAACTCAGACCCCTGTTACTGTATCAGGGTTAGATCCAGATTGTTCAAACCTACATTTACCAGGCAAGTATGAACGCACTACTTTAAACCAGATTTAAACCAGAGTTATAAACCCCCTTTGCAGATTGTGTGAACATAAACATCACATAAAACTCGGTTTATAATGAAATGTGGTGTCGTTGTCCTGAAGACGGAACCATAGAAATGTAAAAACGATCTCCCCTACAGGATGTTGGATAAACTGCAGGTGTGTGTGTGTGTGTGTGTGTGTGTGTGTGTGTGTGTGTGTGTGTGTGTGTGTGTGTGTGTGTGTGTGTGTGTATGTATGTGGTGTGTGTGTGTTTTCTGATGTTCTTGAATCAGTCCAGGCTCTCAGCCTCCCTGATAAGAGAGTGTTTACCAAATGGCACTTAGTAAGAAACACCCCCCCTCTCTCTCTTTCTCTTTCTCTGTTAGGGACTGTAATAATCACTCTCTCTCTCTCTCTCTCTCTCTCTCTCTGAAAGATAAGCTGGATGAGATTCTGGCCGCTGCTCAGCAGACAATCAGCACGTCTGACTCTCAGGGTCACAGAGGTCACGGGGGTCATGGGGGCAAGAAGGAGAGGAATAAGGGCTTTTACACTAATGAGGTGCAGCTGCTCTTACACTTTCATTTTTACACTCTTTATTTTCATTCTTACACTGTTTGTGAGTTTGTGTTTTAAATGTGCCCTGGTTGCATTAATGAGGTACATCCACTGTTGCTATAGTGACACTCGCAGAGTGATCTAGAACTTTTCTACTGTTTATGAAATTGGGAGTACAGTCGTTAGTGCAATGGCTGGGGAATCTGTGACAGTTACCATGGTAACACTGTACATCTGCTGTTCTCTTGGTTCCTTGAACGATTTTGTACATGAAGAGCTATTTAGTTGCGGTCACTGTAACTTTAACGCACAGCCGCTGTTGCCATAGTTACTCTGTCAAAGTGCTTCTGGTTACACTTCTGAAGTACCACCATTGTTTCTATAGTTACAAAGTACTGCTTCTGTTGACCTGCTTACGGTAAAGAGGTACCACCAATGTGACCCTTGTAGCACAGCGGAAGTATGGCTGCTGTTACCCTGGTTACTGTCATTAGTGCCCCTGTTAGGGTAGAATCACTGCTACACTAATGAGGTTGATGTTATGCTAATGAGGTACAGACACCTTTACCCTAATTAGAAGCAGTTAACGTTTCCATAGTTACACTATTTTGCACCCAGTGCTGATGCCATCTCTCTCTCTCTCTCTCTCTCCTCCCTCTCTCTCTCTCTCTCTCACTCTTGCACTCTTGCAGTACAGAGTATTTTAGTTGGTTTTAGCTTGAAGCTGAGAGGTCTGAAATCTGTGCCGACCATTCATTTACAGCTTCATCTTTTTACAGCAAAAGTTTTGACCAATCAGGAGGTGTTGCCGTGATGTCATCAGGGTCTGGGTATGGTTCTAATTATGCCCAGTTTTCATCAAGCCACGCCTCTCAGCATGGTGTGATGGTTCGTCAGAAATCTGTGGGTGAGTCGAACAAGGGCTAAGTGAGAACAGCTGCAGCCACCTTTTTATTAAAAAGTGAGGCTAATTTTCCAAGCTGCTAACATGTCCTTTTTCTGTCTTTACATCTTTAGGAGTGGCAGAAGAAGAAAGGGGACATTTGCACCCCCCTACCATGAAACTATCCCGTAGTCTCTCTGTCCCAGGTCCCGATGACATTCCTCCTCCACCTGACACCTCTGCACCTGAACCTCCCATGCTTGCTAGCAGAGGTGAAGCCTTATGCTAACCTGCCCACTCCAATGCCCCCTTCCACTACTGCCCCATGGACGGGTGCCAAACAGGCGCTCCTCACCACACCACCCGTGAAAATTAAGTACTGTGAAGGGTCATGTGCAATAGGCAAAGTTTGTACTTAATAAACTGATGAAGAAATTTCTAATATCTTGTAAACCTAGGACCTTTAGCCAAGTATCAGAAACTGTTGACCCTACAAAAAGAATTTGTTAACTAATTAAATGTGTGGAATAATATGTTCAACCTTAGAAAAATAATATTTTTATCTCATCTCTTGCAGGTGGAGGCTGATACGGGTAGGAGGGGAGGGGCTAAGATGGGTGGTCTAAGGCGAGGATACAGCAGCATCACGCCACCCTCCGACATGGCTCCTAAGCAAGTACCAGCACAGCGTAGCCAATCTCCGGGTGTGGCCAAGACGGCGGGTCGGCGGGGTGGTAAGGGTCCTCTGCTGAAGCAGCGTAAAGTGGAGGAGGGAGGAGGCGGACGGGCTGAGAAGAGCTCAATCCCAATCCCGACCATCATTGTAAAAGGCACCTTCCACTAGCAGCTCAGGACGCAGCAGCCAGAACAGCAGCGTGGAGGCAGATCCACCTCCCCAGCTGGAAGACGAAGAGGAAGCACCCAGCCCTGAGACTCCTCCAGTCCTGACACCAGTCTTGGGTCCCATCCAGGCATCAGAGCGGGCCGATTTAAGTGGCGGAGGCACTGCAAGACGAGAGAGAGAGCGCTACCGCGATTCCCGCCGGAAAAGCACTTCATTCTTCTACTCCTCTGAAGAAGACATGCTTGATGAAGCAGACTCTGGCCAAACTCCATGAAACTGGCACTTCGCCTCCATGTCCAAAAGTCTGTTGATGGTCTTTTCTCGCGATGCGACCAGCATGCCCCCTGCATTTGGGCTTCCACAGTACGCCTCTGCCACCCCCCACCATGCCACTACTTTTATTCACCCTCTAACTGGGAAAGTTCTGGACCCTGAAAGCCCCCTGGGTCTGGCACTGGCCGCTCGGGAGCGGGCACTAAAAGATGATCGTCGTACACGGAGGGAGGAGAGACATTTTGGCCGACAGTTTTCCACTGCTGGTGCCTTCCCCTCTGCTGCCCACAACCCTCAGCACCCTCAGCAACACACGGGCTCCTAGCAACAATCAAACACTGCCCTCTATTTGAGTGGCACCGGGACCACCCCGACATCAGCAGGACAGTCCCCTCTAAGTCGACCCCAGTCTCCCCGCATGCTCCGGTTGGGAGGAGGTGGGATGGGAGGTGGGGAGTGGAGCGGGGAAGCTGGAGACAGGGAAGGCAGAGAGGCCCAGAAGGTACGGTTTACACCCGACAGAACCAACCAGTATCAGACTTTCCTTAGAGAAAGAGAAGGGTATGGGAAAGTGACAACTCAGGCCCCTCGCAGACCTTCCTTACTTCGAATGGACAGTGAAGTGAGCACTAATGCTACAGGCTACATGAGCCATATGCCCTCTAGTCCTGCCCAGGAACCTGCAAGAGGAAGAGACAGGACAGTTCAGAAAGACAGATTGATAGAGAGAGAGAGGGATGAAGAAACCGAGGGAGATCATTCAGGAGAGAGTGGAGGGGGAGTGATGGTTTTGCCTCCTCCAGCACCATCAGTTGACGTGGCTGACGAGTTTGTGTTTGCAGAGCCCCTGCCCCCTCCTTTACAGTTTGCTAATGGAGTGGACAGAGAGGCGCAAGGTACAACAGGGTACAGCCATCAGCAACAACAGCAAAATGCCCAAAGCTCACATCAGCAGTTAGAACCACTGTCTTTACAGGATCATAAGCCTTCATAGACTCCTGAAACCCCAAGACCTGCAGAATCCTCTCAGTCTCTTCCTGAAGCTCAGAACCCCTCACAGTCTTTCCATCCTTCTGCAATTGTTCATATACTCTGTTCCCCCCATCTCCTCTCTCCCACCCCCAGCTCTTTTGCCCAAAAATACCCCCAGCTAATCTGCCTGCACCTCCACAAGCACCTCAGCCACCCCTCCCATCTCCACAAGCAGGAGACTCTGCCACCTCCAGTCTGACTTCATACGACAGTGAAGTGGCCAACCTGACCCAGTCGGCTCTTTCTCCATCCCTCCCATCTCCTCAGACCTTCCCTCCATCTTCCTCTCCTTCTGCTCCATCTACATCCTCAGACCCTGCTTCTTTGCACAGACCTCTACCACTTTTCTACCCACCACAAGACCGCAGTGCCACTCTCTCATATGCTACTATGACGACTGCTGCCGTTGCTACAGCAGCCGCTGCCATGGTCACTGTCTACATGACAACTCCCTTCAGCAAGTATGCCGGTTGTGATGGGTGAAACGCTCCCACACCAGCCAAAAAGAGCGTGACTGGTCAAGAAGTCTGAGTGGATCGGGATGAGCCGGACAGCCATAACGCTTGATGACCATCACGTGGACGGCTTGCTACAGGCCAACAACAGAGGAGGGTTGGCACAGAGGGTGGCAAACCGAAGGATGATGGGAAAACGGGAAGAAGGGTGTCCATGGATTCCTGTCTGTCCAACACAGACAGGCACACCGTCAAAACACACAATGACATGCAGTCCAAGACACACATGCACAAAGCTAAACCTCCACCACCCCCACATACTAAACCACACCCACACCACACCACCAGAGTACACACACATACCGAGGGTGGCAAAACAGTGCCATCCTTAAGGAGACAGACCAGTGCAGCTCCTGGCTTTTACAGGTCAGACGAGGAGTTGATGATGAAGGCTCCAACTTTTATGGACCGACGTTTGCACTCTCCACTCTCCAGCATGAAGGCCAGCATCGTCAGCGAACTCAGCAACAAGCTGCAGCAGCTAGGAGGTTGGCAGAGCCAAGGGCTGCAGCAGTCCCAAAGGTCAGACATCAGCCTACCATCATCACTCATCCATAACACTTTAGGTGGCGGTGATTCCCAACCCTGATCCTGGAATTCAGCACTATGCAAAAGTCTCGAACCCCTCATTTCTTTACAATTAAAGACGTTCGTAGATGTTTAATGACCTGTTGAGGAACAGTTCTTCAGATCTTCCTGAAGGACAGTGTGGTTGTCTCTCATTTTCAGTCCAGTCTCTGTACCTGAGCGGTTCTCAGATCTTCCCTGAAGGACAGTGTTATTTGTCTCTCATTTTTCAGGAGGTCAGTCTGCCTGGTAGTTTTAGATCTCTACCTCAAGAGACAGTGTTCATTTGTCTCTCATGGTAGTCCAATCTCTGTACCTGAGCAGTTCTCCAGATCTTCCTGAAGGACAGTGTTGTTGTCTCTCATGTTCAGTCCAGTCTCTGTACCTGAGCAGTTCTCCAGATCTTCCTGAAGGACAGTGTTGTTGTCTCTCATGTTCAGGCCAGTCTCTGTACCTGAGCAGTTCTCCAGATCTTCCTGAGAGGACAGTGTTGGCTGTCTCTCATTTTCCAGTCCAGTCTCTGTACACAAGGCAGTTCTCCCAGATCTTCTGAAGGACAGAGTGTTGTTGTCTCCTAAATATTTCCAGTCCAGTCTCTGTACCTGAGCAGTTCTCCAGATCTTCTGAAGGACAGTGTTGTTGTCTCTCATATTCCAGTCAGTCTCTGTACCTGAGCAGTTCTCAGTCTTCTGAAGGACAGTATTTGTTGTCTCATGTTCCAGGCCAGTCTCTGTACCTGGGCAATTCTCAGATCTTCCTGAAGGACAGTGTTGTTGTCTCTCATTTTCAGTCCAGTCTCTGTACCTGAGCAGTTTGATAGTTCTGTGTTGGTTAATCCACACAGTGATCTACGTCTGAACATTCAAGCAGAACAAAGCATCTAACTTAAGACATGAAGCAGTGAAGAAGCAGGTGCAGATGATTCCAGATGATCAGAGGATTAGTTTACTGCTGATGCTGAGCAGCTGAGTGTCAAGTAGGATTTTATGGTGGGTGGAACCCCTTGATCTAGAATGTTTGTATCTTTAGGTACTTTTCCACATTTGTTCCATTTTTTCCATTCTTCTTCTCAGTTTGACAAAGGTAAGACAAAAATAGGATTTTTGAACCAACAAGGTGATTTCCTACAAAATATAAAGGAATGAGGGGCTCAGGATTTCACATATTTTGCACAAGTGAGCAGACACCATGTGATGGGTGGGACTGGCCTTTCGCAGTTTTACTGGCTCTTTTGTAGCAGCGGTTCATGATATAATAAGAATCATTGACTCAGGACTGGGTTTAAGATTTGCTTGTTTTGACTCAGGACTGGGTTTAAGATTTGCTTGTTTTGACTCAGGACTGGGTTTAAGATTTGCTTGCTTTGACTCAGGACTGGGTTTAAGATTTGCTTGCTTTGACTCAGGACTGGGTTTCAGATTGCTTGTTTTGACTCAGGACTGGGTTGGGTTGCTTGCTTTGACTCAGGACTGGGTTTAAGGCTAACTGCTGACTCAGGACTGGGTTTAAGATTTGCTTGCTTTGACTCAGGACTGGGTTTAAGATTTGCTTGCTTTGACTCAGGACTGACTGGGTGACCTGCAAGGGAACACTTTGCACTTGACTCTACACTTGACTATCAAGACTCATTGTTAGTTGCAACTCATGTACCAACCCCCGTTTTGCACACCTTATTCATGCTTTCTGCTTTTGCGCTGTCGTTTAGATACAGCTAATGTACTCTTGAATACTAAAAACTCGAATTATTCCTTCTTCTAATTACTTTGAAATATTACAGCAGGTTGTCATGTTCACGTTGGATTTTAGTTACCTGTGCTCAGTTTCATAGATAATCAGAGTTAAAGTCATGTTTTGAATTCTTTGCACATAATAGAGTCTTTTAGAGCCACAAGTTTTAAAAGGAAGGTAAAACTCATGAAGTGAGCCACTGTGAGGCGACCACAATGCTTTGCATTCCTGTTACACGTTCCTGTGAACCACACGGCTCCTAAACATCCACAGCCTCAGGGATTTGAGGAAAACCTGTAATTCTGTACACCTTATTCCTAGCTCCCATGATGCCCTGCGTGAACTGAAGGCAGAATATCAATTGCAGCAATATTGTCCTACTTCTTCTTCTATGTTGGAGAGATGGATGGATGACTTTAGAAATTCACTAGGAGGACATACAGTTACATATTTAGCTACTTTACTGAGTCAATGACAAATCTTAAAAGCTCGGCGCTGTCCCGGTGTCTCCACAGCAACAAGATCAAACAGGTTAATGGAGATGAAACGACAAGATTTTTAATTACCTTTTGTAGACATTCAGCTTTAAAGTAAAAAGGTTGTGTCTCCTTTAACTTGTCCAATCTTGTTGCTATGGAAACACCATGACGCAACAAAGCTTTAAAGATTTTTGATTGCTTCCCTTTGTGGTGCATCAGACTCAATAAAGTAGCTAAATATGTTACTATATGTTCTCCTTGCCACTTTGTCATCCTTTCATCAATCCACTGTAACCTCCCACATCACCAGGCCTGGTGTGGTTTACACATGAAATCCAAACTGCCAGAAGCTCCTGTGGTCCCACAGCCACACTGCTGTGGTTCTGTAGAGGGTCAGTATCTAGAACATGTTATTTTGACAGAGATGCTGTTTGTGGTCCCAGCTGTTGAGTGTATTTTCTAACAGACGGAGTTTAATTTGGGGAGGGGTTGCAGTCAGACGTGGGGCTTCATGCTCGATGTTCAGAAGAAATGGAGAGAAGCACTGGGAAGCATGGTGAACAGAAACGCACCAGTTTCAGGCATTTTCATTTCTCCTGGTTCTTCAGCCTATATCATTTAACTTTACATTTCGGGCACTTAGCAGAAGCGTTCATCTAGAGCGACTTCCATTTCCTGATTACAGTAACGGTCTCCAAGGAGCAACACTGAGGTTAAAGGTATTGCTCAGGGGCTCAACAGTGGTGCTGCTGAGATCACCACCCCATATCATCTCCTTCCATCGTCTTTAGGCTGGAGATGGAAAGGTCAAGATGATTACAGTGTTTGCTGATACACGTGCAGCTCTGCAGTTTTCAGTGCGGGGTGAACATGTACCTGAGCTCTGGAAAGACATCTCAGACAACAATAAGGACGGTCAGAAAGAATATTAACAATACGTTTTAGGTGTGTTTAAACGGGCCGCATCTGCTGTTGAGCCACTCAGAAGCATCTTAGGATTGCTCTACTGGAAATAACACCCACAATCGTTTCCATGGTAACACTAGCAATACGATACGATAGGATTGGGACAACGGTGTTCCATATTTGCACTGAAGGGGAGTCGCAGTTGTTGATGATGCTTTTGGTCTTAGTTGTTGGGAAAGCTCTGCAAGAGACCAATGGTCTTGTCTGCGGGGTATCTATGGCTGTTTGCTCATCAGGCAGTGAACACCTTGTCTGCTTGAAGAATCAGAATTCCTCTTATTCTCCGTCTGCTTGCATTTCTCTCTCTGGTTTATCCTTCTCTTCTCTATGTGTTACCTGTTGCTCTTGCAGGTTTTCAGAAGACCTGTCTTCGTTACTTCCCACAGGTCATGCCCAGCCATCCCTCCTCCCTTCCTCTACTCAGACACTTCAGAGATCTCTGTCCCCCACTTTACCTACTGTTCCTCTGACCCCAGCTATTAGTCCGAACCCCTTGACACCAGTAGTGAGCCCCAACCCTTTAGCTCAACCTATTTCCCCAAACCCTTTGACCTCAGCGCTTACCTCCACCTTGCCTCCCAACCCTTTGAGCCCTAATCCCTTGACCTCAACTCTAACCTCTAACCCGTTAAGCTAGCCCACTTGACTCCTACACTTACCTTCAGTGTGCACCCACCTCGCACCTTATGACCTAGCCCCGCCTCATCAAGCCCTTGACTGCGACTGGCCTCTACCTCTGTCGAGTGTCCGGCTCAATCTCAGCCTATTCAAACTGGGCTCCTCCCTTCTCCTCTGTCATTTCTCTCACTGTCCCTCTCTCTCCTCCTCTTTTATGTTCCCTCTCTCCTCTCTCCTCGCCCATCCTCCTCTGTCCCCCTCCTTCTTCGTTCATCCTCCATCTCTCCTATCTCTCTCTCACCACGCCTCTCTCACCATCCCTCCATATCCATCCCCTCTCTCTTTCCTCCTACTCGCCCTATCCCACCTCCCCGAAGCATCGTGCCAAGTATCGAGCCAAAGCTATGGAGTTGTTTTCTGTGTCTGAAGCAAAATGTCATGGACAGGCGCCGCCCGTGCTGCCCCTAAATCCGCTGATATCCTGTTCAGACCGACCGCAGCCAGGCCCTCCCCGCCCTTCCTCTCTTCCTCTGTTCCCGTCCGCCCCACTCTATGGAACTCCATTTGACATGCAGAACCCCCTCACCCCCTCCATCACACCACCCCATCCTCTGGTGAACATTTCTTCCCTCAGACTCTGCCTCTAATACCCTCGTCTCCCACAGCCCAACACTTAATCCACTTGCTGGCCTCTACCATTTCATCTAACCTACTCACTTCCTGTCAGGTGGTTCCTCCCTTCCTGTGTGAGCTACCGCCCAACCCCTCACACCGCCGCACCCAGTCGCCCCTTTCGCATCAAGCCCCTCCCGCTTACTGGAGCAAGAGTATGAGTGTGGCAGATTGGATCACAGCCCTACCTGAACCTGGCGGGCATCGAGACCGTTCCTGGACAATGAGTGTAGCTCCCTTCCGTCTCTCTGAGAGGACTTTCTGGACCTTGGTGTGATCGCGTCCGGTTTATCGAATGAATATTGAGCGTGCACTGAAGTCACCGACAGAGTGAGACAACATTCTGCGAGTGGATGCGTTTCTGTAGCGTGTTTAATGAGACTCCAGCATGTGACACCCAATCTGTCAGCTGAGGGCGCAGCACTGTATTACCAACACAAACATTAGTGTTTAACCACAGCGGAGGACATCGTTTACTTCAGGACACTAAGTAAAAACGCAACAGTAAATACACACACACAGTAAATACACACACACAGTAATACACACACACAGTAATACACACACACAGTAATACACACACACAGTAAAAACACAATGATATTACCACACTGATAAATAAACCCTACAATAAGAATACACACTCTACACACACACACAGTAAATACACACAGTAATACACACACACAGTAATACACACACAGTAATACACACACACACAGTAATACACACACAGTAATTACACACACAGTAATACACACACCACAGTAAATACACAGTAATACACACACACACAGTAATTACACACACAGTAATACACACACACAGTAAATACACACACACAGTAATACACACACACAGTAATACACACACAGTAAATACACACACACATTAATACACACACAGTAATACACACACACACAGTAATACACACACACAGTAAAAACACAACAGTAAATACACACACACAGTAATACACACACACAGTAAATACACACACAAGTATACACACACACACACAGTAATACACACACATTAATACACACACAGTAATACACACACACACAGTGTTACACACAGTGAAATTACACACAGTATACACACACACAGTAATACACACACACAGTAAATACACATTAATACACACACACAGTATTACACACACAATGTCACACAGTACACGTGTCACACACACACAGTAATACACACACAGTAAATGCTGCACGTCATACACACAGTAATACACACACAGTAATACACACACACAGTAAATACACACACACAGTAATACACACACAGTAAATACACACACACAGTAATACACACACACAGTAATACACACACAGTAAATACACACACAGTAATACACACACAGTAATACACACACACAGTAATACACACACACACAGTAATACACACACACAGTAAATACACACACAATGTCACACAGTAAAAACACAGCAGTGTGCACACGTGTATACACACACAGTAATACACACACACGATGTCCCCCACACACACAGTAAATACACACACACAGTAATACACACACACAGTAATACACACACACAGTAAATACACACACACAGTTAATACACACACAGTAAAAACACAACGGTAATACACACACACAGTAAATACACACACACAGTAATACACACACACAGTAAATACACACACACAGTAAATACACACACAGTAAAAACACAACTTGTTAATACACACACAGTAATCACACACACACAGTAAATACACACACAGTAATACACACACATATACACACACACAGTTAATACACACACACACACACACACATTGTACACACACACACACATTGTACACACACACACATTGTACACACACACACATACACACACACAGTGTACACACAGGTTAATACACAGTAAAACACAACGATGTACACACACGATAAATACACACACATTAGCCACACACAGTAAATACACAGTAAATCTTACACACAGTGGCACAACAGTAATACACACACACAGTAAATGCACACACACAGTAAATACACACACAGTAATACACTTTTTATTAATACACACACAGTTAATACACACACAGTAATACACACGATAATACACACACAGTAAATACACACACACAGTATACACACACACACACAGTAATACACACACAGTAATACACACCAGTAAATACACACACACAGTAGTACACACTGATATTAAATACACACACACAGTAATACACTGATAATACACACATGTGTAATACACACACAATGGCACACACAGTAATACACACACAGTAATACACACACAGTAATACACACACAGTAATACACACACACACAGTAATACACACACACAGTAATACACACACAGTAATACACACACACACAGTAACTACACACACACAGTAATGATTTTGGTTTGCTATGCGTTTGATTTCACTGTCATTTTGTTCTTTGTTCTTTTTAGTTTGCTGTCGTTTGTTTCTTTCATGCCAGATTTTATTTACTTTATCGATTTAGATTTGCTGTAGTTTTAGTTTCTTTGTCGTTTGTTTCTGTCATTTAATTTGCTGTAGTTTTTGTTTGCTGTCGTTTGAGAATTCTGTTCTTTGAATTTCATTAGTTTGATTTTTCATAGATTTTTAGTTTACTTTATCATTTAGTTCTTTTCTTGATTGATTCTTTATGAATTTGGTTGCTGATTTTTATTTGCAGCAGTTTAGTTTGCTGTGGATTTTACACACTAGTTTTGCTGTCGTTTTGTTTTTCCTTTAGTTTGCTGTCGTTTTGTATTGTTTGTTTGCTCATTACTTTGTTGCTGTCGTTTTGTTTTTTCTTGGTTTTATTACATGTAGTTTAGTTTGCTGTAGTTTTATTTGCATGATTTAGTTTGCTGTAGTTTTATTTGCTGTAGTTTGTTTGCTGTAGTTTGGTTTTCTGGTTTGGTTGCTGCAGTTTTATTTGCTGTAGTTTAGTTTGCTGTCGTTTAGTTTGCTGTCGTTTAGTTTGCTGCAGTTTTAGTTGCTGTAGTTTAGTTTGCTGTGTTCAGTTTGCTGTGCGTTTTGTTTGCTGTCCATTTTACATTTTGCTGTCGTTTGGTTGCTGTAGTTTTATTAGCTGTAGTTTGATTTGCTGTAGTTTTAGTTTGCTGTTTACTGGATTTGCTGTAGTTTTATTTGCTGTCGTTTTAGTTTGCTGTAGTTTTGTTTGCTGTCATTTAGTTTGCTGTTCTTTGTTACACTTGATTTAGTGTGCACAGCTGACCACACCACACACAATATACACCACACAGTAATACACACACACAGTAGTCATACACAGTAATACACACACACGTGTACACACACAATGTACACACACACAGTAATACACACACACAGTAATACACACACACACAGTAAAAAGGTTTTCTGGATTTTGCTGTCGTTTAGTTTGCTGTCGTTTAGTTTGTTGTAGTTTAGTTTGCTGTCATTTTATTTGATGTAGTTTAGTTTGCTGTAGTTTTAGTTTGCTGTCGTTTAGTTTGTTGTAGTTTAGTTTGCTAATAGTTTTGTTGCTGTAGTTTAGTTGCTGTAGTTTATTTGCTGTGGTTTAGTTTTATAGTTTTATTTGCTGTGGATTTAGTTTGCTGTAGTTTATTCCCTGTAGTTTAGTTTGCTGTAGTTTAGTTTGCTGTAGTTTTGTTTGCTGTAGTTTAGTTTGCTGTAGTTTTATTCCCTGTAGTTTAGATTGCTGTAGTTTTGTTTGCTGTAGTTTTATTTGCTGTAGTTTTGTTTGCTGTAGTTTAGTTTGCTGTTCTTTAGTTTGCTGTTCTTTAGTTTGCTGTCGTTTAGTTTGCTGTCGTTTTGTTTGCTGTAGTTTTATTCCCTGTAGTTTAGGTTTGCTGTAGTTTAGTTTGCTGTAGTTTAGTTTGCTGTTCTTTTGTTTGCTGTCGTTTAGTTTGTTGTAGTTTAGTTTGCTGTCGTTTCTGTTTGCTGTTCTTTAGTTTGCTGTCGTTTAGTTTGCTGCAGTTTTATTTGCTGTAGTTTAGTTTGCTGTAGTTTTATTCGCTGTAGTTTAGTTTGCTGTTCTTTAGTTTGCTGTAGTTTAGTTTGCTGTAGATTTAGTTGCTGTCGTTTAGTTTGCTGTTGTTTAGTTTGCTGTGATTTATTTGCTTTTAATAGTTTAGTTTGCTGTAGTTTAGTTTGCTGTCGTTTTGTTTGCTGTCGTTTAGTTTGCTGTCGTTTAGTTTGCTGTCGTTTAGTTTGCTGTCGTTTAGTTTGCTGTCGTTTAGTTTGCTGTTGTTTAGTTTTGTGTAATAGTTTACAGTTTACTTTTAATGCGTTTGTTTGCTGTTGTTTGGTTGCTGTTGTTTTGTTTGCTGTAGTTTAGTTTAACATCGTTTTAGTTTGCTGTTCTTTGGTTGCTGTCTCGTTTGATTTTGCTGTCGTTTTAGTTTTGTATTCTTTAGTTTATATGTACAATTTGCTGTGATTAGTTTTGCTATAGATTTGTTGCTGTCGTTTAGTTTGTTGTCGTTTAGTTTGCTGTAGTTTAGTTTGCTGTCGTTTAGTTTGCTGTTCTTTAGTTTGCTGTTCTTTAATTTGCTGTAGTTTAGTTTGCTATAGATTTATTTGCTGTCGTTTAGTTTGTTGTCGTTTAGTTTGCTGTAGTTTAGTTTGCTGTAGTTTAGTTTGCTGTAGTTTGATTTGCTGTAGTTTTTGTTTTGCTGTCGTTTAGTTTGCTGTGGTTTAGTTTGCTGTCGTTTTGTTTGCTGTTCTTTAGTTTGCTGTTGTTTAGTTTGCTGTAGTTTAGTTTAGTTTGCCTTAGTTTGGTTTGCTGTCGTTTAGTTTGCTGTAGTTTAGTTTGCTGTCATTTTGTTTGCTGTCGTTTTGTTTGCTGTTCTTTAGTTTGCTGTTCTTTAGTTTGCTGTCGTTTTGTTTGCTGTAGTTTAGTTTGCTGTCGTTTTGTTTGCTGTAGTTTAGTTTGCTGTCGTTTTGTTTGCTGTAGTTTAGTTTGCTGTCGTTTTGTTTGCTGTAGTTTAGTTTGCTGTGCGTTTGGTTGCTGTAGTTTATTCCTGTAGTTTGGAGTTTTGCTGTCGTTTAGTTTGCTGTAGTTTCATTCCCTGTAGTTTAGTTTGCTGTAGTTTAGTTTGCTGTAGTTTAGTTTGCTGTCGTTTAGTTTGCTGTGGTTTAGTTTGCTGTAGTTTTTTTGCTGTCGTTTAGTTTGCTGTAGTTTTATTCGCTGTAGTTTAGTTTGCTGTAGTTTAGTTTGCTGTGGTTTATTTGCTGTCGTTTGGTTTGCTGTAGTTTGTTTGCTGTAGTTTTTTTGCTGTCGTTTAGTTTGCTGTAGTTTTATTCGCTGTAGTTTAGTTTGCTGTAGTTTAGTTTGCTGTAGTTTTATTTGCTGTAGTTTGGTTTGCTGTAGTTTAGTTTGCTGTAGTTTAGTTTGCTGTCGTTTAGTTTGTTTGTCGTTTAGTTTGCTGTAGTTTTGTTTGCTGTGAATTTGGTGCTGTCGTTTTGTTTGCTGTGCGTTTTTTGTTTGCTGTCGTTTGTTTGCTGTCGTTTTTTGTTTGCTGTCGTTTATTTGCTGTCATTGATTTGCTGTTCTTTGGTTGCTGTCGTTTTGTTTGCTGTCGTTTTGTTTGCTGTCGTTTTGTTTGCTGTCGTTTTGTTTGCTGTCGTTTAGTTTGCTGTCGTTTTGCTGTAGTTTTGTTTGCTGTTCTTTAGTTTGCTGTAGTTTAGTTTGCTGTCGTTTTATTTGCTGTAGTTTAGTTTGCTGTCGTTTTGTTTGCTGTTCTTTAGTTTGCTGTCGTTTAGTTTGCTGTCGTTTAGTTTAGTTTGCCTTAGTTTGGTTTGCTGTCGTTTTGTTTGCTGTCGTTTAGTTTGCTGTCGTTTTGTTTGCTGTCGTTTTGTTTGCTGGTTTGATTTTATGTTCTTTGGTTGCTGTAGTTTAGTTTGCTGTGGTTTAGTTTGCTGTAGTTTAGTTTGCTGTAGTTTAGTTTGCTGTGGTTTAGTTTGCTGTCGTTTTGTTTGCTGTCGTTTAGTTTGCTGTCGTTTAGTTTGCTGTCTTTAGTTTGCTTCAGTTTAGTTTGCTGTCGTTTTATTTGCTGTCGTTTTGTTTGCTGTCGTTTAGTTTGCTGTCGTTTAGTTTGCTGTCGTTTAGTTTGCTTCGGTTTAGTTTGCTTCGGTTTAGTTTGCTGTAGTTTTATTTGCTGTGGTTTAGTTTGCTGTGGTTTAGTTTGCTGTCGTTTAGTTTGCTGTCGTTTAGTTTGCTGTCGTTTTATTTGCTGCGGTTTAGTTTGCTGTGGTTTTTAGTTTGCTGTGGTTGGTTGCTGTGGTTTTAGTTTGCTCTGTCGTTTTTGTTTGCTGTGTTTTGTTTGCATATTCGTTTTGTTTGCTGTCGTTTTTGTTTGCTGTCGTTTAGTTTGCTGTCGTTTTTGTTTCACTGTGTTTGTTGCTGTCGTTTGGTTTGCTGTCAGCTGAATTTGCTGTCTCGTTTTGTTTGCTGTCGTTTTGTTTGCTGTCGTTCAGTTTGCTGTCGTTTAGTTTGCTGTAGTTTGGTCCTCTGGGACTGTGTGCCTGTAGCTTTAGCATGGAGGTCTGGTGAGGTCCGGCGGGCGGCCTGTCTTCTTCAGTTTTGCTTCCTCCTGGAGCCGAGCTTCCCTCGCTGTCCTGCACGTCCGGTGTAGATGCTAAATTGCGCTCTGCTAAAAATCCTCCCACCCAGCTGAAAGTGCCTCCTGCTGGTCAACGAGAAAAAGGCGGTTCTTCTCTCAGAACCTGTTTCTCCAACAGCTGCTTCTTCTGATCTTTAACCAAGGATGGACCAACTGTTTGGAGTGTTTTGTTCTCATGGGTTCTTGTCACTTTCACAATCACCAGTTTACCAGCAAAGCTGCGGCACCACTAACAGGATCGTTTTTAATCAAGTGAAAGTGACTTTTTTGTGATACTGAGCACAGGATCACGATGAAATCCATCCTCTATTTAACCCAAACACACCAACATGTCCAACAGGGGGCAGCCATATCCAGCACCCAGGGAGCAGTGCTGGAGACCAGGGTTGATCAAGGGAGTCTAAGGGAACCTACTGGTCCAGGACTTTAACTCACAACCTTCTGATCATGGGCTCCCTAAACACTTTGACACCGCTGCCCTCTAAATGTCCAGATGAATGTTGTTGCTTGGTCTGGACAGTTGTCCACAGTCTGTTCCTGGTCCATCCCTGTCCACACACAGCCAGCTGGCTAAAAGACAAGGCTTTACACTTGCTACTAGCATGTCTGTGTTTGCTGATCCAGCAAATGTGCTTGTAGGACAGTACTCGTTTTTTTAATTCTCAAGGCGTTCTCTCCCCTCACTATGTCCCCCTCTTTCTTTCAGGCTCTTTTCTCCTTTCTCCGTCTCAGCCGTGTCCTCAGAAGGACCGATCGAGCGGGTGAGAGACGAGGGCACTCAGAGCTGAAGACGTTTACATACGGAACAGGGCTACGAACTGAGACACCAGAACAAGAGGGACATGAGCGTCCCTTAAGACGGTGTCGTTACACGAGCAACACTAACAAACTTACAAGGCAACAGCAAGACTGAACTTTTAAAACGGGAATCTTCTCACATCGGTGTTGACCTGCTCCACCAACAACGTCCTCCACGCTGGGACGCGATCGGATAGACTCCTCGTGATCTTAAATAAGGACGGAGGTCTCTGCTGGAAAACTGTTCCGATTATGTTTCCTTGTGATGAAGGCACTCGATCTGTTGCAAAAGGATGAAAGTGATGTAAAGTTTATTGGTTACTATAGTAATACAATGATCTTTATTGTCGTAAAACTGTGTGCGGTTGATGTTCTGAGCATCTTCACCTTCAGGCTCACTCTGATGATGATGATGATGATGGTGATGATGATGATTAACGGACATTAGCATTACGATTTTTATTTACATTCATAATAACGGTGATAATGGTGATAAGAATAATAATCAGCATTTAACAGTTAAGTACATGATCATTTTGACGCTGTAAGAATAATCAGTCTTCCAGACAGCAGTAAAATTCTCCTTTCGGGTTTAGTTACTCTTCATCTGCTCTCGTAAAGTAAAGCAAACACACACACACACACACACACACACACACACACATTCACACACAATGTAAGTGTGTGTGTGGAGTTAGCAGAGAGGATAGGAAAATAATTTTAGTTGAGAGAATATTTTAGAAATAGTCAGATCTGTAGAGTACTGAGACCTTGGAGATATATTCTATACATGAATACATAATGAAGATGTTTATGCAGAGTTATCTAGATTTATCAGGTATTTCTGTTGATATGTAAGGATTATAACTATGATGGTGATGATATGAGATTATTGGTAAAGATGTTTGAATAAATGATAATTATACTCCAGCTCACTGTGTTCTCTCACTGATCAAAAACCAGACCACCCACGACTAACCAATCTCAACTTTCCAACCCTCAATCAGCCATGTCACCAATGCCTGCTATCAACCCCCAGCAAATCCAATCCCTGCTATCAATCCCCAGTCCACACAGACCCACCTTCCATTATCAACCCCCAGTCCACCAAGACCCATACAATCCCTAATATCAATCCCATGTCCACCAAGACCCATCCAACCCCCACCATCAACCCCCAGTCCATCTAGACCCATCCAGGGTTAACCTGAACTCTAGGATAAAAACAGGTCTGAAAAGGTTGAAGGCTTTTTGAAGCATGTATGAGAATGCCTGATTACTTTTCCTGATTACTGGGACAGTCCCCCTGGAGCAACATGGGGTTCAGGGTATTGCTCAGGAACCTAGAACCTAGTGATGGATTTGAACCTGAACCTTAAAAGGAGCAGAATAGAAATATCAAACGTCGAACCACCAACAAAGAAACATCTAAACTAAATTTAGTGCCATCCTTCCCCTCCTACATGTTCTCTGTTTCAAAGAGAAGTTCTCTGCTTTTGGGTGGTTTGAAGCACTGAGGGATTCTGCCCCAGGCATCAGCAGATCTTTCAGTTCTCGCCTTCCGACCATCATTCCAGAAAAGTGAAGTCTGAACTGCTACCCTTCTCCCAGGGTGCATTGCTACCTAACAGACCTGAGACAGAAGAATTTCTCAGCACTGGTTTTGATAAAACTGGGAAGGAACAAAGGTGCAAATCTGAGGGGTATCTTGGGTACGTTTGATCATCACCTCCAAGCATCTTGTGTCCTGCTGGTTCCTGGGTTTTTTTATGGGTCGATAATCACAAATTAAAGTGTTCTGTCTCGTTATCCTCCTTTTCCCTTCAAGTCTGTATGTGATACAGAATCTGATGATCTTCTGTTAGTCAGGCTGAAGCTAAATCCCTTTATTTTAACCCCAACCTTTCTAAAATTGCACTTTTTCCTAAATTTAATTCCTTCCTTCACATTTTTTCTGTTCACTGTTTGAGATGAAAGTGATTTAACACAAACCACTTCTGACTCACTAAGAGTGGAAAAACTCTAAACTAAGCCCACATTTTGGGGTTTCTTAAGCAGAAGAGATTTTTTTTACACTTGTTTGTGGAAACAGATCAAAGTCACACTTCAAAGATTCCAGGTGTGAGATACTGGATGTTAATGAATTCAGCTAATTGTGAGTTTATGCAAATTGCGGAGGTGTTGAAAGAGGACAGTAGGGGACAGGGTTTTACCGGACTGGCGCCCAGCAAAGTGTGTTTGTATGACTGCACATTAAAAGGGACACGTTTCCATGGAAACGGACAGTAAATCTATATGAGGGGCATCACGTGGTGGTTCTGACCGCTCGGTGCAGTCCCAGTTGCCATGGAGACGAAGGATGACAGTGTGACAGTCCGCACAGCCGTAGAATGACTCACTGTTTCTCACTCTTTCTCGCTTTCTCAGAGTCTCTCTCTCTCTCTCTCCCACACACACACACACACACACACACACACACACACACGCGCGGGCAAGTGCTCGAATCTCACTGCTCTCTTCCTTGAATTCAGACACCAAAGGCCGTCTGCGTTTTGTGATGTAAAGCTGATAAACTGTTGTGTGCTGAGACACACATACGCACACACACACACACACACACACATACACACACTAATTAACTACATGATCATCCTTTGTCACTGCACTGTTATGGGCTGAGGGTCAGTCAGTCCCACATTCTCAAACAGAGCAACTCATTCACACCAGGACCACACACACACACACACACACGTTGATGAGCACGGTAGTGATGACAAATATAGCATACATGTTCTTACTGACGAATTATACATAATGAATTCATGATAATACAGAAAATTATGAACAATTCAAAATTTTTATTAAAAATTAATTAAAAATATTCATTCATATCCATTAATTAATCCACTGTGAATTCCGATGCCTGTCCCAAAAAAAAGTCCCACTCTCATATTTGGCTGGATGCCATCAGCTTTGATTATGGGACACATTCGCTTTGGCATCGTTTTGATGAGCTTCTGCAACGTCACATTCTCCAGCACAGCCCACGGATCCTCAATGTGGTGAAGGTCTGGACTCTGTGGTGGACGATCCATGTGTGAAGATGATGTCTCTGCTCCCTGAAGCTCTCTTCCACAATCTGAGTTGATGAATCCTGACGTTGTCATGTTGGAATCTGTCCGTGTCTCAGGGAAGAAGAACTTCACTGATGGAATCTCCTGCTCATTCAGTATCTTCAGGTGGTCAGCTGACATCATTCTTCGGGTTCATAATGTTGCTGAACCTCGACCTGACCGACAGCAGAACCCCAGATCACACCACTGCCTCCACAGGCTGGTACGGGTGGCACTAGGCATGATGGGTGATCACTCTTCTTATCTATCACTCTGGAACAATCTGGTCTCATCAGTTCACATGACCTTCGTCCATCGCTCATCAGACCACATGACCTTCTTTCATTGCTCATGAGACCACATGACCTTCTTCCATCACTCCAGAGTCCAGTCTTTATGCTCCCGATCAAACTGAAGTCTGTTTCTGTGATTATTCTCACTGATCAGGGGTTTAAGACTACACAGCTGTTTAGTTCCTTCAGTTCTTCACATCATGTGTGTGGAGATGTCACTGGTGAACAGCCCTGGGTTCTGCTGTTGGTTTTTTATGATTTGATTTATCCAAACATTTAAATGATTGCCAATCACGCTCATTCAGGATTATTTTCCGACCACATTTCTTCAGTGAAGATGATGGTTCCTCACTATCCTTCCAGTGTTTAATAATGCATGGACAGTTCTTCACCCAGTTGTAGTAGCTTCAGCTTCTCCTTAGATGTTTTTTGTGCTTGATGCCAATAATCTGACCTTCTGAAACAGATGGACGACATCTCCACGACCACAGGATGATCATCTGAAAGGGGTGTTTAAGTATTGGAGCTACTCACTGCATCAGTGAGGGTTCAGTAACTTGTTGCAGCTGAAACATCATCATCCTGCAGTGATGATCCAGTGGGAGGCTCTTACCCGTTT
>JABMDN010000425.1:0-31757 GCA_017165825.1 Hepsetus odoe
TTTTAATCTGGCCTGCCGAAGATTGGCGGGTCTCGTTTTAATTAAGTTAATAATAATAACGCCAATAGCCCGGGCTACTCTCTGTTATTACTCTGCTACTGCTCTGAACCCATCTGCAGCAATGAGGGGGCCAAAGAAGAGAAAAGTCCACAGTGAGTACCGAGTTTTTAACATGGAATGGACAACTAAATACTTTTTCACAGAAGTTTGGCCAAAGGCTGTACATCTTATTTGCCAAGAAACTGTTGTGGTTTTAAAAGTAAACAACATCAGCCATCACTTTTCCACCAAGCATGCTAATCATGCTAACAAGCAGTCGACGTCAGAACAGACAGAGCACGAATCAAGCACAAAGTCAAGTTATTTGTTTGCAATCGAATTAGCAAAGACCAGCAAGCCATTCTCCGAAGGGGAATTTCTCAAAGAGAAAGCTGTAGAGCTCTAGAGACAGCAAGTATCTGGTATCCTGAGAGTAAGAACAAATCTGAATAAAATGAGCTCATCACGCAGGACAGTGATTCGCCGTGTTGAGCTCATTGACGAAGACTTGGCTAGCAAGCTAAACAAAAAAGCCGAGTCATTTACATTATACTCCTTGGCACTGGACAAGAGTAATGACATAAAGGACACCGCTCAGCTTTTAATTTTGATCAGAGGGATTAATGAGAATTTAGAGATAACAGAGGATTTAGAGATTCTCATCTGTTCTGAGAAATTCAACAACAAAACTAACACCAGATTTCGATGCACTGACCGAGAAGGATGATCAACAACACTGTTCCACTAAAAGTGAATGTAAGTATGAACACTATAAAGCCTTCTTAATGTTTATGTTTGATATGTATGCATCTGGTGCTGGCCCGGCCCATCTGTCAAATTTTAAAAGTCAAAACACTCAAAATAGTGTGCATAGAGACAGTTATATAGTATACAGTGTATATAGTACAGTTTATAGTGTATAGTATATAGTGTATAAAGTACAGTTTATATAGTATATAGTGTATATTGTACAGTTTATATAGTATAGTATATAGTACAGTTTAGAATCAGTGAAATGAATCAAAGTCAATGTAAGTGAATCAGTGATGGAGGAGACAGAGAAGTAACTCAGTGATAGATGATAGAGAGAGGTGAATCAGTGATGGAGGAGAGAGAGAAGTGAATCAGTGAAGCTGAATCAGACTTTTGAAGGTGTTAACTTGTGACACTCAGTTACATCTTTGGTGACAGAGACACGGACAGGCTTCATTCCTATTACAGGGTCTGTGAACAGAGGAGTCGTTTACAGAGTTCAACTCAATACAATCCAATACAATAGATTGTTTAACCACTTCCTGATGAAGGACCACCTCCAGATACTTCACTTCCTGGTTGAGGATTGCCTCCAGATATTTCAGTTCCTGGTGGAGAACCACCTCCAGGTGCACCACTTCCTGGGGGAGGACCACTGCTGGTGAACCACTTCCTAATGGAGGATTACCTCCAGATACTTCACCTCCTGGTGGAAATCCACCTCCAGATAATTCACTTCCTAGTGGAAGACCGCCTCTAGGTGCACCAGTTCCTGCTGGAGGACCATCTTCAAATACTTCAACTTCATGCTGGATGACCGCCTCCAGGTGCCCCACTTCCAGGAGTAGATGAAGTTTCCTATTCAGGTCGGTGGACTGAGCAGGCAGTATTTCTATGATCTTCTGTGTGAGCTCAAGATCCTGGATGTGTTGTGTTCTTCTCTGTGCTGTAGTGAGCCCAGATCCTGGATCAAAGTCTCTCTGCTGTGTGTGAGCTCCAGGTCATGGATGTGCTGTGTTGCTCTGCTGTGTGAGAGCTCCAGGTCCTGGATGTGTTATGCATATTTTTTTGACAAGGGTAAAATTGTTCATTTTAAGGCAACTTTGAAATGTTCTACATTTGTTTTAAAGTTTGTACATGTTAGTGTCTCTCTTACCAATAACTGGTGCTTGTTTGTCTCAGTACAGCCAAACATTCACTCAGGCTGATGACTCCACCCCAGCAGGAAGTGGTCTATGAAGTGGGTGGTGAAGTTTTTTGTGACGGTCAACTGAGGATATACTTCACCCATCCCCCCTACAGGAAGTCACGCTGGGGATCAAACGATAGGGGATGATCTCTGCTCCTATGGTTTTGAAGGTTTTGTTTAGCCATGATTAGCACTTAAATGAACACATACAAGAAACACTCGATAGTCAGTAGGAAACTTGGGAATATGTACTTTTATTACAGTTTCTTTATTCATTTATTAGATGAAAATTGTATTAATTATGTGCCATTTTAATTACAGCTTTACATTTTGTTTATGAAAATACCAGCAAATATGGCCGTTTCTTTGTGTTTTATTGTGCTTTAGACATTAATAGCAGCTCAGGCTGCCTCACTAAAAAGACACTTCCTGTGAATGATTGGTTCACATGGTGGTTTTATTTGGCTGGTCTTGTGTTTGGCTGTGTGCAAATCAGATACAGCAGTCTGATTCGCTATTTCTTTCCAGGAGGTGTTGGGTGAAGAGTCCGCTCACCCAATCAACAGCTTCTGAAAGAGGACATATCATGAGCTGTTGCCTTGAGCTCAGTGCTCCATGTAGTTCCTTTTTGGGTCAATGGGCAACCAGTTCGTGGCATGCTGGAAAGTTTGAATGTTGAAGGGCGGCTATTTCCTGTTGTCAGTCTCAGCTGGAGTCAGGTGCAACTTTTCTTTTCTTTTTTTAATGTTTTATTTTTTTGTTTTTTTCTTTTAAATAGATTTTTTTTTTTTTCCAGTTTTTATATACAGCGTATCCTGTGCCTCATTTTAAACCTGGGTTTAAAATGCATCCTGACAAATGTGCAGATTTATGTACAGGCTGATTTATAGCGGGATTAAAATACTTTTCCGAGTGAATCTTGAGTGACCACTGATAATTCTCACTTCTACTGCTCCATATGCCAATAAAGCAGCTAGTAGTTTTCTAGGAGGACAATGGGTTCACCTGCAGATACCTTGACTATTTCACCTGATTGCGTGACTCTTTCTGCTTCTAAATCTGCTTTGTGACAACAACAGTGTAAAGCGCTTATGGAATCAAGCTGACTTTGACACTTCCTCTTTCTTGCAGGTTGTGTCTGCTGTTTGGGGGCAGTATGGGGAAGGTTAAATTTCTGCCCCTGTTGGTTTCTTGCCATGCTCAAAGCCTTGCCTCAGGAGCATGTTGTATGGCTGGAGCCAGAGGGAGTTCACTTGTCAAGGCTCTACTCAACCCACTGGCCCTGGTGACCTTACTCCTGCACCAGTGGGACACCAGCCAAAATAAACATTATCAGAAACACTATAAGAGTTACCATAACCTGTCAGCAGCAGGATGATGAGGCAGTGTGTACAATTGGTGATGAACAAATAATGTTTATTTTACATTTACGGCATACCCCTTCCCAATAGGTTGCCCTGAGGTACCCTTGAGCAAGGCACTGGCCCCATCACTGCTCCCCGGCGCTAATAGCTGCCCACCACAATGTGGTTTGAGGTGCATGGGTTAAATGCAGAGGTCGGGGGCAGTGTGGCCTACGTTAGTACAAGCAGCCGCGATGATCGGAGTGAGGATCAGGGGTTCAAACCCTTCCCAATAGGTTGCCTGAGGCACCCTTTGAGCAAGGTACCGCCCCATCACTGCTCCCCGGCGCTAATAGCTGCCCACTGCTGCACGGGTTTGAGGTGCATGGGTTAAATGCAGGTCCACTCGTTGTGGTTCATGTGCTGTGCCGCGACCTCGCAATGACAAGGGTAGTCACTTTCACTTTTCACTTTCATTTAGCAGACGCTTATCCAGAGTGACTTCTATGTCCTAATTACAGGGAAACCTCTGGAAAGGCTGGTTAAGGGTTTGGCTCAGGGACCCAGTGGTAGTGCTAAAGGTGAGATTCAACCGGTCCTCTCTTGAGCCAAGTACTCACCACTAGATGACCACCACCACCACCATATTTCACTGAGTTTATAACCCTCCTTTTACTCCTTTTGTCATCTAATAATTGCAGTAAACTGAGAACATCTGTTTCTTCCTCTCCTCAGGTGGACCTAATCCCAGGTGGAGCTGATCAGAGAGAGGCTGATCAAAAATCTTCATGAGCTCTGGCTCTTGGATAAGACTGAGCAGGGTGGACTCATGGACCTGTGAGTGAAGACCTAAACAGTTTACTCTCGGGATGTGTAGCTCCAAGACAGGTGTAGAGGTGTAGACCCAGAGGATCACTGCAGCACTATGTGGTTTTTGTTTGGCGTTGCTTTCCAGCCTACCTTCAGTGAACATTTTAGTTCGCCAATTTTAAGCTTGCCCTCCTGCTTTGATTATCACCAAAGAGGAACCAACCACAAAGACCGTAAAGGACAAACTGGCCCAAGCTCAAACCACGGGTTTGCAAGGCTGCTGTCTAAGAAAGAAGCCTTGAGTCATGTCCACGATGTTGGACCAGGTTTGATTAATCCCCGACTGAGTCAGATATTCTGCTTTCTTTCTTTTAAAGATTTAAAGCTGTCTAGTAAAATCTCCTAATAGACGTAGATCTGAAAGCTGACCTTGAGCTGTCTGGTGCTTCACAGGTTTCTTTTGAAGAAGAAGAAGAAGAAGAGTTGAACACCAATGGCTCTTCAGCCTGACTATTGGAGGAGGTGCTCGTGATGGAGAAGGATTATTATGGTCACCTTGCAAACTGTACCAAGGTCATTAGTTACATTCAGAATAAACCCAGAAAACATAAGAAAGATATTTTAGAAATCTAGACATGAAGTCATATTAGTGATCAATTGTGAGCTTATGAATCTTAGTGGTTATGAATCACAGTAACTGGTAATCATTTGAGGGTTTTCACTGCCAGTTATATTTGTGTGTAAGTAATAGAGTGTTTAATTTGGAGGATTAATGGAGTAATTGTTATTCTTCTTAAACTTTATACTACACAGGCTCTAAAATCCTCTCAGGAGAAGGCATAATTTATTCACTCAACACAAGAAACAGCTCAACACCAGTTCACTTGCTCTGGCTGCTGTGGGGCACTCATTATGTTCTTACTACATTCTTACTGGTTTGGTTATTATAGCTACAGAACTAAGAATGAGGGGAGAACCGAGTAAACCATGGAACAAGAAGCAGGGGGCAGCTATTGAAAGTGCCTAGAGAGCAGTGACTGGGACGGTACCTTGCTCCAGGGTACCTCAGTGCAACCTACTGGTCTGGCATTCGAACCCACAACCTTCCTATCCAGGGGCCTCGTCCTGAACCACTAGACCACTGCTGTTCTGTAAACTAAAATGATGTGCAAAAAGGAAACACTAAGCATTCTCACCACTGGCTGAGTCAGCAGAAATTTGTGGGACTTCTGTCTGATTAAACACTGAATCTGAAGGCTCTGTGATGGGAACATTAAGGAAGAGGGGGGCAACGCTTCTGAGAGGTTCAGACATGATTCTCTTTAGCTTACAGGATCTGGAAGAGAACCAGGAGCAGGTTTTCTGGAGTTACTTTAGCCTTCAAATGTTTGCCCAAAAGCCTGGCAGTCTCTGGGCGCGCTAGCTGTTGTTACATGGTCTGCCCAGCAGAGGGCACTGCCTCTCCCACAACAGTAGCATTGGGATAGAGATGGGCTGTCTGGTTGATACGGCAACTGGCCTTCTTACCTTCACTGCCGATGGAAAGGAAATGGGATCTTTTTTCCAGGTAACCATGATCAATATCAACTATCCGAGTGAACGCACAGCATTTAATTCAAATTCTGCAGTTTTATTTTTTCAAAATTTGTACATGCTGATTTTTCATTATGAACGAAGTTTTGACAAGGTTTGTCCTTGAATGTCTTGACTTTGTCTTTTGTAGCCAGACACCCTACTGGCTGTTTTAAAAGCAGCTCTGCTCCTGTCCCACTACTCTGACTTCAACAAAAACACAGGGACCTTTGAACTGAACAGTCATGGAAGAAATAGTCATTCTGTTCTTTGAATAATAAGACAGGAGATGGAAGCTTCAGAAATGTGATCATACAACTAACAAGATCACTGGGGAATGGACTTTAATGCAGGTTCCAGAAGTTGACAAGAACAGACGCTTGTTTCAGATCTACGATCATTTCAGTCTGAAAACAGGGGTGAAATGAAAGAGATTTCCTGTGCTTCAGACTATTAAGAGTTTCATGTGCTGAGATGATCAGCCTCTCTGAATGTTTAGATCCTTCATTCTACACTCCTGGGCTAGAGCAGGGATGCAGGAACCAACCTGATGTTGGCAGGAACTGCAGGTAGCTTCTATTATGAGTGACCGTGGTGTGAAAATGAAAAAGTGAAGCTAACGTGTCAAAGCAGTACAGCCAAACACAACTAAATGCAGGGAACTCCAGGACAACCTATTGGTCTGGGACTCAAACCCAGCCAACCTTCCAGTACTGAGGCCTGGTCCTCAACACTCAGGACCATCAAGGCACCTTATATCTTCATTTTTTTATATTTTTAATTTGGGACACCTTTAACAGTTTGGATATAGGCGCAAGGCACTGAATTTTCTAAAACTAAAATATAAACCCATACAAGAAACATTCCCACAAAGAACTAAGTGTTTAATCTCATTTATGGTGCTTGTGACTCGTGATTTATATCTAAGATGTGCAACAGCAGCAGCAAGGTACCGTCCCTGTCACTGCTTCCCGGGTGCTTTCTTACAGCTGCCCCTGCTGCACGGTGTGGGTGTTTGTGTGTATGGGTTAAATGCAAAGGTCCAATTTTTGTTGTAGTTCACACACATATTTTAAACACACTGAATCATGTATTTGTTCCTTTATAAGGGATAGTAATGACACCGACCCCAGTTCAGGCCTCTGGCAATGTCTCTCATTTCAGAAACAAAGAGCTCCTAGCTAAATGAGCAGAAAGGATCAGCTACTGCTGTGTGATGTCACAACTAGATAGTTCTGAGACGCTCCAGTTCTGTGTCTTTCTGTGGTGAGCGGCGAACTGGACGCAGCAGAATGAGGTTTCTCCTGTGTTGGTGCTGTGCAGGCACCCAGGATTCCGACATCAAAAGTGTGCGAAGGGAGTGAACATTGTATCAGTCAAAAAGAAGAAGAAAAAATCAAGAATTGAAAATGGAAGGTCTTATGGAAAGGATGAAGGGGAACAGCACGGAAGGGTAGAAAAAAAGTCCTGCATGACTGCAGACAGAAGCAGGGGATCTTTTGAGTAAACCACTAGATGTGATGGTGATGGAGCACTCAGCTGATTATCTTCTGTTCATCTTCTTACAAGAACCAGCACACTCAGGTGAGGGCCCCCAAGGATTAGTCCAGGGCCCAGGCCAAGAAACTGCTCATCAGGAAAATGATGGGGAAGCTGATGGGAGTTCCAGGTGAGGAGAGAACATGATGAACTGATGTTGAGAACATGTTTGAACCCAAAAACTGATGGTATTTGTTTGATTAAAAACAGAGACTCCAGACATCGCAGGCAACAGCTAATGTCACACAGGCTGAGGCCATCCTGATACTGAGGACATGGAGCTGGTGAACCTCGATCCTAAGTGGAAAACCCTCTGGGTGAGTAGATGATGGGGAATGGATGGTGGGATGCAGGCCCTAACACGGGACTGGAGGATTGGATAGCGGAGCTCCTGCTAAATCCGACAGGGGTCAACCAAAGCGCAGTAAAGACTGTCCTCTATCCCAACAGTTCAGCAATACATTTGTGGGTTGCCAGTGAATTGCTAAAGGGTTGCTAGGCTATTCCATTTGGTTGCTAAGTTGGTGGTAGATGTCATAAATTTGTGGATATCCCACTTGGTTGCTAGGGTGTTTCTAGGAAGTTTGGACACACTGCCGGGCTCTGCTAAAGACACTGTCCCCACAGCACTGGGTGAGCAGCTAAACTATAGGCGGGACTGTCTCTTCCCACTGGTGTCTTGTGCTCTCTACAGAGAAACAGCACAGATTCGATCATCTACCACACAACGCCCATGTTCCATCTGAGATATACAGCAGAAACTAGGTGGGCAAATAGAGATGACTGACGTGGTGACCCACTGCTCCTGGGCCAGAGTAACACAGCTATTTCTATCCACACACCTAAAACGTTGTGTCAGTAGAGGGTCCGATGGGGTTACACTCTGTCAGTAGAGGGTCCGATGGGGTTACACTGTGTCAGTAGAGGGTCAGAGGGGGTAATAATTTCATGTCTGTGTTCAAACATAACTACAGTGATTTCTGACTTTTTAATTTTCCAATGTCTCAAAAGATGACTCTAAGGACGTGGTGACACAAAACCGTCCTCTGAGATTGAGGTTGTTCCTCAAAAGAAGACCCTGAGAGGAACCTGTGGAAGAGGACACAAAATCAACTATAAAAAGGACCCCCAGCCTCTGATGGATGGAGAGGATAAGATCCTTGCTGTTCTTGAGGTACCGAGTGTGACGGTTGCATCGGCAGAGGAAAACACTGTTCTAGAACAGACAGTCCTTGCCGACTCCAGTCCACCAGGTGAGAAACAGAATATCCATCTTTAAGCCAAACGTGGACAAATGATAAGGCTGATTACAGAGAAAAGAGAACCAGGGGTGGGTGTGGCTTAGTTACAACTAACAAGGGGGTGGTAGTACTGCACCCTGTTCAGAGGGTAGAACTTTGTGTCAGATGGGGTATCTGTGTACAGCAGAAGGACACTGTGTAACTGTACTAGTAGAGGGTCAAATGGGCTAACTCCATCAGTAGTGTGTCAGATGGATTGAAGATTGATGATGAGGACATCAGTGGACCTGTCCTTCTACAGTAACTGCTGACACTTTAACATCTTTAACAGGAAACTCAAACAGTGGTGACAACAAGAAGATCCTCGCGGTTGCTCTTGAGGAATTGAGTGACTGCTTGCAGCGCATTATAAAACGCCATTCTAGAACAGACACAGTCCTTGCCGACTCTGTCCACCAGGTGGGAAACAGAGTACACCCTTTTTAAGCCAAACGTGGACAAATATCAGAAGAAGGCCAGATGTGGGTCAAATTAGCTGTATTTCATAGAATTAAAACAAATACAACTGTTATCCATAATGTAATTGCAGGTGCATGACAGGGCTTTCTGCCTTTTATGACGCCTCAGGTTGAAGTGTAAAAAGGAAACTTTGTTTGGGGAGTCTGCCACAAACGGTTCAGGTCTCCTGAAGAGGAGTTACCCGACTCTTGTTCAGGCCTCAGCTTCTTCTGCCCAGTCTCAACCAGGGGAGATTCAGTTGGTCTTTTCTGAATTTGGGCATTGGGGAGTGGAGAAACATCACTCCCCACCACCTGTGTACCCTCAACAACAGTATCTATCGCCATCTCCATTTCCTCCACTACTTCTTCAATCGACCCGCCTTCTCTTTGCCTAGGCTCCATTACTATTAGCTGGGAATTTCCTACCAAAATCTCCTGCTCCTGCCTCGGCCTCCGCCTCCTCTGGTAACCTGTTCGGAGTACTAAGGTACATTTTTAGCCTTGAGCTTGTTAGTAAAATGGTTTTGGGCAGTCTCTATAGAGATGGGTATTCTCCACAAAGGTTGCACCTTCTGCCATAAAAAAAAAGTGAAAATGACTACCCTTGTCATTGCGAGGTCACGGCACAGCACACATGAACCACAACGTAAATTGACTCGTATTTTACCCATGCACACTCAAACCTCAGGCAGTGGCACCTATTGAAAGCGCCCGGGAGCAGTGATGGGGACGGTACCTGCTCAAGGGTACCAGGGCACCCATTGGGAAGGCTTGAACCCCGATCCTCCGACTGGGCGTGGCTAACGCTCTAACTACACTAGGCCATCACAAAGTTCCCGTAGTGCCCTGCACCTTCATAAGAGTGACCAATTTCTCTGCACTCTCCCACAAAAATTCTTGGGCACAGTTCTCAGCCAGTGTCCTGTCTGACCACTGGACACAATTTAGGCATCCCTTGATAATAAATGTAGCCCCGGTTTTCACCCAGCATGCTCATCGATGGTAACTGCTTCAGGCCCTGGTACAGCCTTGGGTCTTCCCATTGCTTTTAATGGGGATCTGCCAAGAACAGTTCTGTATGCCGGGCTTTCATCCAGCACCTTCATCTCAAACTAAATCTCAAACAGATTTTTTTTTATTGTCACCATACACAATTATTCATTCATGCATTTGTTTTTATATTTTGCCTTTGCCACATTTAATGTATTTAAAAACAGATTTTCTTTTCCCTTTTCAAACTTTATATAATTTGTTTCCATAATCATGAATGAAAGAAGGAGGTTAGAATTTAAAACTAAAAAAAGTACGAGTTTGAAATGCTATAAAAGAACAATTATAGACAAGCCAGAAGAAAATAAATAACATACAACAATACCAACGCAATATTCAGTGTGATGGTGAGTGGAGGAGAGTGCAGGCAGGTTGGAATGGGTGGAGAAGAGTGGCTGAGGACGGTGACAGACGCGTACTCAGCCGGAGTAAAAGGGAAGGTTTACAGGACAGTAGTGAGACCAGCTATTTTGTGCGGGTTGTAGACGGTGGCACTGACGAAAAGGCAGGAGGGACAGCTCAGGTTAGACGTCTTGGAGACAAGGTTAGAGAAGCAAGATCGAGTTAGTTTCTGGACATGTCCAGAGACGAGATGAGTATTATATTAGAAGGAGGATGTTTAAGATGGAGCTGCCAGGCAAGAGGAGAAGAGGAAGACCAAAGAGGAGGTTTATGGACGTGATGAGAGAGGAAAGTGGTGATTGGTTTGAAGCAGGAAGATGCAGAGACTAAAAGAAATGGAGACGGGTTGATCTCACTGTATGCACTCCCTAAATGGGAGCAGCTGAAGAAGAAGTAAAGACCAATGCAATAAATAAATAATAATTCCATAAGATACTTCACAAATCTTTTGAAAGATAACGCTTCAGTCTCCCTGTCTTCAAGCCAGCGTCCTTTGTGGCCCCACTGTCTCCTGCTTCAAAACACGCGAATCAGTCACTTCTGGTTTCAGAGGAGATCTACTTGTTTAAGGTGAGCCAGAGCTCGCCGAATTTGTCTGCTGGTAATCTCATTCGCTCTGGCCCACCTCGTTTCAGCGCCAGCCGGGCACGGGCCAGCGTCGGGACCCTCCCGCTGCTGGCAGGCTCGGGCATTGCAGGGTGTCGGTCATGGCCCAGGTCCCCGGGCTGCCACACCCCCAGAGGCACGTCAGACGGGTTCTGGTGCATGTTGCAGTCCGTATGATCGGTAGATGTCCGCGCCATGCCGCTGGAGTGCATCACAGCTCTGACTGGGAGGATCTTGTGAGCCGCCATCCATGACAGGTCTTTGTGCTTGTTTAGCAGTCCTGAATGGGCTGCATTGCACCACACTGTTTTGCCTCTCTAGAGTGAGGCCACGTGAATGGACATACTGGCTCTGTTTGAACAACAGAAACCATAGATTTAGCGGCTTTATAATTGTACATCTTCTTTTCCCAATAAAAATCGTCTCAAAATGTCTTATAAAACCAAGTGATGTTGGGGGAGGTTAAAAGACACTGGGGTTCTCAAGTCCACTTTCAATATTCCTATGTGCCGCAAGAACGTTCCAGTCCAAAACTTGACAAAAGCTGCTGTTTAGTTATCTTTGGAAACACTGGCCGCATAGGTGACATGAAGCACCGTACACTTGCTTCCTAAAAACAAAAGGATCAGGAAGTCCTTTCTATTTTCTTCTTGACTACTTCACTTCTTTCCCATCTTGATCCTCTATAGGAAGTAAACCCAGCTCTTCTCAAATTCTAAGAGGAAGGATCTGGGGAAGAAAACCCAAACACAGCAGTAAGAGTAATGGTAAAATGACAGCCTTGATGATAAAAATTTTCATCCCATGGCCGCTCTCCTGTGTTCCAAAACCCCAGTCGCTAGTTCATCTTCCTAAAACCTCTGGCCAATTTCTCCTCCCCTCCTTTTTTTTTAAAAAAATCAATTTCTACTCCTAAAACTGGAGATCTGAATCCCAAAACCATTTCCTGGTCCTCTTGTCCACTCTTCCCATGGTCCAAGAGCTGGGCCTCGGACTCTGCTCCTATTCAGTCTAGCCAGAGGTCCGACTGTACCAAAATGGGGCCACCTCCAGTGCTCTTCAATGGATGTACTTGGGAACAATAAGCTGACATTGTCCATATACAACACACACTTAGCCATCAGTCCACTTGTCCCTGGAACTTCTAGTCCTTTGATCCAATTATCCCGTCTCAAGTGCCAGTGGCCTGACATGTCACACAAGAGCGATATAACGACACCCCTGACGGACACTCGTTACGATAAAGACGCTTTGATAGGTGCCCGCGAATGCAGAATTCCCGCTGATCAATTTTCCTAAAAACTCCAGCAGCTCGCTTTATCTAATGTTCATGCAATTTCTTTACATTATACAAGTTCCCATAAAACTTTCTGACTATGCTTAAAATCCCTTTTGTGTCATCTGCCTCTATCCTCCTTCTCTCAACTCTATCGCTCCCCTTTTTCATCACTTCTTTAAAAGTATCTTGTGCATTTCTCCTTCTATTTCTTTTCTTTTGCACCTCAGGATAATTCCCTTACTCTTTTTCTCAGATAAGGCTGTCATTTCCCTTTTAACTTCTTGTTTTTCCTGACTAAAATCAAAACCACTATTTAAAAGGTTATAATATCTCTGGAGTCTTTTCTGCAGCCCCATCATGCATCTCTCTATCCTTATTTCTGCACTGCTCTGTCAATAAAAAACTGCCGCGTCCAGTCTTTCACCTTCTCCCACCACTGTGCGCATGAATCAAACATGTCCTGTAGGGTCTACCATTGGCTGAAACACTCCCTATATTCTTCTACAATCTCCTTATTTTGGTAAGAGGAGCAGTTCAGCCTACAGGCCTCTCCCCTGCTGTCACACTGGTTGCTAGTGAGGTACAGTGCTATGACGTGGTGGGGAAAAAGACAGGAGTTAATGTTGCATCTGTTGGCGGGCAGTCCTCTCAAAAACAATGCCACTTTGAAAATCCTTGTGCCATTAACATTGATCCGTATTCCCTGCTTTCGGATGGCACCCTGTAGCAGTCAGCTAATTTAAAATCTTTCTACCGCAGTTCTGCGTATAAATCTGATGTTTTGTCCATTTGAAGTCTTCTCGACTTGTTTCTATCTCTTTTGGATAAAACGCAGTTAAAATCCCATGCCATCACCAGAGGGGTTCTCCCTAGCACGTGGGGCTGCAATTCCTCCAAAAGTGCATATCTTTCATTTTTCTCATTAAATCCTCGATAATAAGTATATATTAAAATCATTTCCAGAAAAGGGCATGTGTAGGCATGTTCTGTAAATTAATTGGTGCACCTCTCTCTCATACAGTACTGTGCAAAAGTTTTAGGCAGCTGTGAAAAAAATGCTGTAAACAAAATGCTTTCAAAAATGGAAGTGTTAATAATTTTATTTTTATCAATCAACAAAATGCAGTCGTCTTTTTCATTTTCTTTTGGCTGCTCCGATTTAGGGGTCGGAACAACAGCGGATCAACTGTCTCCATTTCTTCCGGTCCTCTGCTTTTTCCTGCTTCAAACCGACCACCTGCATGTCCTCTCACCGCCCATAAACTCCTCTTGGTCTTCCTTTTCCCTCTCAATTGGCAGTGCCCATCTTCAACATCCTCCTTCCAATATAATTTCATCTCTTCTCTGACATGTCCACTCAATTTCAATTTATTCTGTATAGCGCTTTGGCAACAAAGGCCCCAAGGCACTTTACATTGAAGGTCGATGATGGAACAGGTTACGTAATAGATGTGTTAAAGCCGACGACCACGAGGAGAGGAACTGAAAGACTCCACTATGTGGAGAAAAAACCTCTGAGGGAATCAAGGTCAACCGGGCTACCTAAACTTCTTTGCATACTTAACAGCATGCTACAGTTTTAGACTCCAGGATCAGTGAGGAGTCCCAAGTTTCTCTAGGTACCGATGAGCCGCTTAGGGTCCCTTTAAGATCAGATGCATCACACAGACCAGATGGTAGCTCGGCATTGACCTTGTGTGATGACTACAGCGGGCCCACCCGACATGTGGGGGAGAGAAATGAATGAGGGGCTGTGTAATGAGCAGGATCCAGTAGTGACAGACATACAGAAATGAAATAACAGTGCGATGGTGGCTACAGCAGCACCAGCGACATTAGTAATGGTGCACTGCGGTGATTGCGCGTGGTAAGCTAAATCTAAAGAAGCTAAGTCTTCAGCCGATTTAAAGACTGAGACTGAATCGGGCATCCCAGACAGAAGCAGGCAAGCTGAATGACAATCTAGGTGCCCTGTGACTGAAAGCTCGTGGCTCCAATACATTTTATTTATGCGAGGCAATTAGAAGATCTTATTCTGGGATCTATGAAGTGTTGTGTATAGGTAGCTACAGTCTGGTTAGGGTATATTGGGGCAAGACCTTTAAGTGCCTTGCAGTAAGTTAAGAGGAGGACCTTGAAGTCAGCCCTGGTACCTGGCCAGAGCAAATAGCTTAGGTATAGAAAGATGTAATGTGATTTTGCTGCACACCCAGCACTGAAGTCTAACATGTTTATAGCTTATGCCCTGAGAGTGTTTAGAAAGTGGGGGCATTACAGTAATCTAACTACTGTATACAAACGCATAAATGCATTTTTTGTCGCAGGTTCTTCCATTGACAGAAAGCGCCAGAGTTTGGCAATGTTCGGTTGGCAGGAAGCATGTCTTCGCAACTGCATTAACATGGGGATTAAATGAAAGATTTGAATCGAAAATAACACCAAGGTTACGTGCCAGAGTACTAATCTGAAATCTCAGCCCTGCATCCCGGATATGCGAAATGAAGTTGGTCTGCTCCACATCAAGCATTACAAAAACAAGAGCAGCTCAGTTTCTTTGGGGTTTTAGTGGAGAGGAAGTTGTTATTCATCCGATCCCTAATATCACTGAGGCAGCTAATTGGAGTGCCGTTGATGCTTTATCACATGATTTAAAAGATAAGTATAGCTGAGTGTCATCAGCGAAGAGTGGAACAAGATGCTATGCTTCCAGATAAGAGTGCTTAGTGAGCATGAGGAGAAGAGCACTGGCCCACACCCCTGTGGGACTCCATAGTTAACTAGTGACATAGGTGAGGGGGTGCTATAATCATCCATTTGGATGAAGTAGTAACGGTTTGTAAGATAGGAGTTGAACTATTTAAGGCTATGTTCCGCTTAATGCCGACACAGTGATAGCTTCTCCTGTTTAATAAAATGGGAGGATCTACCGTGGTTTAACTTGAGCACTAAGATCTAAGAGAACAAGAACAGTGATGTTTCCTGCATCACTCGAGACCATTATATCATTCACCACTCTAGTTAGATAAATTCCATCAGGTTTCCGGCCCAATATACAAGAAACTGCTCTAAGAGGTTGCGCGTTCAGATATGACTGCAGTTGTCTCGCAACCAGTTTTTCTAGAATCTTAGAGAGAAACGACATTAGAGATAGGTCTATAATTACTTGGTGAGTGAGGGTCCAAGTTAGGTTTTTTAAGCTGTGGAATAACCACTGCTGGTTTAAACTGATTGGGGCCTACACCTGGAGGTCAAGGATGGCTCATGATATCAAGTATAGGTGTTGATATAATTCTAAGGATTCCTTCAGAGCTGGCTGGAATGGGGATCTAACTGACAGGTTGTGACTTGCCTTGGTTATAACTGGAAATTAGCCTAGAGTTATCAATGAGATTAAAAATCACTAAAATATTGTGAGCACTGTTCTGGTAGTGGATTAATTTGAGGGCTAATAGGGCACATTTGAGGGCTAATAGAGCCTAATGTTGTTAATTTTATCTTTAAAACACTTAAGAAACCTATCGTTAGTAATACTTGCTACGCTGGCCTTTATGAGTTTTGTCTGTTAAAGGAGCTAGTGTCTGAAATAAATAGCGGTTGAAAGTTTGTTGTTTTGAATAGTACTCAGCAAGAGCACTATATGGAGCTTTACATTGTTTAGTTTACAGACCATAGAGCCTGAGAGGCTTGGAGACCTGTTGTCTTCCATCTATGCCTCTAGCTACGGCACTCGCCAGCAGCCTGCAGTGCGATCACGCTGAACCAGGAGAGGCCTGATAGGTCTGACCTTCTTTTATCTTAATTGGGGCTACCTTGATCAAGGATCTGCCCAACTACTGTATTGTATACGTCGGTGATGTCATTAACAGCTGGCACGTGAAACTCATCTCGTTATATCGGCAACTGAATCATTTAGCCCGTTTAGGTGTCGGTTGTACTAGTCCTTTCACTGAGGCACGTTGGAGATTGATGAAGACCAAACGTGATTAAAGAATGTGGTCGGAAAAGTTTATTTAAAGAGGGACAGTGTTAGTATCAATGTCAAGTCCATACGATAATTAGATCTAGCGGTGTCCTTGTAATACGGTGCAGGTCCTGATATATGCTGGGTGCAACCTACAGAATCGAGGAGCTACATAGCTTTGGCACCGCGCCCGTCTCTGTATCAACATGTATGTTAAAGTCGCCTAGCATCACGAATCTAGTAAACCTAACAACCAAGTCAGAGAGCAGATTGCCAAATTCATTAATAAAGGCAGCATATGGTCCTGGAGGTCTATAAACTAATAGATATGGGCCACAATCAGGTCCTAATGCTTAGCAGCAACACTTCAAATGCATGGAAGTTTCCTAGTCATGAATCAACCTTAAATGATCTCATCAAAAATTGCAGCTAGGCCACCACCAATACCCTGCTGAGCGTGATTTATGCAGGCACGAACCCATAGGGGAGGCTTCCACTATGGGGATGTGGTGTCAGTGGTCTTAGCCAAGTTTCAAACAGACAGATATCTGACTTTGTGTCGGTACCATCCTCATTAATAAGCACTGCCTTGTTTCCTAAGGAGCTGAACATTTAGCAGTGAACATTTGATTTTAGTCGGACGCTGTGTTTTATTTGTTTTTATGATTGGTACTGGGAGCAGGTTACTGAAGCAGAGCCCTAGATTGGCATCTATACTGCTTCATCGCATTGGCGATAGATGTTTCGTACGATTGGAGAAGTCTGCTCCTGTTATGTGACATAGGGATGCCGTGGTTATATGAAACTTAAGTTTCGCCAGGAGTACTGGTAGTGGGATACAGGCAGCGGTGATTTAAGATCACAGGACATGAAGATCACAATGTCCAAACCAACCTGATCTTGCTTCTAACCTTGTCTCCAAGACGTCTAACCTGAGCTGTCCCTCTAATATACATTTACATTTACATGGCATTTAGCAGACGCTCTTATCCAGAGTGATTTACAACAGTGCTTTGTTTCCACATTAGATCATCATCATCATCTTGCACCAGCACAGACTGCAAATCTGATTAGCTAGTACCACCTAAGTAACAAACTCATAATATAGCTAATATACTCATTTCTAATCCTGTCCATCCTCGTCACACCCAACAAAAATCTCAGCATCTTTAACTCTGACACCTCCCAGCTCCGCCTCCGCCTTTCGCTGCACAGTGCCACTGTCTACAACCCATACAACATAGCTGGTCTCACTGCTGTCCTTTAAACCTTTCCTTTTACTCTGGCTGGTACGCCTCTGTCACACCTGTCACTTTTCTCCACCCATTCCAACCTGTCTGCACTCTCTTCTTCACCTCTCTTCCACACTCGCCGCATCTCTGAACTGGGAATGAAGTTTGCTTTGCTGTCCGTGATATTGATTTGGGCAAAGTTCTACACCGGATGCCTTTCCTGGCGTCACCCTTCCCATTTTTCTGGGCTTGGGACCAGCCCAAAGAAGGGCTTGTGCATCCCTAGTGGCTAGTTATCTACAGATAAGATAATATATTTATATATACATATTGTTGGTAAGTATCACACACTCGTGTTCAAAAACAGTAACACATTATGAATGTGTGCACATAGAAAACAGGAAATAACAAATTACTTATGCCAAAATGACAGGATATGAATCATGAGAAAGTAGGTTTTTTTTTTTTCCATAAACAACATAAAAGCCAGATAAGGTACTATGCTCATGAAGCTGACGCAGGTGTTTTATGATGCTTTCTTTTGAGGAAATTCATGCTGAAAACTAACCTTACAGCTGTGCAACCAATGACATAAGTAATATTAAGGGCATACTTAAGCTTTAAACATAATGAAGTTGGAGAAAATTAAAGAAGGATCAGAGGTAGGCTTTGTGTTACATTTTAAAACAGGAAGAATAACAGGATTGTAAAGCCATACTCTCATGTGTATAGATGGTAATAAAGAAAAGTATGTGCTTTGTAGGCTCATGGGTTGCTTTAGTGAAGGAAAAAAAAGTGTTGAGCAAAGCTTATTTGTTTTCCAATTAAGGCATGAGGCTTTATTTTAGACATGCAGTTTTTGCCTTGGGTTAGGTTTCAGGAATTAAACAATAGTACAGACGCAGCCCTTAAGCTTCTGATAGTTGTTATGAAAGAAATGGTAATAGAAAACTGAAGTGATTCTTATTATTTTAGTGGAAGAAAACAGATTTTATACTTTGAAACTTTTGGATTTTATGGTGCAGGAAATGAACAGCCATGTAGATTCCAAGTCCATGCTGATGAGGCCATTTGTTCAGTTTCATGCAAAAATGTAGTAAATGATAAAAACAGAGTGATGATGCTTTCTACTACATGCATGCAGTGAGGGAGTGTAAATGAACATTACATATTTAATTAAGTGTGGTAATTATTCATGTTTATGGAATAAACATTCCGTTTCTTTCATTTTTTCTTCGATGGAGCTGGATCCCATCTTGTGATCAACTCAGTTTACTAGTGCAAAAGAAAATAAATTGTATGCTTATATCAACATTTGAAAATCATTTTTTTTTAGAGATTGTTTTTTAGATTAATTTATTGCACTCTTCCTTCTTGTCCAAATCCATTACCTTAAAGGATGGGCAGAGGAACTACTCAAATAATTAGACCAGCTCCTAAACATGGAAAATAATTAACCACCAAATGTGGACCAGAGGATCGTATAAAGCAAGAACAGTATAAAATGCAATACCTTGGTGCAATTAACTGTTGTTAAAAACTACATATCTCTGTGAAGTAGCATACATGATCCCTGCCAAAAAAGACATTTGATTTGCTAGTAAACTACGCTGACCTGACAGGTAAAATTTAAAGAGAACAGAACGTAGTCAAAGGTGTTTCAGAAAAGGTGTATTTATACTGATAGATCATGTGAGACTTAGATTGCACACAGGTGGATTTCATTAATTATTTGACTTTGAAGGCACCAGCACCAGGACTTTTTAGGGGCTTCATGGGGGTGAAGGCTGGCTACACACAATTTTCAGTTTATTTATTTTATATATATATATTTTTTTCTAATTCCACTTCACCAACTTAATTTGTGTGATATAACTGGCTCAAAAATAGTCTAAGATTAAGAAACATTTAAATTACAGGCTGAATGTAATAAATGGGTAAAATTCGCAAGTGTGGCCCAGTGTTAGGAGTTGGTCCCATCGAAGACTGTGGGTTCATTCCCACAAGTAGGCTGTCTTTTCCTGAGGTACCTCTGAGCGTACCGCCCTCACACTGCCCCTCGGCGCTAATAGCTGCCCACTGCTGCACGGTAAGCCTTGTGTGCATGTGTTAAAAAGTAGAGGTCCAATTGCTGTGGTTCATGATGTGCAGTGCTGTGACCGCGCAATGACAATGGTTGTCACTTTCACTTTTCACAAAAAAAAAAAAAAAGCCAAAGGGGGTGAATACTTTTGCAAGGGACTATGGAATGAAATATATATAAAATGTAATTGCTAAACATGAAAGTGAGAGGGAAAAGGAAACATGAGACCCTCTAACTGTCCAGCCTGGTCGGGCATGTGCATGATAGTGGTTCTTCTTTAAGGCTACATTGGGAATGTAATTAAAAATATATGCATCATTATTGGATGATTTGACCGTTCATGGAGAAATGAGCAGTACTCTGTGTGGTTAAAACTGTTCATTCAGGTGATGTTTAATGGTAAGAGACAATAAAACAGAAGCTGATGTTTTATATATAAAAAGTAAAAAGTTCCTTTACAAATGTGGTTTAAATTATCTTTTCCAGGATACCATGCAGTGAGTTATTTATTTATTTATTTAAACTCCATGGAATATTTCAAAACTTGGTAGTTTTTACATGTTTTACATGTAATTGAGCTACAATGAAAACAGCCTGAACTCTGTCGCTGTTATGATTTATGACTCTGTTCTTTACTGAAGATTAATTTATGACCACACCTTGTGAATCAAAGATTTAACATAATCCTCCTCAATTTTCAAGGTATAAATGAGTACTTGTGATCTTCCGTCCTTAGTGGCCTTTTTTGACTTTGATTGTCTTGGATGGAGATGAGACCTGCTGTCTAAAAGGTTATAGTTTCTAAATCTTCAGCTCTGTCGTTAGTAAGTTAGCCACAGCTGGTGGCTACTTAGTAACATTTGCTGAACATTAAGTAGTTTCTTTAGTGTTCTCTTGATTTCTGAGACCGGTCGGGACCGGATAATAGAACACATTTAAAGGTATAAATGTCAACACTTTAACTTGGCGTCAACACTCCTTTAAACTCGCGCTCTTCTTCTCGCGAGAGTCTAAAGCGAGATTGTCCGCCCGGCAGTACCGTCTTTGGAGGACAGTTTACGGGAATATGAAACGTTTTCTTTCTCTTTTTATAAAGTCCTGTATTTAAGGTGGTCAGAAACTTGTGAGGGTTTCTCTTTAGGTCGATGTAACTGTAGGTGCCACTTCACAATGCGTCCGGTTTCACTAGACGTGGGATGCAAATATGACAGGTTCCAATATGTGGTATTTGATTCTCCTTTCAACACTGGAAATCTACTCACAAACATCAGATGAACTCAAGCAGAGCAATGTTTAACGCATAATTGCTCATTTAGCGCCCCTGCACGTTGTGTGTTACTTTACTTGAAAAAGGAGCAGGTTATGAGCCCGCCTTGAATATCTAAGTGGATTTCATAAAACCCTGTTTCTTCCCATCCCTTTTATTAACTTATTTATTTATTACTAGTAGTCTGTTTTTTTAGACGAATTGCTCCGATTTTAAAGTTAAAGTGTATGTTTGAGTGGTTTGCATCACGGGAGGCGCTACGTTGTGCTTTTCTAAGAAAAGACACAAAGGACGCGACATAGTTGGGCCTGTAAAGTGCTGCTTGTTGCTTTCTTTCTTTGGTCCTGCAGAGTGAATCTCACACCGTCTCGTGGAAGAGCGGAGCTCAAGCGTGACTGCGCTCCTCTGGCCAAGTGGAGGGCATACTTTACCTGGCAGGCGGAGTGACGCCATGATCAAGAAGGTGGTTCACCCAGGTGAGGTTCTCTGCCATTGCACTCGGCTGTGTTAATCCCCGCGACCCTCAAATGGGGAGTCTCGACTGCACACTTGTGTGGGGACAGTTCGTGGTTTCTCCCTGATCTGTTGATTGGTAGAATATTTGAAGCAGGGGTGTTGATGTTGTTCATACGTGAGATGTGTTTACAAACTGCTTTGCTTTCAAGTATGAGTTTATGTAGTGATTGAAGTGTGATTTTATAACCTTAATATTGTCTACTGCACTTCATTATATTTCATGGTAGAGAAATTACACACATCCGCTTGATTAGATGAAGTGCAGTATGCAAAACGCTGAATATGAGTAAACTTACATTTGGTGTTATAGTTTCATCTCTAAAATAGACAGGAGTACAGACTTCAAGCACACCTATGTGCAGTTATTTAGACTGATGTTCTTTAAGCCTATGAGTTTCCTCCTGTCACATGGGTTGTTTTGGGGCATGCTAGGAGGGTTGCCATGAGGTGCTTCTGGGGTACGCTAGAGGGCGCCTGAGCCTTGACTGAGCACACCTGTTTCCATGCAGGCACAGGTGCATCATTGGGGCCACTCATTTGCCCATGAGCCGTAGAACAGAGCGCCGCTGCCCATTAGTTGTGGCCGTTTCCTTACATGTAAGGATGGTTCTGTCTGGTGTAATCATATCTTGAGCATAGACTGCAGCCCTGGCACTTGGGTTTTGATTTGAACTGCAGTACTTGTTTTTGTAACTGGGAATAATAAACTGTTTCAAACTCCTGGCTCTGCACGATCGCCCTTCCGCACCCCGCCAAGCACCGCTACAGAGCAAATGAGCCACCAAAACCGGGACATCAGGAGCCGCGGAGAGGCTGGAGGAGTCGTTAGAGCGCAGCCTGGGAGCCCAGATTGAGGACCTTCGAGCAGTGCTGCCCCCAGGCAGCTGGAAGGTTATAGCCAGCGCTGCAGCCAACACAGCGACCATTCATGCAGACTTCCATCATGTAAAACTCGTCAGAAGTGAGGAAAATCTAGCTAATACAGCAGTGCTGGGCGTTCGGGAGGCAGGTTTGGCTCATGCCCTCTTCTCCGGCCCTGCTCCCACCAACCACAACACTGGATATCGGTGGAACTCGGGCCTCCACCGGGACACAGTTGGTCCATTCACAAGTGAAGAGCAGCCAGCACCAATTACATGATCCGTCCAAGGAGACTCCCGCCCATGAAACAGAATGTCACAAGAAGGTTAAAACCTCGCAAAGAAAGAAAGGGGTTGATTCTCGAGGAAGAGGTTTTGTTCTCGCGCCTTTCTTTTCCGGCCCTGATCTCCACTCAACCACAACACTGGGTAACGCACTGTTCAATCACAGCGCCCCTTCCGCGAGGGAGGCGCCAAACAGAGGAACTACGGTAGAGAAATCTCCCTGCACAGCTAATGGAGGCATTATAGTCAAGAATTTCTCCTGCTCAGAGGAACCATTTGTGGTAAGAGAATTAACTTTGAGAATCCAGAATTAGAACAGGAACTACAGGAGTTCCAGAAGGTCTGGCTGTCTGTTCTGGGGCGAGAAAGACAGAACAAAAACATTTTAGCTGAGCAGCTCCATGGAAATGGAGGCTGAGCTCTCACCAAGGATCAGGAAATCGGGTACGAAATCTGATCTGGTCATTTTGAAAACAAAGTGTAAAAATTGAGGATGATAACGCCTCTCTTCAGCTGTGAGACACCAGCCGGTGAGCTTCACCAGTTTCAAGTCCGTTCTCTGTGAGGAAATAGCTAGTAAATGGGGAACTTCAGGAAAAGCAGGCTAGGTACCTAGAACGGTAAACATAGCCAGCGTGAATAAACAATAATACCACAGCAGAGCAGACGCCTTGCATCCCGCAACCGGGGGAGGTCGTCCACACGCTCCTGCATGGTAGCGGCATCATGAGCCGACCTCAACCCAGCACCACTGACCAGTCTGCTGCACAGAAGAAGAAACAGCTCCAGGTTAGTGGGAAGTTTAGAAAGAAGGTTCGGGTACAGAAGAAAATCGAACGAGGCTGCAGTAACCCTTCAAGCGCAGGTGAGGAAACACATGAACAGAAAGTACTACTCATTACTGTAAGGTGCCAAGACTGTTCAGCGATATTACAGAGCTAACAAGATGATGAAGCAAGAAATTAAGTCTTTGAAAGAGAAAAAAATGGCTGCTGTTGTTCTGCAAGCTGCATTCCGAGGGATGAAGGCCAGACAGACTCTGAGACAGAAGCACCAGGCTGCTGTACTGTGATAATGTGCTTACAGGCCTTACTGTGCTCGGACACGATATTCATGCACTGGGAACATAATGTTGTTAAAAATCCAGCGAGGTATCATTCACACTTATGCCAGAAAACAGAGAGAGGGAATTTTTGAAGTTGGCGCTCTGCTGCAAATGTTCCTGCAAGCCTGCTTCAGAGGTCAGAGGGTCAGGAAAGGAGGTGATCCCGCACCATCAGCAGCTTCCTGATTCAGGGGCTGCTCAGAAGACACATGTAGCGAGTAAAGTACCAGGCTACAAGGGTGTCAGCCATCAGCATTCAAAGACATTATAGTCCTACATGAAGGCAAGTTGAACATGAAAGATTCCAGGTGTTGAGAAGGTCTGCGATACGCATCCAGGCAGCTTTTAGAGGTTATTCATTTTGAAAAAATGTTGATGCTATGAACAAAGCTGCTGTCATTATTCAGGCTGCAGTGAGAGTGCGCCAGCGGGATTCGTCTTCGCGAGACCGCTGGGGCAACAGGTGGTCGCCAGAGGAGGTTCGAAGGTGGACCGATCAACAAGGGACAGAGGTATCACAGATGTTTAAACATGCTGCAATGTGCTTGCAAAAGTCATTCAGAGGAAAGCAGGTGAGGGATCTGGCCATGCGGCGCAGAGCGGCGAGGACAATCCAGTCCCACTTTTCAGAGGTGAGAAATTAGCTGCGTGAAATGTTCGATCGCAGAACAGGGGGAGTTGCTGACAAGGCTCTACCAGCAGCTGACCGCAGCATCATGCTCCAGGTGAATGCCTCGGGTCTCAACGAAGGGGAACAGAAAGAGGAGAGGTTTAGCTCAAGACAGTTTCAAGACAAAGGCGCTGGGCAAGGAGCAGCAAATTCAGAGAGGACGTAAGAGGTTCCAGATTAGAGGTACAAGCTATGATGGTTTTCCAAGGAGAGGGGCTGGGGAAAACATATGAACAGAGAAACCAGACTGTATGCCAGACAACGAGGAGAGTTGAGACTCCAACCGTTCAGGAGAAACTGGAAGCTAATATAGCCACCATGGAAGAGCAGTTGAATCCACCAGGGCAGAGCCGAGACGTGGGTGCAGAACCACAGCGCCGCTCTCTGCAGGCTGAACTGAGAGGTCCTGTGAGGCCGGTAAGTCACTCGAGCCAGAGAAGCAGGCCAGAGGTATGGAAGTAAATTGGCAATCATCGACCCCATCACTCACGACAACAGTGCACGCTGGAACCCAGAGGGTGAATGCCAAAAAGGAGCAGCTGAAGAACAGTCCAATGGAGAAACGGGTAAAGATTCCAGAAATGGAGCAGCTGCATTCGGACCCCCTACTGTCAGCTCACCCTCACAATTCAGCAGACCCAGAACAAGGTGGCTCGCCCATGTGGGAATCTCGCTAGGAGAATCCAGAGCTGTGAAACTGCGTCGCTGGCCCAAGCGGCCGAGAAACAGGACCAAGCAAAAGGAAAGGCAAAGGACATCAGCCATCATCAGTTCAAGAAAGCGAATGAGGACTTCGGCACTGTAGATTCGGGGAGGAGAGACGTGAGGAACAAGGCTGACAGGTTGGAAGCAGGGTTTGGACCCTTGAAAAGACTTCCTCTTTGAACCCCGTGAACGCCTATGTTTAGCTCTCTTCAGGTTCAGTCAAGTCCAGCCGCTCTAAGGGGTGAATCAGGCGATGCCTCCAGGGACTTCAGGGTCGGTTCAGGCACCAATCAAAGTAAAAGGCACTGAAACTGGTTCTCACCACCCCAGCTGCCTGGACATGGCTGGTCGGAGGTCCTGGCTTTTTAGATTCTGACCATGTGTCCTTTGCCATGGGACTTTTTGTTTTGCCGCCAAGTTTTAGTTGTTCTTATCTCCCCAGAGTAAGTTCGGCTATGCTTTGGCACGCCGTTTAATTTTGGGGCTCTGTCACATGTGGGGCTGTTTTGGCACGCGAGAGGCGCCATCACATGAGGTGTTGTACGCAGGCGCTCTTGTTCTGACTGAGCACACCTGCTTCCATGCAGGCACAGTAGTACTGGCTGGGGCTGACTATTTAAGCCCGATGAGAGTCAGAACAGAGCGCGGCTCATTAGTTAGGTCAAGCCTACGTGTAAGGGTGGTTCTGTCTGTGTAACTTGGTATCTTGAGTATAGACTGCAGTTCCCTGGCACTTGGGTTTGGAGTTGAACTGCAGTCCTTGTTTCTTGTTTTTTGTAACTGGGAATAATAAAACTATGTTTCGAACTCCTGGCTCTGCAATGACGTCCTTCCGGCACCCCGCCACCGTTACGCCTCCTGTGTGAAAATATGTTAAACGTTAATAATATGCTTTTTAAAACTGCTTCCTCAGGTGACTTTTGATATTGACACATTTTAAATTGTCAGCACGTTAAATTGTCAAGTGTTTGTGTGTGCGTACTGCACTAGGGTTAAGACTTTTCTCAAAGCTTATGTTTGTCTGTGATGGGCTTTTTTCATTCTTCAATTTATCATTGCAAAGACTAATTAGCATATACAGAAAATCAGTACAGTGAGGACAGTGACAATTACTCGCAGCTCAAAGGCTTGATGAAGGAGACCTGTGCATCTTTAAGCTTGGTGTGAACCAACAGCAATGCTGAGAAGCTCCTTCTCAACTTTGCTAAAGTGACATTACACCCGATGCCCGGACCTGGATGTCTTTGTCTGGAGTGTGTCAAGTGTGCACATCACTCTAGTCTGGCTGGAGATGTGGTGATATCATGCATTCCTAACAACCTCCTTTATAATAAATGAACTCTGTTACAGCACGGTGCACCAGAGACTGACACGTTGTTTTTTTATTGGATGTTCTTGTAAGCACAGCATAAAAGAGTCCACCCAGGAGCGAAGACATCTCATAAGGCAGCATAAAGAATTGCTGACTACTTTGTGATGGCAGTTTTTTGGTTTTGTTTTTCCCCCCCGGGTCAAACTTGTAGAATTTGAAAGTGTCTCTTGGTGACTTGATAATCATATGAAGTGGATTATTTGTTATTAAAAACTCAATTGAATAAACGATTAGTGTCTTAAGAGAAATTCTGAACCTTTTAATGGTTTTTCATCTGATTCATGCTGAACTGTTTTAGCCTAATGTCATAGGTGGAATGTGGTCAAGGCCTCTGGGACACCTGCTTCTTATTTTCACCCACACAGTTAAGGTGAGCGTGGGCATGATTCTTGCTCAGTTAAAACCGCCTAGATTTGTATCACATCCGAATCAAGACGCCGCACGTATATTTTAGGCCGACAGCAACAACATAGACGCTACCAGCCAGTTACTATGGCAATCCGAGTACAGATGATGTCACAATGAATGATAGATCTCAGAGACGCAGAAAGCCTAAAGTCTTTTTAAAGAACCTTAACTGTGTGGGCGAAAAACAAGCAGGTGTCCCAGAGGCCTTGACCGCACCTTAACGCTTTTAACAATTCCATACATAACTTATCTTTCCAAAGTGAGTACAACCCTCAAATTTTGTAAATATTTATTATATCTTTTGATGGGACAACACTGAAGATATGACACTTTGATACAATGTAAAGTAGTCAGTGTACAGCTTGTATAACAGTGTCAATTTGCTGTCCCCTCAAAATAACTCAACGCACAGCTGTTAATGTCTAAACTGCAGGCAACAAAAGTGAGTACACCCCTAAGTGAAAAATGTCCACATTGTGCTCAGTTAGCCATTTTACCTCTCCGGGGTGCCATATGACTCGTTAGTGTTTCACATTTGGTGTTATCATTCTCTCATACACTGCGTCAGGCCATGGCCGCTTCAGAAACACCGGTGACACGTGGCGCATGTGGCAGGGCATTCACGCCCTCACCAACTACAGGACATCTCCACCAGCCTGTGACGATGACTCCTCCCTCCCAGATGCTCTGAACCGCTTCTGCGCACGGTTTGATGCGGCGAACAACACAGAAATGAGGAAGACCATCCCTCCTCCAAACGACCAGGTTCTCTGTCTGACCACAGCCGAGGTGAGAAGATCTCTACTGAGAGTCAACCCCCGGAAAGCTGCTGGTTCAGACAACATACAAGATTGTGTGCTCAGAGAATGTGCAGAACAGCTGAGAGATGTTCTCACTGACGTCTTTACATTTACATTTACATTTACGGCATTTAGCAGACGCTCTTATCCAGAGCGACTTACAACCGTGCTTTATTTCCACAATAGTTCATCTTGGTAACCAGCACAGATCAGTAACTGCTGATTAGCTAGTACCACCTAAGTAACAGACTAAGAGCCTTGTAACAAGTATACACCATAAAGCATCATATACATCATAAAACAAAAAAAAATTTTTATTTTTTTTTTTTTTTTTGAGAGGAGGAACGGGTGGGAGAGTAGGAAAGAGAGTAGAGGTTTTTAGGAAGAAAGGGTAAGGGTAGGAGGGTGGATGGTTTGGGAGGGATTAGTCCCTCAGAAATACCGTGAACAGGTGGGTCTTTAATCTACGTTTGAAGACAGCGAGGGACTCTGCAGTTCTGACCATCAGGGGGAGTTCGTTCCACCACTGAGGGGCCAGAACTGAGAAGAGTCTTAATGCGTGTCTTCCTCTGTTTTTCAACGGTGGAGGTTCAAGACGAGCAGTGCTTGATGGTCTGAGGGGACGAGAAGAGACACGATGTTTAATTAGAGTCGACAGGTAAGAAGGTGCAAGGTGTTAGTAGCCTTGTAAGCAAGAGATTACCTGATATGATTACCTGAAACCTGATACGAGCAGCCACTGGGAGCCAGTGCAGATCCCGCAGCAGAGGAGTGGATGAAGAGAACTTGGGATGGTTGAAGACGAGTCTAGCAGCAGCGTTTTGAATCAGTTGTAGAGGTCTTGTTGCCTTCAGTGGAAGACCTGCTAGAAGAGAGTTGCAGTAGTCCAGTTTCGAGATGACCAGGGACTGGACCAGTAGTTGGGTTGCCTGGGTGGTGAGGAAAGGACGGATTCTTTTAATGTTGAAAAGAAGGTGTCGGCAGGACCTAGAGAGATTAAGGATATGGGAGGAGAAGGAGAGCTCGTTGTCGAGAGTGACACCGAGATTCCTAGCCGATCGAGATGGGACGAGAAGTGGACCGCCAAAGGAGATGTGAAGGTCATGACGGGGAGTTTGATGGCCTTCAAAGTAGAGAAGCTCAGTCATGTCAGGACTGAGCTTGAGGTGGTGAGCTGTTATCCATGCGGAGATGTCAGCCAGGCAGTTAGAGATTCGGGTAGAGACCTGTTGATCGTAGGAGGGAAAGGAGAGGATAAGTTGAGTGTCATCTGCATAAGAATGGTAGGAGAAGCCATGCGAGAGTATGACCTTCCCCAGAGAGCCGGAATAGAGTGAAAATAGAAGGGGACCGAGGACAGATCCTTGGGGAACACCAGTTGTCAAATTTCGTGGAGTGGACCGATGGCCCTGCCATGACACTTGGTACTGTCGATCCTGTGGGTATGAGGAGAACCACTGCCAGGCAGTGCCAGCAATCCCCAGGTTGGAAAGAGTGGTCAGGAGGAGCTGGTGGTCCACTGTGTCAAAGGCTGCCGAGAGATCAAGGAGAATCAAGACGGAGGACAGGTTGTTCGATCTTGCAGCATAGAGTTCGTGAGTGACAGCCAGAAGAGCCGTTTCAGTTGAGTGCGATGTTTTAAATCCAGACTGGTAGGGATCCTGGAGACCGTTTTGAGCCAAGAAGACATTGAGTTGGTTATAAACTGCTCTCTCTAAGACTTTGGAGAGAAAGGGGAGAAGGGATACCGGTCTGTAGTTGTTCAGTTCCATGCAATCCAGAGATGGTTTCTTCAGGATTGGAGTGACAATGGCTGACTTGAAGGCAGATGGAACAGAGGCAGATGGTCTTTAACATCTCACCGAGCACCACTGTTGTTCCCAAGTGCTTCAAGACCACTAGCATCATCCTCACAATATCCTGTGTACTGTGTATATGGCTGAAATGACAATAAAATCCTACTTGACTTGACTACTTGACTACCGTCAAGCATGGTGGTGGGAGCATCATGGTTTGGGGCTGCACGAGTGCTGCCGGCACTGGGGAGCTGCACTTCATTGAAGGAACCACGAATGCCAACATGTACTGTGACATACCGAAGCAGAGCATGATCCCCTCCCTTCGGAAACTGGGCCACAGGGCCGCATTCCAACTTAATAACGACCACAAACACCTGCAAGACGATCAATGCCTTGCTTAAGAAACTGAGGGTAAAGGTGCTGGACTGGACAAGCTGGACACAAATTAACCTACCAGTGAAAGAGAAACAAATAGTCTACTTGTGGAAAAATATTAAAAAGAAAGGGACTTTTCTTGTCATTGTGAAACAAACACAGCATGCAGACCTCTGCATTTTACACACATGCGTGCTGCAGGGGGACTTGGGGAACAGTAATGGGGATGGTACCTTGCTCAAGGGTATGTCAGGGCAACCTACTGGTCTGGGATTCAAACCCACGTCCTTCTGATTTTAATTTTTTTATTGTCTTTATATGGTAGACAATATACAAGCACACCATAATATACAAGCATTACCCAATAACTAACCCTCAGCACACAAATAAAACACACCACAACAACAAACGGATTGACAGCTCTGTCGTGACTCTAAGAGGTGTATATACACAAGGCCTAATTAGGCCCACAAAACCCTCATGGTTATACATATAGAAAAATAAAGTTTAGAATGGATTTATTCAGTTAAAGAAGTAAAGTGATAATGAAAAATAAATTCTTAAGTTGTTGTTGAAACATTGTTCAAAAAACAGAGTAAGAAAGCTTATTGTATTCTGTCAGTTTTTTAATGAACAAAAGAGTACAGAACGAAATTGTTTCTTTATTGTTCATATGAGGTAAGAAAATGGCAGAGCAAGACTGCAGTAGTGGCTTTGTGGTTTTGGATTGGGCCCCGTGATTGGCAGGTTGTGGTTTTGTTAACTGGACCAGCACTTTCATAATATCACCTCATACTTATGATGTAATTAATGGAAATATATGGATGTGCGGTGCTGGGTCTTTGTTCAGTTAAAGTGGGGAAAAAGTGATTAGAACCAGGTTTATTGTGTATGGTCTATTCTATAGAGTTATGGTTGAGCTCAAATAGAACAATGGTAGTCTAGAGTGATGACGTTTAATTATAGACATTTTTTTGTAACGTTTTGGGAGGTTAGGATGTAGGGCAGTGGTCATAAACAGTTTAGAGTTACTTTTTAGCACAGCTGGTGAACTGGGGCCTTGAAGGGAAAGAGCCCAGCACAGTTAAGGGATCTTTTCTATATTTACAACTAATAACTACAGCAAAACAAAGTGCAGGAAGCTTAACGGTCATATCTGAATATCAAGGCAACAGCAAAGCTTTCAAAAACAAAAATACTCTTTTTGGAATGTTATTAACCTTTAAAATGTGGGAGTGCTGACCAATGAAACATTTTTAGTTAATGACCTGATCTGTGAGGAGAAGCTAGATTTCATATTATAAACAGAAAGATGGACTAACATCTCTTGTTTTAAACTGCTCCACAAAATGAAATCTTATTTTTTTATTTTAATAATACATTAAAGTTCTTATTTAACTGTAGAAATATCTTTCTATCATACAAAAAAAAAAAAAAAAGAATGCAAAGCTTACTGGTAACAAAAATATGATGCACCCAGAATTCTCTGAACTATTGTCTATCTATTTTACTGGTTATGATAAGATTTTTATAACTGGAATTTACTGGAATGCAATTTACACACTGATGTTCTAAACAAGATCCCTGATTTTTATTCAGCTTATAAAATAAATGCATCTTCATTAACAGTGTCTCCTGAGTCATTAACAGAGTCCTGTTGCCTCCTTTTCTTTCTTTTTATTTTTTTTAATACAGACAAAATTCAAGATGTTCCAATCTCTTTACATCATCAGTCAATACAAATAAACTAGTGAAGTCAAATTATTAAAAAAAATAAATAAATTTGTCACCCTCAAATGTTTTTATATATGCTTTTAATTTTATTAGAAAAATCTCTCTAAAAGACCCATGGAAAAACTTAAAAGGAAATGTAAGAAAGCCAGTAGACTGTGAAGGAAAAGTACATTTCTGTCACGTGTGTTGGGTTTTGGGCACGCTAGAGGGCGCTCTCTGTCACGTGTGTTGGGTTTTGGGCACGCTAGAGGGCGCTCTCTGT
>JABMDN010000426.1:0-66494 GCA_017165825.1 Hepsetus odoe
AGGCAGGAGATAGATGGTTTCTTTGGCACTGGAATGATGCTGGTGGTCTTGAAGCACCTTGGAACAACAGTGGTGCTTAGAGAAGTGTTGAAGATGTCAGAGAGAACATCTGTCACCTGTTCTGCACATCCTCTGAGCACACGACCTTGAATATTGTCTGGACCGGCAGCTTTCCATGGGCTGACTCTGAGAAGAGATCTTCTCACCTCGGCTGTGGTCAGACACAGAACTTGGTCGTTCGGAGGAGGGGTGGTCTTCCTCATTCTCATGTTGTTCACTGCATCAAACCGTGCATAGAAGTGGTTCAGCGCATCTGGGAGGGAGGGGTCACCGTCACAGGCAGGTGGAGATGTCCTGTAGTTGGTGAGGGCCTGCATGCCCTGCCACATGCGCCGCGTGTCACAGGGGTTCTTGAAGTGGCCATGGATTCTCTCTGCGTGAGCTTGCTTTGCCGCTCTGATGGCCCGAGACAGGTTTGCCCTCGCTTTTCTTAGGGCGGCCTCGTCCCCTGACTTGAAGGCCTTGTCCCGGGTTCTTAGGAGTCTGCGCAGCTCCGCAGTCATCCATGGCTTTTGGTTGGGTCGTGTTATGATGAACTTGGAGACAGTAACATCCTCAATGCACTTGCTGATGTAGCCAGTCACTGAAGCTGTGTACTCCTCCAGGTTGATGGAGTCACCGTAGGTTGCAGCCTCCCTAAACATGTCCCAGTCGGTGCGTTCGAAGCAGTCCTGAAGAGCAGAGATGGCTCCTGTGGGCCAGGTCTTTACTTGCTTCAGGGTGGGTCTCACGCGCCTGACGATGGGTCTGTACGCTGGGATCAGCAGCACAGAGATGTGGTCTGAGTGTCCGAGGTGGGGGCGGGGCTCCGCTCTGTACGCGCCGGCCAGGTTTGTGTAAACACAGTCCAGCGTGTTTTCCCCCCTCGTTGCAAAGTTCACATGTTGATGGAATTTAGGGAAAACTGACCTGAGATTTGCATGGCTGAAATCTCCGGCAACAATAAATAATCCATCTGGGTGGAAGTTTTGGAGTCCGCTGATAATTCCATAAAGTTCAGCCAGCGTGCTGTTAGCATTAGCGCTGTTAGCACTAGCGCTGGGTGGAATGTAAACCGCCGAAATAAACACTGTAGAGAACTCCCTGGGCAAATAAAACCGTCTGCACCTCCAGCAGTGTCGAACAGTGTGTAGAGACCAGCACAGCGTTTGTACACCATTGTGTGTTTACGTAAACACACAGCCCCCCTCCGCGAGTCTTTCCGGACAGAGCGGAGTTTCTGTCTGCACGAAACGCGGAGAGTCCGGCGAGCTGGATGGCGGTGTCCGGAACGCTGTCGCTGAGCCATGTCTCCGTAAAAGAAACACAGCAGTCTCTGTCCCCACGCTGGGTGTTCAGCTGGAGTCGTATACAGTCCAGTTTATTATCCAGGGAGCGGACATTGGCGAGGAGGACGGACGGGATAGCCGGTCGGCTAGCATTAGCCTTGAGCTGAGCCTGGACCCCAGCACGCTTGCTGCGTTTCTGTTTCCTCTCACGCCTCTTCCTATGTCCTCTCAGTCGGCCAGGTTCAGCAGGCGATCTCGGGGATTGAAGGCCTGGTTTTCTCAGCACACCGAGCTCCCGTAGCGTTGTTCGGAGAGTCGCTGGAAGACTGAATCCTGGCTGATTCCTGAGCTCCAGCAGTGTTTGGCGGTTAAATTTAAGAGCATTCACAGATGTGACGCTCATTTGCAAGTCTTATGGTGAAAAGTAGTCGGATGAAAGACTTTTTACAGACTTTAGCACCAAAGTTTGGACCCCGGAGCGGCCGCTGCGTGTTACCGCGCCGCCATCTTGGATCATTATTTACAATGTTTTACAAAAAGATTTAAACACATCAATTAATCCTTGTAGAAAAAGTTGGCACACAAGTCAGCCACACTTACAATGCTGGTTGTCTCAGTTGTGAAACCGTAACGTTTTGACATTGTTTGTATAAGCTGCAAAAGCTTGCAGTTCATGGCACAAAAACGAGATTGTATTTGTATACAATTAAATCTTTTTATTCATGCACTGTAACAGAACTTTTCTTTGCTGTATTGCATATGAAATAGTTAGTTAAGCTAAAGGTTTGAGTACAAGGATTTAACAGGTTGACGAATAGCTCAAAACTCCTGGATTAGTGCATTGGCCGGGAATTGGGAGAGTAAATTTGAGCTCCAGCCTCCATTATGCCACTCCATTAAAACAACACTTTCTACTCACAGTTAATTTGTTCTAATTATTTATAGTGTTTTTAAGAGTTAACAACTGTGGAGATTTAGTTTAAAATAATTTCTGAGGCTGCAAAAGATTTTTTACACAGTGCTATGTAGCATATTCTTCTATATTTTAACTTTCACTGAGATGTAACAATTTTAGTGATTCTTCCCGTGTACTTTTCTAACCAGGAACTGGAGAAGAAGATCATCTCTGTAGTGAAGAACGAGCTAAACACATTAAAAAAACTCCTAAGTTTAGTTTACCCAGCATGCTCTGAGAGAGAGATGGAGGATGAGGATGATCAAAGGAGTGTGAGAGAGGGAGTGTTGAAGATCACACTGCACATCCTGAAGAAGATGAACCAGACAGACCTGGCAAACACACTAGGGATCAGTAAGAGTTCTGGGTCATGTGATCATTGCAACACTTACTTGTGTATCAGTGTGAACCCAGCCTCACTTTTTACCTTCATCAGTCTGTTCTGATACAGAGTTGAGCCAAGTCTCTCGTTCAGCTCTAAAGTTCTTTACCAAATAACAAACATTTGAGAACATTTATAATAATCATTTTGATCTTTTAAAATTGAAATTTTGTTTTAGTTAACCAGTCACTAGAACTATATTTTCATCTTTTTCAGTGTACAATATTTACATTCACTTACAAGCTTGACTTATTTTATGAAAAGCACAATGCAGTTTAGTGATCATAAAGCTCTGCTTGGATAGATTTATTTATTTGTTTAGAATTTAAGATTCTTTGCATTAAGTTATTCTTCATTATTCATTACATTATTAGAGGTTATAGAAATTAGACATTTTCTGTTTCCTTCCTTTTCATCAGGATGTGCCCCTACTTGCCAGCAAAAACTTAAATCCAGACTGAAGGAAAAATGTGAGCGAATAAATGAAGGAATCTCTGTTCATGGATCCTCATCCCTTCCTGAATGAGATCTACACAGAGCTCTACATCACAGAGGGAGGGAGTGGAGAGATCCTTGAGGAACATGAAGTGAAACTGATCGAAACTGCATCCAGGAGAAGAACAACACAGGAGAGCCCAATTAAATGTAATGACATCTTTAAACCCTTACCAGGAGAAAATAAGTCCATCAGAACTGTACTGACTAAAGGAGTTGCTGGAATTGGAAAAACCGTCTCTGTGCAGAAGTTCATTCTCGACTGGGCTGAAGGAAAAGTAAATCAGGATGTTCTCTTCATATTTCCACTTCCTTTTAGAGAACTAAATTTGATGAAGGAGAAAAGGCTCAGTCTGATCAAACTTCTTCATCACTTCTTCCCAGAAACACTAGAATTAAAACTGAGACATTACCATCAATACAAAGTCTTGTTCATCTTTGATGGTCTGGATAGTGTAATGAAGCTTCCTCCTAGATTTCCACAACAATGAGAACCTGGCCCACAGATATAGAAGAACAAGCCTGTTGGATGTTCTTCTGATGAACCTCATCGGGGAATCTGCTTCCAGCTCTGCTCTGGATCACCTCTCGACCAGCAGCAGTCAGGTCAGATCCTCCCTGAGTGTGACCAGGTTACAGTGCGAGGTTTCAAAGTGACCCTCCAAGGAAAATTACTTTGGGAAGGAAGATCAGGCTCAGGATCTGGTTGAGAAAGTCATCAAACACATCACAACTTCAAGAAGCCTCTTCATCATGTGCCACATCCCAGTCTTCTGCTGGATTGCAGCCACTGTTCTAGAGAAAATGTTGAGTGAGCTGAGAGTGGAGAAATCCCCAAAACCCTGACGCAGATGTTCACACACTTCCTGATCTTTCAGATCAAACACAAGAACCAGAAGTACAGTGGAAAAGTGACCAGATCCACAGTCAGACTAGAGAGTATTCTGGCTCTGGGAAAACTGGCTTTCAAAGCAGCTTGAAAAGGAAACCTGATCTTCTATGGGAAGACCTAAGACAGAGTGGTATTGATATTAGAGGGTGTCCGTGTACTCCAGGGTGTGCACACAGATCTTCATGGAGGAACAGACTGCTGCCTGGGGAAGGTCTTCAGCTTTGTACATCATGAGTTCAGGAGTTTCCTTGCTGCCTTATATGCTTTTCTCTGTTTTCATCAACAAAATATTCAGATTCAACAAACACTAACTCTCTGAGCTTTTCCATCAAATCATCACGATAGACTTCCTTAACAATTACAGTGGACAAGCCTTACAGAGTGAGAATGGACACCTGGATCTTTCCTCCGTTCTTCTTAGGTCTCTCATTGAAGTCAATGAGGCTCTCTTTTGGCCCCCATCCTGACTTTGAACTGAGGAAGCAGCTCTCACAGCAGTGAGAAACAGTCAAAAATACATCAGGAAAGATTCAAGAGAACAGCTTTTCAGAAATCCATCAACCTGTTCCACTGTTTGAATGAACTGAATGATCCATTCTTGTGCAGAAGTACAAAAATACCTGAACAGAGGTCACCATCAACATACATCCAGACCAGACTCTCTCTGCTCAGTGGTCTGCTATGGCATTTGTGTTGCTGAACTCAGAAGAAGAGCTGAGATGTGTTTGATCTCTAGTAAACAGCCCATCAGAGGAATGTCTTCTGAGGCTGCTGCCTGTAGTCAAAGCTTCCAGAAAGGCTGTGTGAGTATTTTCATTCACTTGTACAGTTTTAATTAAATATTGTTTGATCCAGAACATGTTTAGAAAACAACTGGAACATTTCAGTAGAGAGCTCACATGATTGTCCAATAAATCACTTTTAGTTTCACATTCAACCTGTTTCCACTGTAGTTCATCATTTGTGTGTTTAATACAAATCTCATGTTTTTTATAATGAATTAATATAAGTTACTGTTACACAACAAGAATAATTTGATTTTCTGTGAAAGGGAGGGATTTAAGGAGAGACTGGTAAAAATATTTTATTCAACATTTCTGAGTGATTACATGCTGCAGAAATATATATTTTATGTAATTATTTGTTAATAAGGATTTGGAATTCACAGGATATGTTCATATTCCATAAATTTTAAGCCTAGATCTATGAAAACAAATTTACTTTCAAATCTAATTTGTCCATTGCTAAAATGGGTGTTAGCTGATGTTATATAATATAAGGTAATAATATTCATTACAAAGTCAACAGCAGTACGTTTTTATGCCGAGAAAGAGCATTACAGATGTAATGTTCGCTCTGAGAGTGTTGATGGAGTACAGAGTACAGAGGAAGTCAGAAGGAGTTACATTGTGCCTTTTTGGACTTATATCCGAATTCATAAGTCCACATACTTCTCTGTAACACCTGACTTCCATATACAAAATCACAACACCTCTCCCAGCACCCTGTCCAGAAAGCATAGAGTGTGAGAGTAGTTCAGGAGATGTATGATGGCAGTGTAACAGTAGTGAGATCTGCAGTGGGAGTGACGGATGCATTTAAGGTAGAGGTTTACATCAAGGATCAGCGCTGAGCCCATTCTTGTTTGCGATAGTAATAGACAGGTTGATGGATGTGGCAAGAAAGGAGTCTCCCTGGATGGTGATGTTTGCTGATGATCTTGTGATCTGTAGTACGTTTAGGGAGCAGCTTGAGGAGAACCTGGAGAGATGGAGATATGCTCTAGAGAGGAGAGGAATGAAAGTAAGGTAGGTCAAAGGAGCCAGAATATGCAGAATATGCATATTCATGATGTGATAGAAAAGAGAGAGGAAAGTGGTGTGTTTAGGAGGAGGTACAGAGGTGACAAGGTGAAGGTTTAAATACTTGGGATCAACAGTTCAGAGAAAGAATGAGGAAGAGAGGTGAAGAAGAGAGTGCAGGCTGGTTGGAATGGATGGAGAAGAGTGACTGGAGTGATTTGTGACAGATGGGTACCAGCTAGAGTAAAAGGGAAGGTTTACAGGACAGGAGTGAGACCAGCTATGTTGTGCGGTTGGAGACGGTGATGAAAAGACAGGAGGCAGAGCTGGAGGTGTCAGAGTTAAAGATGCTGAGATTTTTGTTGGGTGTGACAAAGATGGACAGGATTAAAAATTAGTATATTATAGGGACAGCTCAGGTTAGATGTTCTGGGGACAGGAGGCGATGGCCAGAGGAGGGCGATGATTATGTTGGGGGAGGATGTTGAAGATGGAACTGCCAGGAAAGAAGAGAGACAAGGAGGATTATGGGCGTGGTGAAATGGAGGCGGTTGTTCCATGGCAACCCCCTTAATGGAAGTAGCTAAAACGCACATTTAATACTCATGGCCTGTCCATCTGCATTATTCATGAATGCTGAGTAGATTTAAGCAGATCAGGTGATGTGTGATTCTGTAATGAGGGGGGTGTGGACTAAGGAGATCAACACCCTATATTAAAAATTATTAAGAATTTTTTTAGCAGCTTCTTTTCCTCCTCAGACAAAATGGGCCAAAAATAGAAGAGCTGACTCTGAAAAGTCATAAATTTTAAAAAAGTCTTTCAGATGCAGCGCACTTGAAATTGGCAAGATATTGGGGCGTCATCACATGACCATCAAATTGCTTGTTGCAAATTGTCAGCAGGGTAGCAAGAAACGTGTTGAGAAAAAAATTACTCAAATGAACTGACAAAGATTTGAGAAGAATCAAATGTAATTCTTCACACTAATTGCTGCCTAATAACTGTACAAACACATGTGCACACTCACATACCTGTGTAAAATGTTGTCCTCATACTTTGGCTTGAAAAGGTGAATAGCTGAGCACAAATGCTTTCGACAACCTAACTGTACTTTGTGTACAATACAACACAGATTCAGTTCTTCAAAACAAAGAACAGACAATCTTGGGTTGGCTTGGCAGTGCTTAAATAACTGGTTAACCAGGTGTGAGTGACTGTGTGCAGTGATTGGCTGTGTGGTGAGGTCATCAGAAATCCCGGGACCGATACCATGGCCGGCGTCCAATGAGAACCGTGACAATATTCAGGTTTCAGGGTTTTACCATTTTGGATTGACTGATAGCACTGGATTTGTTCCAAAATTAATCCCCAAATACTCACTGAAAATTGTGTACATAGCATTCCACTATTCAGGAGTGACATAGAAGCGAACATTTATATTTAAAGAAAACTTTAAATGGACAGTGGTGTGACTTTGTGGTCAACTCTGGTTATGTAATCATCTAAGTCTCACAGACCATTGTCAAATAAGCTTTAAAAAGCCACTTTTTTCTGTTGTTATTTATGTTGCACACTTTGGTTGATGAAATGTCTACAACATCAACGTCAAAGTCAGAAATCATACGAAGTCAAAGAAATACAGTAAAACCTGTTTAATGTGGAATTCCAGCAGTCACGGTTTAGTGGGAACAGCTCCTGACCTCGGAATTTAATTCAATTCTTCTTCTTAGAATTCAATTCTTCTTTGTTACATTAATCCAGTCTGTTTATGGTTTCCAACAATATTTCCTAATGCCAAGATGACTGACACCTCAGCCAATATAGCCTTTACCATCTCTCCACCAATAAAGAAAAGTCTGAAAGATGTTACTGATGACTTCCTGTCTTATCTGCTACCAGTATTTCAAAGAGGCTATCTTTTTTGAGTGTTCAGTTAAAAATGGAACTGTTTACAGGTACAGCTGCCATCTTTTGGGTTCAGATTTAGGTCCACAATCTCTGTGAAGTCAGTAGTGAAGTATCCTAATAAAGGAATTTTAAATAAATGCTCTTTCTGTATCTTAAAGAAGTGTTAGTAGTTGTGTGTTTTTCTATCAGCAGGATATAAATAACTTCTTATTCTTGTCAGAAATCTCTCTCTAGATATTTACTAGATATATTTAGTGTCTTTATAGCCTGTCTGGCTGTAATCTTGGAGTAAAGACATGTAAAAGTCTAAGGATCAGTTTTAAATCTGAAAACTTCCTGAAGATCTGGACCTCAGCAATGACCTGCAGGATTCAGGAGTAGAGCTGCTCTCTGCTGGACTGAAGAGTTCACACTGTAAACTGGAGACTCTCAGGTGAGAATTCTGTCTCTTCATCACTGAAAGATCAAAGTTACACTGTAAACTGGAACTCTCAGGTCAGATTTCTGTCACCTTCATCTCTAAAGAAGATTTCTAGAGGACAAGATTATTATTTAAACCTGATTAAGCACTTAAACACATCACTGTTTGTTCCATCCAAAAAATCCTGAGTGGGAGTGGAGATGGGGATGACATCATACATACTAATGAATCAAATTTTGATTTCTGTCTGAATGTGTTAATCCTGTTTAAATTTATGAAACAGAGAACATGTTGTGAAGAAAGTATTCAAAATGATTGAAATGGTTTGAATGATTCATTAAATAAGTTTGTTTAGGATCACAAGGATACCAAGAAAAGAACAAAACTAATAAATGTTAAAAAAAAAACAAAAAAAAACTAACTGCTCTGAGATCTGCTTTTCTTACTAATGACCTTCTGTTTAATATGTTCAGTTTTGTTAGTCGCAAGAAACTTTTTTGTCAGCTTTACTGTGTTTCTTTTTTAATCCTCAAGTGTATCATTTATCTCTCTCTCTCTCTCTCTCTCTCTCTCTCTGTCTGTCTGTCTCTCTCTCTCTCTCTCTCTCTCTCTCTCTCTCTCTCTGGCTCTCTCTCTCTCTCTCTCTCTCAAAACTCTCTCCTCTCTCTCTCTCTCTCTCTCCTCTCTCTCTCTCTCTCTACGCTCTCTCTCTCTCTCCAGATTATCTGGTTGTATGATCACAGCCCTGAGGCTGTTTCTTCTCTGAATTCAGCTCTCAGTTCAAACCCCTCCACCTGAAGAACTGGATCTGAGCTGCAACCACCAGGAGAGACAGGGTGAAGCGCTACTCTCTCTTTCGACTGGAGGATCCACACTGCTCCTCCCAGCGCTCCACTCCAGGTATGGACAACAGGGGTGTGTGTGTGTGTGTATGTACCTGACAAATGAAACACCATGGAAAAGAGAGAGAGAAATAAAGGAATCACTGAGGGGATGTTCATCTATTTTTTTATTTGTAGTAAAACAACCAGATCACAGATTTGAAGACAGTTTAAGACAGTCACCTTCTGTCACAGGTTTTAGCTACAAAAGACAAATAAAGACGATGTGTGTGATTTAAATCTACAAACACATACAGTGTGAATATTTATGAACTTCATCCTTTCTCTACATTCAGTCTTTTCTTCTTACAGATTTGTGTATTTTATACACTTCAGCTTCACTTTATTCAACATCTTTAAGTTGAATTTAATCATGTAACATTTCAATGCACCATCAATCTTACATTAAATGTGTTCATTCTCTGGAACAGTGTAACCAATAGCAACAGTGACTGAGTTCTAATATCTTCACAAAATATAATTTACTGAAAAATAACAAACACAGACATCAATAAACCCGTTCTACTCCCACCATGCTGTCAAAAGACTAAAGTTGTGTGTAGATGTTTTTAGTTAATAGAAAATACATGAACCTCTTTCCCTTCTGATCAAAAACTTCCCAACTATGAGTCACATGAAACACTTCCTGCCTTCCTCTACAGTGAACACTTTAAAAAAGCACCGAATACAAGAACAAACAACATCAACACATGAACTCAATTCAACAGAACTCAAACACCTTCATTCGATCACTTTCAGTAGCCTGTTGATGAATTGTGTGTGTGTGTTTGTGTGTGTGTGTGTTTAGAGTGGAACATGGAGGAGATCAGAATCAGATAGAAAAAAAAAAAAAGTGTAAGTTTACAGCCACACACACACACACACACACACACACACACACACACACACACACACAAATAAAAATGTAATCTGTTAAGAACCTGATATTCTAGTGGATAAACTGTAAAGACGTGTTCCTGCTGTGTCTTTAAATCTGTCCAAACTCTAAACATCCCTGTCTCTCCATGCTTTCTAATGAACACAAGTCTCATGGTGGACTTAGAGACATGGGGACATCAAGATGCTCCATACTCTGTTCTTCTGAAACTGAGCTCTTTGGAGATTTAGTTTTTACTTCTCTGACCGTCCTCCTCAGTGTCTGCTGACAGAATAGTTTCACTTCATCTTCCTCTATCCCATGATGGTGGAGGACTGAGGGATTTGGGATGAGTGCCGCCTCATTTTTAGTCGCCATTGAAACAGGAAATTATTGATTATATATAATAATTATGACAAATATATAGTTTTTGTTTTATTTTTACTAGCATTTGTTTTATTCCCTCTCCAGTCATCTGTAAATAAAGATTAAACATTCTAATCACACACTTCCCCACACACACAAACACACACACACACACACACACACACACACACACACACACACACACACACACACTGTGTTTTCTCCTCTAATGTGTCTTCTTGTTTGCAGATGGCTGTGAGTTCACACTGGATCCAGACTCAGCACACACACTCTCCTCTCTGGGAGAAACGGGAAGGTGGAGCGTGTGAGAGAGAACAGTCATATCCTGATCATCAGGAACAGATTTGATTGCTGGGAGCAGGTTGTGTGTAGAGAGAGTGTGAGTGGACGCTGTTACTGGGAGGTCCAGTGGAGCGGTGATGGTGGTGTTGGAATATCAGTGACTCATAAATCAATCAGGAGGAAAGGAGGGAGTGGAGATTGTGGGTTTGGACAGATCGAAAGGGTCTGGTGTCTGAGAACTGTTTGTAAGCAGTTTCTCTGTTCTGCTGTGATGTAGAATTGATGTTCCTCCTCCTCCCTCCAGATCTAACCAGAGTAGGGCGTGGTTTCATCCCTTGGCAGTCTGTCCTTCTACAGTGTCTCCTCTGATACACACACACTCACACACTTACACACATTCAACACCACTTTCACTGAACCGCTCTGTGCGGGATTTGATCTTTAGTACGGCTCCTCAGTGCGTCTGTGTGAGATAGAACTCTTCTCTGTATTATTGTGTGTGTGTGTGATGGGATGATTATTTATATTTAAAATCTTTTTAAACTAAATTCTCGAATCGCCCGAGTATCTGACACGAACCTGTAGACTGAAGTAGCCGGTGTTCACCCGGTCATCACTTTAAATAGAGAAAAGCTTAAAATAATGAGATTTATTCTTCTTCTTATTCTTTCGGCTGCTCCCATTTAGGGGTCACCACAGCGGATCAACTGTCTCCATTTCTTACGGTCCTCTGCATATTCCTGCTTCAAACCAACCATCTGCATGTCCTCTCTCACCACGATCCATAAACCTCCTCTTTCCTGGCAGCTCCATCTTCAACATCCTCCTTCCAATATAATTCTCGTCTCTCCTCTGCACATGTCCAAACCAATGCAACCTAGCTTCTCTAACTTTCTCTCCAAGACGTCTAACCTGAGCTTTCCTCTAATATACTGATTTCTAATCCTGTCAATCCTACGTCTGCGAACATCCAGCGTCTTTAACTCCTGACACCTCAGCTCCGCCTCCCTGTCTTTCATCAGTGCCACCATCTCCAACCCTGCCAACGCAAGGTCACTGCTGTCCTGTACACCTTCCTTTTTACTCTAGCTAGTACGCGTCTGTCACAAATCACTCCAGCCACTCTTCTCCACCCATTCCAACCTGCCGGCACTCTCTTCTTCACCTCTCTTCCACACTCACCATTACACTGAACTGTTAGTCAGTCAGTCATTTTCCGCCGCTTGTCCCCCAAGTGGTGTCGCGGGGGCATGCTGGAGTCCATCGCAGCTCACATAGGGCAAAGGACAGGGGACACACCCTGGACTGGTCTACACTGAACTGTTGATCCTAAATATGTAAACTCCTCCACCTTTGGTACCTCCTCTCTGAATCTACTTACTCCACTTTCCTCCCTTTCCATTCATACTCATGTATTCTGTCTTTGCCCTACTCACTTTCTACTCTAGAGCACATCTCCATCTTTCCAGGTTCTCCAGCTGCTCCCTACTCTCACTACAGATCACAATGTCATCAGCAAACATCATCGATCCACAGAGACTCTGGCTAACCTCGTCTGTAGCCTGTCCATTTATTGCAAACAAGAATGGAGAAACTCAGCACTGATCCTTGATGTAATCCAACCTCTACCTTAAATGCATCTGTCACTCCCACTGCAGATCTCACTACTGTTACACTGCCATCATACATCTCCTGAACTACTCTCGAACTCTCATATGCTTTCTGACAGGGTGCTTGGAGAGGAGTTGTGGTTTTTTATATGGAAGTCAGGTGCTATAGAGAGGTATGTGGACTTATGCTTTCTGATATAAGTCCACAAAGGCACAATGTAACTCCTTCTGACTTCTCTCCATCAACACCCTCAGAGCAAACATTACATCTGTGGTGCTCTTTCTCGGCATAAAACCATACTGCTGTTCACTACTCCTCACCTGTTTTCTTAACCTGGCTTCCACTACCCTTTCCACTTAACTTTATGTGTGGCTGATCAACTTTATCCTTCTATAGTTACTGCAGCTCTGTATCCTGCCTTATTCTTGAAGATCGGGTACCCAGTACACTTCGTCTCACTCCTCAGGCATCTTCTCACTTTCTAAGATTTTGTTAAACAATCTGGTCAGAAACTCAACTGCAATGTTTCCTAAACACCTCCATGCTTCCACTGGTATGTCATCTGGTCAACAACCTTTCCATTCTTCATCCCCTCTTGTAGCTGCCCTTACTTTATCTTGTTTATTTGCTGCACTCTATTTACTCCTTCACATGTCCAATCTTCTCTCTTTCTTATTCTCTTCATTCATCAGCCCCTCCAGGTACTCCTTCATCTATCAACCACGCTCTTTTCACCTGTTAGTACTGAGGCACTGTATACCTCCTGGACTTCTTGGTTCCACCACCAGGTTTCCTTATCCTCCTTCTTCTCTCCAGATGTCACACCAAGTACATTTCTAATTTTCTGCCTTAGTACTTCTGCAGTAGTCTCCCAGCAATCCGATAGCTGTTTACATTTACATTTACATTTACGCCATTTAGCAGACGCTGTAATGTGAGCGACTTCCATGTCCTAATTACAGAGACAGTCCCCCTGGAGCAACTCAGGGTTAAGGGTCTTGCTCAGGGACCCAGTGGGTTGTTCAACAACTCCCAGTGCCCATGTTAGCTCCTGCCTGAATTCCACCTAGCAGTCCTTCTCCTTCAGCTTCCACCATGAGTCTCTAATCTGCCCTGACTTTCCTCCTCTTCTTGAAGCCTCCAAGGTCATCCTGACCTGTCTATACTATGCTGTTTAGCTACACTCTCCCCTGTCACTACTTTGCAGTCTCCAGTCTCTTTCAGACTGATCCTCCTGTAAAGAATATAATCCACCTGTGAGCATCTTCCTCCGCACATACATCTGATGCTCCTCCCTCTTCTTAAAATAAGTATTAACTACAGCCTTTTTGCCAAATATACAACCATCTGACCTTCAGCATTCCTTTCCTTGACACCATGCCTGCCCATCACCTCTGTTTCCCCTCACCAACATGACCATTAAAATCTGTAATCATCCTCTCCTCTCCCTTGGGTACCTTCTATCCATCATCTATCTCACTCCAGAATTTTTCCTTCTCTACCATCTCACAACCAACTTGTGGAGCATAAGCACTAACAACATTAATTTTCACACCTTCAACTTCCAGCTTCAAACTCATCACCATACCTGACACTCTCTTCCTCAAAACACTGTCCACATACTCTTCCTTCAGGATAACACCTACCCCTTTCCTCCTTCTAGCCACACCATGCTAGAACAGTTTTAACCCTCCTCCAATACACCTGGCCTTACTACCCTTCCATCTAGTCTCTTGCACACACAAAATGTCAACCTTTCATCTCTCAATCACATCAGCTAATTCTCTACCTTTATCAGTCATACTGCCAGCATTCAAAGTCCTACCCTCACTTCCTCTCCACCCCTTCTTTCTCTCCATCTCCATCTGTACATGCCTTCCTCCTCTTCTTTTTCTGCTTCTTCTCCTTTGGCCAACAGTAGTCCAATTTCCACCAGCACCCTGTGAGCTAGCCAGGCCAGTCGTGACCGTTGTTAACCTGGGCCACCGACCGATCGGTATGAAATTCTGTATCATTGTGCACATGTTGATTTGGCAAGTTTTACACCACTGCTGCCTTCCACAGTGTGTGTTCCTGATGTAACCCTCCCCATTTACCCGGGCTTGGGACCGGTATGAAGTACTATGGCTTGTGAATCCCTAGTAGCTGGGTTAAAATAATGAGATTTATACAATAAATTATAATTAATGAAATGCACATTAATAAACTAATAAACAAATATAACATTAAATAATCTATATTGTTCTTTGATTTAATTAAAATACAACAATATTCAAAATGTACATAGAATAGCTTTGGAGAAATGTGTGTGTGTGTGTGTGTGTGTGCGTGCGTGTGTGTGTGTATTTATTACATTAGTGATGTTTTTGTCAATAGTTGATCATGAGTAAATGTTCCTAATACAATAATTATAAAATTATTTTATTCACGAATTTGAATCAGATTTCTGTTTGTCTGGATTTTGAACAAGTTAAAAAAGGTGTGTTTGTTTTTATTAGTGCTGTTTGATCAACATGGAGACTCAAGAGTGCAGAACGATGGGAAGATCAGGAAAATGTACAATTAACAAAATGATCCAATGTTTATCGCCCCAACACCTGTATTTATTTACTGTTCATTAAAATACAATCATTTAAAGGACAGTTGAAGAGATTTTTAATCTGTTGCTGCACTTTGTCTGATATTGTCTCTCAGGCTGATGTTGAACTTTGTTTCATGTTGTTAAATGTTTGCACTGAGGTCCAGGGGAAATGTGATTAATACAGAGTTCTTTATTATGAAACTCTTCTGATGTTGATGATCTAGAGAGGAGAAGAATGAAAGTGAGTTGGACAAAGACAGAATGCATGAGTGTGAATGAAAGGGGGGACAGTGGAGTGGTTAGGATGCAGGGATTAGAGGAGGTGAAGGTGGAGAAGTTTAAATACTTGGGATCAACAGTTCAGTGTAACGGCAAGTGTGGAAGAGAGGTGAAGAACAGAGAGCAGGCTAGATGGAATGGGTGGAGAAGAGTAGATGGAGTGATTTGTGACAGACGTGTACCAGCGAGAGTAAAAGGGAAGATTTACAGAACAGTAGTGAGACCAGCTATGTTGTACAGGTTGTAAAGAGTCCTCACAAAAGCCCCAGTACTATCCTACACTGACTGTATGCTGCCGATCCATTGATGACCAGTTGCAGGGACTCAGGTAGAGATCACCAAGCTGCAGGAGGGCTGGGAGAGGGTGATTCTGCGAGCTGTCTGAAGTTTGCATGACACAGAAAAGATGATCCAAAATTACATTGCAACCAGATTGGACTGTGTGTTAGTTGAGAAGTTCATGGACAACTTGTGGAATGCAAAGTTTGAAGTTTCCACCAATCCATGGCCTCTGCTGCACCTGAAGACCCATGCTTGGAACCAAACTTGTCTTCCAGAAAGCATACAAAGCAATAACAATTGGCTATCTTAAATAAGGCACCAAATTGGTTAATTAGTGCAGAACCAGCCAATGGATCACTACCAGGAAGCCCAGTTCCCCAAAGCAAAATAAAAATAAACCCCTTCATGCTGGGACACAACTTCCTCCCACTAAAGACTTTGGCATCTGAGTTGTTTAGGTGGTGATGAAGACTTCTGCCAAAAGTGAAAAAGCTGAGACTAAGGAACAAAACCCTGCTCATTTTTGTTGATGAAGTCTTTGATTTGCTGTAAGCTGTAGCATTTTGACATTTCAACACTACTGTGAAACATGCAGAGCTGGAATTGTCCAGCAGATGATTTCAAGAGTGTGATCAAACAGGAATCAGAGCAAAATAAATCTGTTAAAATAGATCAGTTATATACATCATTAACACGCAATAGCTCAAGTTCAATGATGAAAGATTTTCCTAAACCTTATGTGAATATTTAATAAATGAAAACACAAAATACAAAATGCAATGAATCACAATTCATTTTTCTTCAGTTGATTTATCAGCCCAAAGTGACTTTCTTGTTATTGTGAAGCACAGCGCACACAGAGATCTATGATGCCTCATTTACCCACACCGTGCAGCAGGGAACAGCTCGTGAAATTGGCCAGGGAACAGTCGCAGGGATGGTACCTTGCACAAGGTTTTTCTCAGGGCAACCTACAGGGCTAGGATTTAAACCCACACCCTTCTGATCCTGGGGCTGAGTCCCTAACCACTTGGCCACCACTGTCCCAGATCAAATGGGAACCTTAAGAATGTTTTTTTATTTTAAACAAAATATTTGTTTTTTGAGACACAATGAGGGGGACTGTCAGAGAAGTAAAAACTGAATCTCCAAAGAGCTCAGTTTCAGAAGAACAGAGCCTGGATTCACCCATCTTGGTGTCCCCACATCTCCAAGTCCACTAGGACGTCCCCTCCACACCAAAAAACTGTCAGTTATACTGGACAGAAAACTACCCTGTCCTTTAACCACAAGGAAAAGTGTCTGGAGTTTTCCAGACGTCACTGGAAGTGTACAGTTAGGTCCATAAATATTTGGACAGAGAAAACATCTTTCTAATTTTGGTTCTGTACATTACAATGAATTTTAACATAAACAACTCAGATACAGATTAAGGGCAGACTTTAAGCTTTAATTCAGTGAGTTGAACAAAACGAATTTGAAAAATGTGAGGAACTAAAGCATTTTTTAACCCAATCCCTTCATTTCAGGGGCTCAAAAGTAATTGAACAAATTAATTAACTGAAAATAAAAAGTTAAATTCTAATACTTTTCTGGCAATGACAGCCTGAAGTCAACTCATGGATGTCACCAGATGTTGGATTTCCACGTTTCTAATGCTCTGCCAGGCCTTTACTGTAGGGGCTTTCAGTTGCTGCAGTGGTACAGTTGATGGCATTTAGGGGTGGTGGTCTAGTGGTAGGGTACTTACCTGCGAACCTCTGGATCAAGAGGTCCATGGTTTGAATCCCACCTCTGCTTTTCTACCTCTGGAATCCCCTGAGCAAGACCCTTAACCCTGAGATGCTCCAGGGGGACTGTCCCTGTAGTTAGGATGTGGAAGTTGCTCGGGATAAGAGCGTCTGCTAAATTCCGTAAATGTAAATGCTGTTTGTTTGTGGGCCTTCTGTAGTTTGTCGTCTTCAACAAGTGAAGTGCTGCTCCATTGGGTTCAGATCAGGTGACTGACTTGCTATTCAAGAATATTCCACTTCTTTGCTTTAATAAACTCCTGGGTTGCTTTGGCTGTATGTTTTGGGTCCATCTGTATTATGGCTCACCTTAGTAATTTGATGGCATTTAGCTGGATTTGAGCTGACAGTGTGTCTTTGAACACCTCATAATTCATTCAGCTGCTTACGTTCTGTGTCACATCGATAAACACTAGTGTCCCAGTGCCATTGGCAGCCATGCACACCCAAGCCATCACACTGTGTAACGGTTCTGTGCCAGTAGAGGGCGCCCTTATAAGCCCCAATAAATCAGAACAGGGCGCTGGTCATTCTGTGTGCTTATTTTTGTGTTTATTTATGTTCTGTTTTACACTTGTTATGTTTAATATGTTTAGTTTTGAGTTCTGTGCACGTTATCTGTCATTAAAGTTCAGTACAAAGCTCTTGGCTCTGTGTTGGCATCCAGTCCACAACACCACATCATGACAGAAATGACCAGCCACCACAATTGTACGTAGTGAGCCAAGAGCTCCATTAGGTTGTCTGCGAAGAACCACTGGACCTTCCAAGTGCTGGAGGCTGGCGGGATAGGGGTGGAGCGGCGTTCGCTCCCCTCCCAGGTTTGGCAGAGGTTGTGCCAGTTCCAGCTTCACCAGCCAGGAGGGCATGGCTGCAGAGCCAGCTCCCGCGTTAGCCCCTGGAGAAGTGGGGCTGCAATGCCGGCTCATTCGTCCAGCATAGGTAGGACTAAAAGGCCATCTTCACCGTGGAGGAGGCGGCTGCGAGGTCGGCGACACACTCATCAGTCCAGGTAGGCGGGATGACAGGGCTGTCACTCACGCTAGCCCAGGCTGTGTCAAGCTAGACCGCTGGAGAGGCGGGGTTTCAGGGCTGCAGCCAAACTCATCAGAAGACCGCTGTGACCGCGGAGTGTACATTTGGACTTTAGTTGAACTTTTTGTTGAACGCTTGCCTAACCTCTCTCTCATTTTTGGGGTCCTGCTTTGGGAGGGGGTGGGGGGTACTGTGTGGATTCTGTACCAGTAGAGGGTGCCTTGCTCTGATTGTTCACACCTGCACAATGATATAGGGCATTGGGTGCCAAGTGTGCCTTATCGGGGGCTGGTTATATAAGCCCAAACGAATCAGAGCATGGCGCTGGTCATTCTGTCTGCTTATCTTTGTGTTTATTTCTGTTCTGTTTTACACCTGTTATGTTTAGTACATTTAGTTTGTGAGTTATTAAAGTCCAGTACAATGCTCTCAGCTCTGCATTGATGTCCAGCTCATGTCTCCACAACTTGACACACTGCCTCCGCCATGTTTACAGATGGTGTGATACTTTGGATAATAGGCTGTTCACGTCTTCTCCACCATACCTTCTTGCCATCATTCTAGCAGAGATTGATCTTGGTTTCATCTGTCATCTGTGTGTGTGTTTTTTTTTAGCAAAGTTCAATCTAGCCTTTCTATTATTGAGGCTTATGAGTGGCTGCACCTTGCAGTGCACCCTCTGTATTTACTTTCATGCAGTCTTCTCTTAATGTTAGACTTGGAAATCTAATACGCAATCTCCTGGAAAGTGAAAGTGTTGATCACTTGGTTGGCTGTTGTGAAGGGGTTTCTTTTCACCATGGAAATGATGAACTTTTTGCATTGCTGAGTTCACCCGTGCTTTCTTTCTTTTTCAGGAGGTATCAAACTGTACAGTTGTCCGCTCCTAATACTGTAGTAATTTCCTGGATGGGTTTTTTTCACTTTCACTTATTTTCAATTAATTACTTTATTTCTTATTTTTAATTATATATTTATTCCTTTCAACATAATACAATAAAACTTAAATTATTTTATTACTTTTGCATTATTATTTGCATATGTATTTGCTCAATTTATTATTCATGAAATTAGTTATTTATGACTGTATTTAATTTTTTTACATTTTTTAAAGAAGTGACTGATCAAACATGTAGAAATGTGATCACTGGGCAGCAATAATAACGTGAAAGTGACTATTCTTGTCATTGTGAACCACAATGAAATGTAACCTCTATTTTTAAATACACACACACACACCGTGTAGCAGGGGGCAACTATTGAAAGCACTTGAGGAGCAGTGATGGGTCGATTGCTTGCTCAAGGGTACCTCTGGCCAGTCTACTGGCCTGGGATTCGAACCCATGACCTTCTATGATTCTGGGGACTTTTCTCTATACACTAGGCCGCTGCTGCCTCTACATAAATCTTACACCAATACTGCTGTCAAATCATCACTTATTAAATCATTAATATTAATTTTATACACATGGTTTCATTAATTTATTATAATTATATTTTAAACATATTTTTGCTGGCAGATCATTTGATATTTTTCTCCTGTGATTAACCGTGTGTGAGTGTGAGATTGTTTGTGTGTGTGTGTGTGTGTGTTTCTCTGGCAGTGAAAACCGGGATGTTTTAAAATGGAGCTAATTTCTTTATTTCCATTTTATTCAGGTATTCATTCATTTGCTGCCACATCATGAATTAAAAATCGCACATTTATAACTGGTGTACATTTAAAATATTACTATTGTATTTTATTTACATTCTTGTTAGTTTGTTTGATAAATTATTTTCGACATAGAAAATAAAATATAATTAATTATTAATTATTCATTAATATTAATTACTAATTAATAAATAATTTAATCTTTCCTATTAAACAGTGTTTTGCTGCCACAATGTTTCATATTTTTCTCCATAAAAGTCATTAAACTGTCAGTGTGGGTCAATGTTTATATTCTTTTAATATAATATTATATTATATGTGGCCTAGCGGTTAGGGCGTTAGCCGGAGGATCAGGGGTTCGAACCCCTTCCCAATAGGTTGCCCTGAGGTGCCCTTGAGCAAGGTACAGTCCCCATCACTGCTCCCGGGGCAATTTCAATAGCTGCCGCTGCCTGAGTTTGGTATGCATGGGTAAAAATGCGAAGATCAATTCGTTTGTGGTTCATATTATTGCTGTGCCGTGACCTCGCAATGACAAGGGTAGTCACTTTCATTTCATATTCTGTTCAAATGAATAAATCAATAGAATAATTTTTTTTGTTGTGATGAAGGAACAGTGTCATCAAAAACTGTTTCTGAAATAAAACAACTGCTCGAGTTGATGTTCCCAACTGATCTGCTTGTCCTAGGATCTATGCAGGATAGAACTTTCCTCTGTCCTGAGAATGGGACGCTCCATTGTTCCAAGCATGGAATGTCATTTTTTCATGAGAATGGGACACTCCTCTATGCTGAAGAGAAAATGGGAATAGGACACTCCTCTTTCCTGAGGATGGGACACTCCTCTGTCCTGAGGATGGAACGTTCCTCTGTCCTGAGGATGGGATGCTCCTCTCTCCTGAGGATGGGACACTCCTCTGTCCCGAGGATAGGATGCTCCCCTGTTCTGCAGATGGAACACTCCTCTTTCCTGAGGATGGGATGTTCCTGTTTCGATCATGGAATGCCCTTTTTTCATTACAATGGGACACGCTGTGCTGAGGATAGCACGCTCCTCTGTCTGAGGATTGAATGCATCTCTTTCCTGAGGATGACATGTTCCTCTGTCTGAGGATAGCCTTGCGATCCTTCTGTTCCAAGCATGAATCCCTTTTTCATGAATGGATGTGTCTCTATACTGAGGATAGGGCGTCTCCTCTTTCCTGAGGATGGGACGCTCCTCTGTCCTGAGGATGGGACGCTCCTCTGTCCTGAGGATGGGACGCTCCTCTTTCCTGAGGATGGGAGGTTCCTCTGTTCTGAGGATGGGATGCTCCTCTTTCCTGAGGATGGGACTCTCCTCTGTTCTGAGCATGGAATGCTCCTCTTTCCTGTGGATCGGATGCTCCTCTTTCCTGAGGATGGGATGTTCCTCTGTTCTGAGGATGGGACGCTCCTATGTTCTGATCATTAGAATGGGACTCTCTGTGCTGAGGATGGCATGCTCCTCTGTTCCGAGCATGAACCGCCCTTTTTTAATTACAATGGGAAACTCCTCTGTGCTGAGGAAGGGACACTCCTTTGTCCTGTGGATGGGGTGATCCTCTGTCCTATGGATGAGATGCTCCTCTTCAGATGGTCTCTGCTGAAGTTCTGCTGGAGTCTTTGTCCTTTTTGTCCTTCAGCAGCTCTGGGTTCTTTTTATTATTTATTTTTTGTCCCCTGCCTCAAGTTCCTCTGTGATTCTTTTTCTTTCTGTTGACTCGGTCTGTGTTATTGTGCTTTATTTCAGCTGTGGACAGTGGACAGTTCAGGAACCAGAAATCACTGGCACAACTGATACAAAGTTACCCCTTCTTGCCCTCTACTGACCAATAATGACCCTTTCTGACCCTCTACTTACTCAAAGTTACCACATCTGACCATATTTATAGTAGCTTCTGTCTCACCTGGTGGACAGGAGTAAGTGAAGACCATTTGTTCTAGTCTGATCAGGACCATTATGGTCTTCCTCCTGCTTCTCCAGGAGCTCACCTTCAGCTTTATGCTCAGCTTCTGGTAAGCTCTCTGGGAGCAGAAGATCTTTTGCTTCAACACACACTCACAGTGCAAATATAGTCCAGACTCCATCCACCCATTTCTACTTTTATAGCAACTGTTACTAGGGAGAACCAGCTGTACTATACTTTTGGATGACATTTTTTTTTTCCCTCACCTCTTTTGTTAACCTAGCTTCCATGACTCTTTCCCATAACTTCATATTGTGGCTGATCAACTTTATACCTCTATAGTGCATCACCCTTATTCTTGAAGATACCAGTACACCTTTATCCACTCCTTCGGCATCTTCTCAATTTCAAAGATCCTCCATTATGTGTTAAACAATCTGGCCAGAAACTCAACTGCCATCTCTCCTAAACACCTCCATGCCTCCACTGGTATGTCATCCGGTCCAACAGCCTTTATATTCCTCAACCTCTTCATTTACATTTACATTTACGTTTACGGCATTTATCAGATGCTCTTATACAGACACTCTTAACCAGAGTGACTTCCATGTCCTAATTACAGGGACAGTCCCCTTGGAGCAACTCAGGATTAAGGTCTTGCTCCAGGGACCCAGTGGTGGTAGTGCCAGAGGTGGGATTCGAACCTGGGACCTCTTGAGCCATAGGTCCATAGGCAAGTATCCTACCACTAGATGAAGGGCTGCACTTCCTGGTTCACTATCCTCAACTTCATCCAATCTTCTCTCTCTCTCATTTTCTTCATTCATTAGCCCCTCAAAGTACTCCTTCCATCTGCTCAACATGCTCTGTTCACCTGTGAGTTTCCATTTCTATCTTTAATCGCTCTGACCTGCTGCACATCTTTCCGAGCTCTGTCTCTCTGTCTAGCCAATCAGTAAGGTCTTTTTCTCCCTCCTTACTGTCCATTTTCTCATGCAATTCACCAAACACCTTTTCTTAAGCCTTAGCCACTGCTTTCTTCAATGTCATCTCCTTGTACTCCTGTCTACTTTCTTCATCTCTCTGACTGTCCCACTTCTTCTTCGCTTGCCTCATCACGTAAAGTAAATTTTAAGAAAAAGCAGCAGATTTTAATGTTTATTATTCTGGAAAAGTATTTGTTAAATATTAAAAACAAATATTTTGTATTTCGTTCATGTATTAAATAATTTAGGAATGTTAAATAGTAATTAATGTCTCTATTTCACATACATTGTTTGTATTCATTTACAACACCTTTTGATATTTTCCCTTAAAATAACTGCAGAAAAGTGAACACTAGGGACTTCAGTCAGTTTTACTGCTTTTATTGTGATTTATTATTCTTTTTTATATATAAAATAAGAAAGAATACACACACACATTAAACAGCTTATCAAACAAACACTGATGTTGTGTTGCTAAGTGTTAAAGGTCAGTTTAACTTTTGTTTGATTGGATCTTAGTCTCTGTGTGTTGCTGGTAGTGTTGGACCTTTGAGCCAATCCTGGTGTGACTGAAATGTGCTCCAACATAAAAGTAAGTTTATTATTCACCTCAGAGTGGAGAAACTGAAGTGTGTGTCTGGGTGTGTGATTTTAACACTGCAGTGAGAAACACCAGTAAAGAAACAGCGGCTGTGTGAGGACGTGTTTGAGTTGATTAACTGAAAACTCGTCTGAGAGAGACAGAAGACTGAACTCAGAAACAGGTAATGCTGCTCTCAGGGTTTTAATGGATTTCATTACTGTTTTTACTGTTTTCTGGAAGGCAGATGAGTCTCAGGTTATTCATGTGATTTTGGTCTTTGAGCTTCACCATGCAGGTCTGAAACTCAACAATCACAGAAGTCGCCTCTTTACCTGCACTTTATCTTCTCTCTGTGCAGCTTGGATTAATTCAGTGTCTTTGGCCAGTGATGAGAGCAAGCTATGCATCAAGAAGACTTCCATCTTGTCTCAAAAATTTCTTTTGAAAAGATTCCATTTTGTCCTGCATTGTTTTCACAACTGAACAGAGTTTTTGTGTAAAGATCCCCTCATTTTGTATCTTAGTGTGGTCGAGTCCAAACACTCGTTCAATGATTTGTTAACTGCTTCCATTAGAGTTCTGCAGAGTGCTCCTCATAAAGCTGCCTCTTGACTTTTCTTTATGGATTAAGATTATGCAGAAGGAGAAAATGACTCATAGTCACTGCTGTTCTTTTCTCTGCATTGTTCATAATGAATAAGTATAAATACACAAGCAACAACTATGCTATCAGTCCAGTTTTAAAGAAAAAAAATAGAAAGTGTTTTTTAGGGGTTCCAAGGTAGGCAGTCATCTTAGATGACCAGTCCAAAAGTTAAAATCATAATTATTCTCATCAATGTGAAGTCTTGATCATTTAATCTTGTAATCTTGGGGTTTATGAAGCTTTAAACACCTTTATTATTAATTAAGTTATAAGTAATAATTAATAATATATGAATATATGTATTCATTTTAATGCATTCCTACATCATTTAGTACATTGCTACATCACAGATGTGTAAACGCCCTTCACCAAGGGCTCCAAAATAATCCCACTGATTCTTCTCATCACATCACGTTTCCTCTTTTTGATGGTCCATTCCAGATGCTTTAGCGCTCAGACAAGTCAATGCTCCCAGTGACTCTCACTGTTCTCAGTGCTTTTTAGTGCTGCTCTGTCAGTGCAGGTAAAGATGGATTATCATTAGTAAAACACTGCCATTGCAGAAAGATCATAAAACAGTGTTTCACTGCAGTTTTATTTCTTTATCAGGCTGCAGGAAGAAAAAGCTCATTAATCTACAGTTCTTAAACAGGGACTCATTCAGCTCTTCTTGTTGTGTGTTATGGATGCAGTGTTGACAGAGAGCAGCATCTCCAGTGTGTAGCTGTGAGTGTGAAGAAACTTCTCAATAATGGAGGATCTTGTTCAGCACTGGAGGAGGGACCTCCTGATCCACAGTGAAGTCAATTTATATTATTATACAGGAAAAAAGAAAGAAAAGGATATCTATCCCTGGTGTTTATACCAGTTTAGTAAAGTAAGTGATTCTTCAACAACAGTCACTCTCATCCTGGATCATCATGGATGAATTGTTTTCAGGGTAAAGAGAGCAGAACCTCCAGAACCCAACTGCATGTCTATTAAGAGTGATGCATCCATGGGGATTCCTCTTACTTTCAGCAGTGAACCTGTTCCCTCTGATCCAGAGTCAGTAAAACATTCAACACTCAGAGTCTTTTACCATCATTTACCTGATTTATACATACACACACACACAGACACACACACACACACACACACACACACACACACATGCACACTCAGTTACACACCAGTACTGGTCAAACAGGCCTAAGTGATTTACAGTCAGTACTGCTGTCAGTGGTTCATATCTTCCTCTTCATACCTGTGTCTCACTGTGATATTACTACACTGTGAATAATGATCACTAACCCAGTCGCTTGGGATGAACAAGCCAGTGTATTTCTTTAGGCAGGTCCCAGTACCGGGTAAATGGGGTGGGTTATGTTAGAAAGGCATCGATTGTAAAACCTTTGCACGGACAATGAGACAGACTTCCATACCGGAATTGGGCTACTGTTGGCCAAAGGAGAAGAAGGAGAAGAGGAGGAAGGCATGTCCGGAGGAAGCAGGAAAGATGGAAGTGGAGGAGAGTGGAAGTGAATTTAGAAAATTCAAATATTGGCAGCTAGGAAGGTAACGGTAGAGAATTAGCTGATATGATGGAGAGAAGGAAGGTTGACATTTTATGTGTGAGAGACTAGATGGAAAGGTAATAAGACCAGGTGTATTGGAGTTTAAATTGTTTTACCATGGTGTGGATAGAAATAGGAATGGGGTAGATGTTATCCTGAAGGAAGAGTATGTGGAGAGTGTTTTTGAGGTGAAGAGGGTGTCAGACGAGGTGATGAGTTTGAAGCTGGGAGCTGAAGGCGTGATGATGAATGTTGTTAGTGTTTATGCCCCATAAGTATGCCCCAGAGGAGAGAGAGTGATGATTAGTGCAGATTTCAAGGAGAGGAATGATGAAGGTCAGATGGTTGTATATTTTGAAAAAAGGATGGACATGGCTGTAATTAAATTAGTTTAAGAAGAGTGAGCAGCACAGGGTGATGTATAAGAGGAAGGAAAATGCACACAGGTGGATGATATTCTTTGCAGGAGGTTCAGGATACTGGAGACTATCTACAAAGTAGTGACAGAGTAGAGTGTAACTAAACAACATAGGATGTCTATAGGATGACATTGAAGTTCAAGGAAAGTGAGGGCAGAGTCAAGGATCAAGTTGTGCAAGCTGAAGCAGGAAGACGGCAAGGTGGAATTCAAGCAGGAGTTAACATGAGCACAGCTAGAAAGGTACTTGGTGTGACATCTGCAATGAAGGAGGATAAGGAAACCTGGTGGTGGAACTTAGACGTCCAGCAGTGTATACAGAAAAAGGCAAGCAAAGAAGAAGTAGGATAGTCAGAGAGATGATGAAAGTAGACAGGTGTACAAGGAAATTAAGCACAGGGTGAAGAAAGCAGTGGCGAAGGCTAAAGATCAGCTGTTTGGTGAATTGTATGAGAGGTTGGACAGTAAGGAGGGAAAAAAGGACCTTTACCGATTAGCTACCCAAAAAGAAAGAGCTGAGAAAGATGTGTAGCTGGTCAGGGCAATAAAGGATGGACATGACAACATACTCACAAGTGAACAGAATAGTGGAAGCTAGGTGAAGAAAAGACATGATGATAAGTGAACAGCAGGCTCTGAGGATGTTGAAGGAGTTGCATTGTGCCTTGCAATGGACTTTATTGGAGTGACAGATGCATTCAGCGTGGGGCTAGATTAGATCGGGATCAGCACTAGGCAAATTCTTGTTTGCAATAGTAATGAACAGGTTGATGGACGAGTTTAGACGGGAGTCCTCCGGGGATGATGATGTTTGCTGATGATTTTGTGTAACTGTAGCCAGAGTAGAAAGCAGCTTGAGGAGAACCTGGAGAGATGGCGATATGGAGAGGAGAGGAATGAAAGTGAGTAGGACAAAGACAGAATACATGAGTGTGAATGAAAGGGAGGAAAGTGGAGTGGAGAGAATGGAGGGAGTAGAGGTGGTGAAGGTGGAGGGATTTAAATACTTGGCATCAGCAGTTCAGAGTAACAGATGGTGGAAGAGAGGAGAAGAAGAAAGTGCAGGCAGGTTGGAATGGGTGGAGAAGAGTGGCTGGACTTATTTTGACAGACGCATTCCAGCTAGAGTAAAAGGCAATATTTACAGGACAGTAGCGAGACCAGCAATGTTGTACAGGTTCAAGACTCTGGAACTGCCGAAAAGACAGGAGCGGAGCTGGAGGTTTCAGAGTTAAAGATGCTGAGATTTTCATTGGCTGTTACAAGGATGGACAGGATTAGAAATGAGTATATTAGAAGGACAGTTCAGGTTAGACGTTTTGGAGACAAGGTTAGAGAGGCAAGGTTGCGTTGGTTTGGACATGTGCAGAGGAGAGACGAGGATAATATTGGGAGGAGAATATTGAAGATGGAGCTGCCAGGAAAGAGGAGAAGAGGAAGACCAAAGACGAGGGTTATTTTTACAATACATGTATTTGTTTGTTTCTTTGTATGTTTGTTTCTTTGTTTGTTTTCTGTGAACATTCTGTTAGTGTTTATAAATTGATTAATCCACTTTTTTCCTGGATCATCATGGATTGTTTTCAGGGTGAAGAGAGCAGAACCTCCAGAACCCAGCTGTGTGTCTATGAAGAGTGACGCGTCCATAGAGATTCCTCTTAATTTCAGCAGTGAACCTGTTCCCTCTGATCCAGAGTCAGTAAAACATTCAACACTTAGAGAGTCTTTTACCATCATTTACCTAATTACCACACACACACACACACACGCACACACACACGTGCACACACACACACACACACACGCACGCACACACTCAGTTGATTTATTAATGTATTCAAATTGAACAATTTGGATAAATTTTAAAGTCTGAGTTGTTTATTCACAGGATCCAGCAGAAAAGAATAGATACTCACAAAAAAAAACTGGACCTTGTATTCAAGGTTGGTGTAAATATACATGACCTTAATTCAATTTAATAACAAATTTTTTGCTGATGATGAATTAATCACCTTTAATTTCTGCTCTGTTATAGTTTAATAATGTTAACAATGAATTCCAGTGTTTTTTAGAGGACCACAACATTTCAGTGGTTGAGATACAAACAAAGTGATTCAGAGTTGCTTTTAAGTTTTATTTTAGGAAGATTTATTGAATCTGAATTATTTACAGTAAAGGGGAATGGAACTGGTCTACAATGCAAATTCACCTGTTTATATAGGATCCAAATCCAAGTCAAGTTTATGATTAGGGCACAATTGTTTTATGCTTTAAATGACATCCAGTCCAGAAGTAAAAACATGTAAATCCATTTCTCTGGACAATTTAGGATTTTAAAACCCAAAATAAAAGAATGTCAGTAAAGTGCATTATATTTACTGTTTGTGTTAACCTTTCTATTTCCATTTGATTATACAGTAACTGATTTACTAATTATTCATTCATTAAGTTAAATCAGGAGATGCTGATGTGATGGCTGAAGTACTGAGAAGATAATTAACCAAACCGCTGATTTTGTGTGTCCTACAAACCAATCTGTTACTGAAAACAACACATACCTTTTTACTTATAAACAACTGCTGAGATTAAACCATGTTTTCTCATTCTTTATCAGAATTTAGAGAAGAAGATCATCTCTGTAGTGAAGAACGAGCTGAACACATTCAAGAAGCTCCTGAGTCCAGATTTCCCAGCATGCTCTGAGATAGAGATGAAGGATGAGGATGATCAGAAGAGTGTGAGAGGGAATGTGGGGAATCACACTGCACATCCTGAAGAAGATGAACCAGACAGACCTGGCGAACACACTACAGATCAGTAAGAGTTTTGGGTCATGTGATTATTATAACATTTTGTTCTGTATCAGTGTTAACCCAACTTCACCTTTACCTTCAACAGAGTCTCTTACTCTACAGTTCTTTACAAAATGTTAAACATCTGAGAAAATTTGTTGCCAGAATTTAGTGTTCATATTAGACTATACTACACTAGACTAGATTAGATTAGATTAAATTAGATTAGATTAGATTAGATTAGATTAGATTGGATTAGATTTAGAATAAACTTAATTGTCAGTTAACTTTGAAAACCTGTACAGAGAAAAGAAATGAGCAGAGGAAATGATCAGAACTTAGGAAAACTACTTCAGGAAACTACAAAGAGTTATTAGCTGATCATAGAGGACAGCTCCAAAAGATTTATATTTATGGCATTGAAACTTTGCATTAAGATGTTAGTTATGTGTTATTTAAGGTTAAATTAGATTATGCTTTCTGTTCCCTTCCTCTTCTATTAGGACTGGCCCCTGCATGCCAAAAGAAACTCAAATCCAGACTGAAAGAAAAATGTGAGAAAATAAATGAAGGAATCTCTGTTCATGGATCCTCAGCACTTCTGAATGAGATCTACACAGAGCTCTATCACAGAAGGGAGGGAGTGGAGAGATCAGTGAGGAACATGAAGTGAAACAGATTGAAACTGCATCCAGGAGAAGAAAAACACAGGAGAGAGCAATTAAATGTAACGACATCTTTAAACCCTTACCAGGAGAAAAGAAGTCCATCAGAACTGTGCTGACTAAAGGAGTTGCTGGAATTGGAAAGAAACTGTCTCTGTGCAGAAGTTCACATTCTAGTTGGGCTGAAGAAAAAACAAATCAGGATGTTCACTTCATGTTTCCTTCCTTTTGAGAGAACTAAACTTGATGAAGGAGAAGAGGCTCAGTCTGATCAATCTTCTTCATCACTTCTTCCCAGAAACACAAGAATTAAAATCAAGCCATTATCATGAATACAAGGTCTTGTTCATCTTGGATGGTCTGGATGATGTCAAACTCACTCTAGATTTCACAACAATGAGAACCTGGTGGATATAAAGACAAACCTCAGGAAAATTGGACTTTCTGCTTTGGCTTGAACCTCATCAGGGTAATCTGACATAAACCTCTCTGGATCACCTCTCGACTAGCAGCAGTCGGTCAGATTCCTCCTGAGTGTGTTGACCATCTTACAGATGTACAAGGTTTCAGTGACCCTCAGAAAGAAGAGTACTTCAGGAAGAGGATCAGTGATCAGGATCTAGCTAACAAAGTTATCAAACACATCATATCTTCAAGCCTCTTCATCATGTACCCACATCCCAGTCTTCTGCTGGATTGCAGCCACTGTTCTAGAGAGAATGCTGGTGAAGCTGAAGTGGAGAAATCCCAAAACCTGGCGCCAGATGTTCACACTTCCTGATCTTTCAGATCAAACACAGAACCAAGTACAGTGGAAAAGTGAGACCCAGATCTGATCAGACTAGAAATATTCTGGCTCTGGGAAAACTGGCTTTCCAGCAGCTTGAAAAAGGAATCCTGATCTTCTATGATGAAGACCTAAGAGAGAGTGGTATTGATATTAGAGAAGTGTCAGTGTACTCAGGAGTGTGCACCCAAATCTTCAGGGGAGGAACTAGGATGCACCTGAGGAGGAGATCTTCAACTTTGTACATACAGTGTTCAGGAGTTTCTTGCTGCTTTATATACTTTCTCTGTTTCATCAACAAAAATATTCAGATTCAACAAAACACTGAACTCTCCTGAGCTTTTCATCAAAATCATGACAGACTTCCTCAACAGTGCACAGTGACTAAGGCCTTACAGAGTGAGAATGGACACCTGGATCTTTTCCTCCGTTTTCTTCTGGGTCTCTCACAGGAGTCCAATCAAACTCTTTTGCAAAGCATCCTGACACAGACAGGAAGCAGATCTCACAGCAGTGAGGAAACAATTAAATACATCAAGGAGAAGATTCAGGAGAACAGCTCTACCGAGAAATCCATCAACCTTTTCCACTGTTTGAATGAACTGAATGATCATTCTCTTGTGCAGGAAGTTCAAAAATACCTGAACAGAGGTGGTCACCACCGTCTCCATCAGACCAGACTCTCTCCTGCTCAGTGGTCTGCTGTGGTGTTTGTGTTGCTGAACTCAGATGAAGAGCTGGATGTGTTTTGATCTCAGTAAATATCTTACATCAGAGGAATGTCTTCTGAGGCTGCTGCTTGTAGTCAAAGCTTCCAGAAGGCTGTGTGAAGTATTTTATTCCTTGTACAGTTTAATGAAATACTGGTTGATCCAGAACATGTTGAGAAAACAACTGGAACATTTCAGTTGAGAGCTCACATGATTGTCTAATAAATCACTTTTATGTACAGTAGTTTAACATTCAAACTGTTTCCACTATAGTTAATCATTTGTATGTTTAATATAATGTTTTTAACACTGTATCAGTATTAAGTTACAATTACACAACAAGAACAAATATAGTTTCTGTAAAAGAGAAAATCTAAAAGAGAGTGTTAAACATAAATTATTACTCTTATCTGGGTGAGTATTATGCTTCAGTAATATGAGTATTTGTTTAGGATATTGGAATATAATCCATATTATTGGGGCAGATCTATGAAAATAGATTTACTTTCACTTCAGTGAGTTTAGTAATAAAACTAAAAGTAATTGAATTGTCCATTGCTAAAATGGACATTGAAGATACTATATAATAAACAGTAATAATATTCATTTGATAGTGTTTATTAATTTATATTAACCTACTGCTTAATGTTACCATTGAGCTGCCCACAGTCTTTTCCTCATGTTGTCATGGAGATTGTTTGGGTGATGGAGCGCCATAGGCTCGTACCACTGTTGGAAGAATTGACCCTCAAATTAAAGTAACATTGGCTCAGAAGATTTGTGGGTTCGATTCCCTCCCCAGTGGGTTGCCCTGAAGTACCCTTGAGCAAGGTACTCCACGTCACTGCTCCCCAGGCGCTTTCAATAGCTGCCCTCTGCTGCGTGTGTGTATGGGTGAGAAATCAGGACAATTTCCCATTCGTGGGATTATAAATAAAGGATTATTATTATAAAATTCTGTAATTGTGGCACTGTGCGGGGCTCTATCACTGCTTCTACCACTTCTTTCCCTACATCTCCACAACTGGGAGAGCACAGCTCATACCTGAGAGCCATACATTTCAGAAGATTTTGAAATAAGGATATCATTAAGATACACTATCACATACCTGCCACGCATGTCTCTCAGGACATCATTGATGAAAACTTGGAAGATAGAAGATGGGGGTGAAGTGGAACATGGACCTGGGCAACCAGAGGAACTGAAATTACCAGCTGACCTTGAATCTATTAGTGCTTTAACAGAAAGAGAAATATGGTTATAACATAATACAATTGGTGTGATAAATTGATTCGTTGTAATGGGAGTGTGCAAAACTCCATTTATTGGATGCTCATGGAGAGCACGCTTGTGCTGGTCAATTAGATAGGAATCCATTCTAGTTTTGTCCTCTCTATCTGGGGAAGCATCGCCAGCTGTGTATTGCAGATAATGCCTGTTCTTCCATCATCTTTGTGTGAGCGAAAGGAGGTTGTCAGAGCCGCAAGTGCATAGCAAATTCATCTGATACTGTTCGTTCCTGGTTTCTTGTTTTGGTCCCTACGATAGTTCCTTGTATCTTGATTTAGTAACTATGAATAATAAAGTTATGTTCCTGACACCTGGCTTCGCACAGATGTCCTACCCGCACCCCGCCACCATTACACTTTTCTTTTTACAGACTATCTGGCTGTAATCTTGGAGTAAAGACATTTGAAAGTCTGGGATCAGTTTTAAATCTGGTAAGCTCTCTGAACGATCTGGACCTCAGTAACAATGACCTGCAGGATTCAGGAGTGGAGCTGCTCTCTGCTGGACTGAAGAGTTCAGACTGTAAACTGGAGACTCTCAGGTCAGATTTCTGTCACTTCATTACTGAAGATAAATATTAAAATGTGATATTCAGTACATTACTAACAGAAATACTTGTTTTTCTATAAATGTTTGTAGTTAATTTAGTTGTGAATCATAACTCAGGTTAAGAGCAAAGCAGAGCTTAATTTATACATATCTCAAAACTAATCAAACAAATCACACATGACAAATGAGCAGCAGTGATGAATCATTATTGAAACATAATAAGATTAAAAAATATCTAAACTTTGAATGAAACATTATGCATCAGAGTCCTGCAAGAAGCTCCAGTAATCCTAGACATTAGGCTTCCACTGCAGTGAAACATGGGTAACTACACACTTGCAAATTTCAAAATGGAGCATGGTTGTGAAAGCTGAAGGCATGTTTATGTTTCCCATTTGTAGCAAGTGTAGTTATGGTACGATGTAGCCAGCTGGTAAACTAGCTCACAAACTATTGCAGTCAGCAAGCTGGCTGTTGAAGACAGTGATTCAGTGAACTTGTGAAGTTAATCAGTAAACTGTGAGTAAATCACAACTTCGCTGCAGTGTGTTTACCCTTCACCAATTTAAACACCTCCACGTTTCCTTTTTCTCTTAGTATCAATAAAAATGTCACATAAGAGCTTCATTTTTATCTATTCTGATCAAAAACCTCTTATTTCTTTACAGACTATCTTTGTGCAATTTTGGGATAAAAACGTGTGGAAGTCTGGGATCAGTTTTAAATCTGGAAAACTCCCTGAAAGATCTGGACCTCAGTAGCAATGACCTGCAGGATTCAGGAGTGGAGCTGCTCTCTGCTGGACTGAAGAGTTCACACTGTAAACTGGAGACTCTCAGGTGAGGATTCTGTCTCTTCATCACTGAAGATCAATATAAAGTTCACACTGTAAACTGGAGACTCTCAGGTGAGGATTCTGTCTCCTCGTCACTGAAGATAAATATTAAGTTCACACTGTAAACCTTTACGGTGATGCAGCTTGTTGTTAAACTAGCTCACAAACTATTGCAGTCAGCAAGCCAGGTGTTGAAGACAGTGATTCAGTGAACTTGTGAAGTTAATCAGTAAACTGTGAGGAAATGGCAACTTCACTGCAGTGTGTTTACCCTTCATCAATTTAATCACCTCCATATTTCCTTTTTCTCTTATTATGAATAAAAATGTAATGAAGCAGCTTCATTTTTATCTGTTTATCTGTTCTTCTCTGACTCTGATATTTCTTTACAGACTAACTTTGTGTAATCTTGGAGTAAAGACGTGTGAAAGTCTGGGATCAGTTTTAAATCTGGAGGAAGAAAACTCCTGAAGATCTGGACCTCAGTAACAATGACCTGCAGGATTCAGGAGTGGAGCTGCTCTCTGCTGGACTGAAGAGTTCACACTGTAAATTGGAGACTCTCAGGTGAGGATTCTGTCTCTTCATCACTGAAGATAAATATAAAGTTCACACTGTAAACTGGAGACTCTCAGGTCAGATTTCTGTCTCTGAAAGAAGGTTTCTAGAGGACGAGATTACAATTTAAACTTGATTTTACGCTTAAACACATCACATGTTCCAATCATAAACACCCTGAGTAGGTGAGGGGGAGGTGGTGACATCATACATCACCAGTTAAGTCAAATTTGTATTGGTTGTTTGTTACTTTTTTCCAAAGATTATTCTATTCTAGATAAAATCCTCTTTTTCATTTAATTCTGATCATGTTATTTTATGCATGTCTCTGTAATTGCACTGTCCACTGCAGTCCAGATGAAATGGGTTCCTTGTCTGAGTCTTGGTTCCTCTAGTGGTTCTTCCTCAAGCTGTTGCATAGTTTTGGTTCAATAGATGTAGTTTCCAGTAGATGTTGCGTAGTTTTAGTTTACATTCATGCTTTCAGGAAGATTTACCTGCTCCTATCTCTCGGCTTATTAAGGGTCTTTAAGATGAGGGTCAGTGATGAAGACTGCTGTTGAAAAGACCCTAGTTGTACAAATATGTTATGTTGAGCTGCAGATCATCTCTGAAATAATTAGTGAAAAAATAAACACTTTTAAACAAACATGTTTCATTACATTTAAGAAGAAAAAAAAAAACCCAAAACTCATGAATATAAAGCTGTTCCTACTCTGACATCTGCTATTTCTTACCAAAGACCTTCTGCTTGTTTTTTTATTTCAAGTCAAGTCAAGTCAAGTCACGTAGGATTTTATTGTCATTTCAGCCATATACACAGTACACAGTGAAACGAAATAACGTTCCTCAGGACCCTGGTGCTACACACAAGACAAGGAACCTGTACAAGACAAGACACAAGACAACATGAGACACCACACAACACGGGGCAACAAGTGCAGACAAGACGAACCAACAACCAGGCGGCCACGACAGACGAGCTACATTCATCCGTGGAGGCTGCAGTGTTGTGAAACAAAGCAGCCCAGGTAGATTATGTATGCAGTGTGCATTTGGAGCAGTGTTATTAATTTAAAGTGCAGAATTGCATCATGACATAAATAAATAAATGCGGGATGAAAAGTGGACTGGGTTTAGGAGTTCAAGCTACTCGGTGGATTCACAGTTCAAAGTGATGGCCAGGAAGAAACTATTTCCATCCTGGAAGTGGAGGCCAGTATGCTGCGGAACCCTTTCCCCCGGGATGGCAGGAGGGAGAAGAGAATTGTGCAGGATGGTGAGAGAATCATCACAATGCTGGTTGCTTTGGGATGCAGCGAGTAGTGAAAATGTCTTGTACAGAGGGCAGAGAGACCCGATGATCTTCTCAGCTGTTCTCACTACCGTTGTAGGGACTTGCGGTCTGGGGCGTTGCAGTTCCGTACCAGGCGTGTCACGGCCGCTCAGGATGCTCTCAATGGACCCTCACTCTGTAGAAGATGGTAAGGATGGAAGTTGGAGATGGGCTTTCCTCAGTCTGCGCGAGTAGAGGTGCTGCTGAGCTTTCTTTGTGATGGAGCAGGTGTTGAGGGGACCCGTGAGGTTGTCAGTGATGTGAACACCAGAAACTTGGTGCTCTGGACCATCTCCACAGGTGAGGTGTTGATGATAAGTGGGTGTGGTCGGCGTGATCTCCTGAAGTCAACAACCATCTCTTTAGTCTTGTCGGCGTTCAGAGACAGGTTGTTGGTTCTGCACCAGTCCGTCCCGGCTCTTGTATCTCCTCTCCTGTACGCTGCCTCGTCTCCCGCTGATCAGACCCACCACGGTTGTATCATCAGCGAATTTGATGATGTGGTTCGAACTGTGCTTGGCTGCACAGTCGTGGGTCATCAGTGTGAACAGCAGTGGGCTGAGCACACAGCCCTGAGGGGCTCCTGTGCTCAGTGTGATGGTGTCGGAGGTGCTGCTACTGATCCTGACTGACTGGGGTCTCCCAGTCAGAAGTCAGGATATCAGTTACAGAGGGAGGTGATTTCAGGCTAGCAGCCTCAGCTTCTCACTCAGGTGCTGAGATGATGGTGTTGAATGCTGAACTGTAGTCGATGAACAACATTCTGTGTCAAACTGTCCTTTCTGTCAAGATGAGAAAGGGCCAGGTGGAGGTGGTGGGTACATCGTCTGTTGGCCGGTTGGGATGATAAATAAACTGCAGGGTCTAGTGAGGAGGATCTGGGACTTGGTGTGCCTCATGACCAGCCTCTGAAGCACTTCATGATGATGGGTGTGAGTGCGGCGGGGCGATAGTGTTGAGGCAGGAGATGGAGATGGATTTCTTGACACTGGAATGATGCTGGTGGTCTTGAAGCACCTTGGAACAACAGTGGTGCTCAGAGAGGTGTTGAAGATGTCGGTGAGAACATCTGCCAGCTGTTCTGCACATCCTCTGAGCACTCGACCTTGAATATTGTCTGGACCGGCAGCTTTCTGTGGGTTGGCTCTGAAAGAGATCTCCTCACCTCGGCTGTGGTGAGACAGAGAATCTGGTGGATGGGGAGGAGAGGTGGTCTTCCTCATACGCGTGTCGTTCGCTGCATCAAACCATGCGTAGAAGTGGTTCAGCGCATCTGGAATGGTGGGGTCACCGTCACAGGCAGGTGGAGATGTCCTGTAGTTGGTGAGGACCTGGATGCCCTGCCACATGCGCCGCGTGTCACCAGTGTTCTTGAAGTGACCATGGATTCTCTCTGCGTGAAACACGCTTGCTACTCTGATGGCTCAGAGACAGGTTTTGCCCTTGCTGTTCTTGAGGCTGGCCTCGTCCTGACTTGAAGGCCTTGTCCGGTTCCTGAATCTGCGCCAGCTCGGCGGTCATCATGGCTTCTGGTTGGGTCGTGACCATGATGAACTTGGAGCAGTGGCATCCTCAATGCACTTGCTGATGTAGCCAGTCACTGAAGCTGTGTACTCCTCAGGTTGATGGAGTCACCGTGGGTTGCAGCCTTCTAAACATGTCCCAGTCGGTTAGATTGAAGCAGTCCTGAAGAGCAGAGATGGCTCCTGTGGAGCCGGAATCTTTGCCTTGCTTCAGGGTGGATCTCCGCGGCGCCTGGCGATGGGTCTGTACGCTGGGATCAACCAGCACAGAGATGTGGTCTGAGTGTCGCGAGGTGGGGCGGGCTCCGGCTCTGTGCCAGCGCCCGGCCATGTTTGTGTAAACACAATCCAGTGTGTTCCTCCCTGCGTTGCAAAGTTCACATGTTGATGGAATTTGAGAGAACTGACTTGAGATTTGCACATGGTTGAATCCGGCAACAATAAACAATCCGTCTGGGTGATAGTTTGGAGTCCGCTGATAATTCCGCAAAGTTCAGCCAGCGGCTGTTAACGTGGCGGCTGTTGGCGCTAAGCGCTGGGTGGAATAGACCGCCGTAATAAACACTGTAGAACTCCTGAAGCCAATGGCGGTCTGCACCACAGCTGTTGTCACCTCAGCAGTGGTGTGCGGTGTACTGAGACCAGCACAGCGTTTGTACACCATTATTGTGTTTAGGTAAAACGCAGCGCCTCTGCGGAGGTGCGGCGGAGAGTCCAGCGTAGTTGGATGGCGGTGTCCGGAACGCTGTCACTGAGCCATGTCTCCATAAAAACAAAAACACACTTGATCTCTGTATTCACGCTGGTGTTCAACTGATCAGTATACAGTCCAGTTTATTATCCAGGGAGCGGACATTGGCGAGGAGGACGGACGGGATAGCCGGTCGGTTGTCATGAGAAACTGTTTTGTTATCTTTACTGTGTTTCTTTTTAGTTCTGTTTAATTCTCAAGTGTATCTCTCTCTCTCTCTCTCTCTCTCTCTCTCTCTCTCTCTCCTCTCTCTCCCGCTGTCTCTCTCTCTCCTCTCTCTCTCTCTCTCTCTCTCTCTCTCTCTCTCTCTCTCTCTCTCCCCAGATTATCTGGTTGTATGATCACAGCTAAAGGCTGTTCTTCTCTGGATTCAGCTCTCGGTTCAAACCCCTCCCACCTGAAGGAGCTGGATCTGACCTACAACCACCAGGAGGTCAGGGTGAAGCTGCTCTCTGCTAGAGCTGGAGATCCACACTGCTCCTCAGCTCTCTCAGGTATCAACAACTGTGTTCACATCAATCAAACATTGGATTGAAACATTGAGTCTTGTTAGGTTTCTGGATTTTCTGAAGATGAAACGATCACAGTTCAGACTCTCTGAGAGGAAGACCCATTTGTCCCCCTAAACCCTCCCACTCTGCAACACCACACACTGCAGGTAAAGTGTTTGTGGGGAAGTGAGGACAGTGATGTAAATCTGTAGGTAAGTGTTTAGGTTTCACCTTTGAAAAAGAAAGACTGAGTATAAACACATGCCACTGAAAAGACTGGGTGAGGAGAGAGAGAGAGATAGAGAGAACAAAACATGATAAAAAAATAAAGGAATGATAGAATCAGTTAATGTGCAGGAAAAACTGCTGGAAGCAGCTTGTAATTTGTGTTTCTGAAACAAATCCAGGCTTGAGTGTGAAGCGCTGAATGAACTGATGGATTAAATTTGTGAAAGGAAACTTGGTTCTAACAATTGAGCTGTCAATTGAAAGAATGTAAAGAGTATAAAAAAAACTTCTTCACCAAACCTGTTTTCTGTGGATGGATGTGATGGTCATCTCTCCTGGTGCTTTATCTGACCTGCAGCTCCAGATCATAAATGAGGAACCTGATTGTGTTCTTCAGAGCGTTGTCCTTCAGTTTCATTAGAACGATGATTTCTGAACATCGCTTTCATCCAGTCCTCCACAGGAACCTTGTTTTCTTCTCTTCAGCTGTTTAGGTGTGAGTGGAGATCAGACTGTGGACATCTATGATTAACTGTGTGTGTGTGTGTGTGTGTGTGTGTGTGTGTGTGTGTGTGTGTGTGTGTGTGTGTGTTTGTGTGTGTGTGTGTGTTTAGAGTGGAACATGGAGGAAAGATAAGAATTAGACCAGGACTGAAAAAATGTAAGTTTCACACACACACACACACACACACACCACACACACACTCTGTTTTATATTTTCTCTCTAATGTCTCTTCTTGTGTACAGATGGCTGAGTTCCACACTGGATCAGACTCCCCTTTTATCTCTCTCTGAGAGGAGCAGAAGGTGGAGTGTGTGGAAGAAGCATTGATCGTATCCTGATCTACAGACAGATTTGATTACTGTGGCAATTCGGTATTGTAGAAGAGTGTGGTGGGCGCTGTTATGGGAGGTCAGTGGAAATGGTGATGATATTGGAGTATCAGTGACTCAAAAATCGATCAGGAGGAAAGGAGGGAGTGGAGACTGTGTGTTTGGACGGAATGAAAAGTCCTGGAGTCTGAACTGTTTTAAGAATAGTTTCTCCTGTTCTTCACAATATGCTTAGAACACTGTCCCTCCTCCTCCCCTCAGATCCTAACAGAGTAGGAGTGTATGTGGACTGTCCTGTGAGACTCTGTCCTTCTACAAGTGTCTCTCTGATACACACACTCACACCACCCCCTTTGTTCTTTCCACTGCTGAACCGATCTGTGCTGGAGTTTTATCTTTGTGCATGCTCACTCAGTGTGTGTGTGTGTGTGTGAGATAGTGTAACCTTGTGTGTGTGTGTGTGATCACCCTGAAACTTTTCAGTGTCTGATCCTGATTACTGATCAGTGATTGATCTAATTGAATACTAACTTGCTTTAAGGAAGTTTGTATATGTGTGTTTGTGCTATAGCAGTAACACAGTCTGGGTCAGTAAGATCAGTGCACACACACACACACACTCTTTCTCTGTGTGCTTTTTAATATGTTTCTTTTGGAGCAGAGTTTCAGAGGTCATGACCTCTTTTCAGTATGATTGCAGCGCTAAAGAGCAGTTATGACCTCCACAAGCACACACACCTCAGACTGGTTTCTTTCTGAAGGTGATGTGATTTTGTCTGTTCTAGTCAACGATCTCAAGTTTTATTCAAATTATAATAAAAACACAATCACTGCAATAGTAATGGACATTAGTGAATACCTTAATAACTAAAGTATGCTTATCAATCAATAACAGTCAGTCAGTCAGACATTTCCTGCCGCTCGTCCCAAACGGGGTCGCAGGGGGGTCCTGGAGTCCATCCCAGCTCACACAGAGCGAAGGAAGGGGACACACCGCCCTGGACGTCCTTAGCCCATCACGGCAATCAGCCAACAATCACGTGATATTTACACTAATAATAACAATAATACTATCATTAATATCATCTGTTAATAGCATAATCTATTACGTCACTAATAATAATAATAATGATAATGATAGCTTTGGAGATTTAGAGGCACTGAAATTTGCTTTACAATGGAAGCAGGGCATTTCAATAACTATCAACATTTTATTTTTGTTCAAAATGACCAATAAACCTACATATGTCTTTATAACACTGATGATATGAAACAGTGTTATACTAGAAAACTGAACAGCAGATGAGGGTGATGCTGGTGATGAAGCTGATGATGAGGGATGGATGTGTTGTTTTAGTAGATGTAAGTTTCCATTGTCCTCTCTAGTGCAGGATTACGGATTATTATTGTTAGTTAGAGTCTCTCTACATGTCTTCTTTCTTGTTCTGTCGGCTGCTCCCGTTTAGGGGTCGCTACAGTGGATCAACTGTCTCTACTTCTTCCGGACCTCTGCATCTTCCTGCTTCAAACTGATTACCTTCATGTCCTCTCTCACCACATCCATAAACCTCCTCCTGCCAGTCTTCTCTCTCCTCTCTGGCAGCTCCATCTTCAACATCCTCCTTCCAATATAATCCTCATCTCCATCCATCCATCCATTTTCTGCCGCTTGCCCCAAAAGCAGAAGGGTCCACGAGGCATGTATGATCAACCCAGCGCCCACAGGGGCGAAGGGCGAGACACACCCCAGAGGTTCATGGTGTTTCTCCTCTTTACTGGTCGCCCAGCCATCGCGGGTTGGAGTGACAGGGGATGGCACCTTGCTCAAGGGTACCTCAGGGCAACCTATTGGGAAGGGGTTATCATCAGCAAACATCATCGTCCACGGAGAATCGTGTCTAATCTCGTCTGTCAACCTGTCCATTACTATTGCGAACAAGAATGGGCTCAGTGCTGATCCTTGATGTAATTCAAACCTCTACTTTAAATGCATCCATCACTCCCACTACAGATCTCACCACTGTTACAATGCCATCATACATATCCTGAACTACTCTCACACACTTCTATGTAACACAGATTTCCTCATACAAAGCCACAACTCCTCTCTAGGCACCCTGTCATATGCTTTCTCCAAGTCCACAAGGCACCATGCAGCTCTTTCTAGGCCTTCTCTGTACTTCTCCATCAACACCTCAGAGCAAAAAATGGCATCTGTAATTGCTCTTTCTCAGCATTAAACCATACTACTGTTCATTAATCCTCACTGCGTTTCTTAACCTAGCTTCCACTACTCTTTCCCATAACTTCATGGTGTTTTCTCCCTCTTTACTGTCCAACCTCTCATACAATTCACCAAACACCTTATCTTTGGTCCTCACCACTCCTTTCTTCTCCCTGCGGTTCATCTCCTTGTACACCTGTCTGCTTTCTTCATCTCTCTGACTGTCCCATGTCTTCTTTGCCTCCCTCTTCTTTTGAAGACATTCCTTCTTGGTTCCTCCACCAGGTTTCCTTATCCTCCTTCTTCCTTCTAGATGTCACACTAAATTCTTTTCTGTGTCTTACTTTTGCTTATTACTTCTGCGGTGGTTCCAGCAATCTAGTAGCTGTTCAGCATCTCCAGTGCTTATGTTAACTCCTGCCTGAATGCTACCTTACCTCCTCCTTCAGCTACCACCATTTGATCCTCGACTCTGCCCTCATTTTCCTTCTCTTCTTGACCTCCAAGGTCATCCTACAGACCACCATCCTATGCTGTTTAGCTACCTCTCCCCTGTCACTACTTTGCAGTCTCCAATCTCTCCTCCTGCAAAGGATAAAATCCACCTGTGAGCATCTTCCTGCACTCTTATATGTCACCCTGGGCTCACCTTCTTCTTAAAATAAGTTTTAACTACAGCCATTTCCATCCTTTTTGCAAAATCTACAACCATCTGACCTTCAGCATTTCTTTCCTTGACACCATACCTACCCATCACCTCCTCATCTCATCTGTTCCCTTCACCAACATGACCATTAAAATCTGCACCAATCATCACTCTCTCTCCTTTGGGTACACTCTCTATCATGTCTATCCCTTCAGAGATTTACTATTTCTCTTCCATCTCAAAACCAACTTGTGGAGCATAAGCACTAACAACATTAATTATCACACCTTCAACTTCCAGCTTCAAACTCATCGCCCTCCCTGACACCCTCTTCACCTCCAAAGCACTCTCCACATACTCTTCCTTCAGGATATCACCTACCCCATTCCTCTTTCTATCCACACCATGGTAGAACAGTTTAAACCTCCTCCAATACACCTTGTCTAACCACCCTTCCATCTAGTCTCTTCCACACATAAAATGTCAACCTTCCTTCTCTGCATCATATCAGCTAATTCTCTACCTTTAGCAGTCATGCTGCCAGCATTCAAAGCTCCTACCCTCACTTCCTCTCCTACCATTCTTTCTCTCCTTCTCCCATCTGGACATACCTTGCTCTCTTCTTCTTCTTCTTGCAACAATAGTCCAATTTCTTGTAAGCTGCACCCTGTAGGCTAACAGCACTGGTGAAGGTCGTTGTTAATTTGTTCTTGTTGTGGGTGATTCTTCACTGAGAAGCCTTGTTGATGGCTTTGTGCTCATGGAAGGAAGGAAAGACACTTGTGTCTTTAGGTGCAGTTGCATTCTTTGGGCAAGTGCTTCTGTCCTTGAATGTGAGGTTCAGGCTGTAAGTTCTCCTTATGCACCTGATCTTGTGCCTCTAGGCTCCTGGGAACAACATCACCATGAGTAATAGCCCTGAGCATTCTGGGAGGGACTTTGCCAACCTTATTTAAAGTGTGTTGAGCCAATGGACTAAGGTATACAAAGGCTTCAAAATATATTTAAAAATATTTCTGAATAACGACTTTTGTTGCAAAGTGTGTTGAGTTTTTATTGTATATCAAATTCTAGTGAGGTCATTGTGACAGACTTCCCTACTTGCAAGGTGTTGGTGGTCTAGTGGTAGGGTACTTGCCAATGGCTCAGAAAGTCCCAGGTTCAAACCCCACCTCTGGCATTACTACCACCATCTCAACGGTGCACTAATTACTCAACAGAAGTTAAAGATTATTATTTTAGGCATGTCAGTGCTGTTTCAGGTTTTTCTCATTAAAGATGACATGAGATTGAAAGTTAATACCTTGCTGTAAGTGTTCCTTGTATTTGTATGGCATGTTCTATTGAAACAAGAGAATTCTGATAGTGTCAGAATTAAAAAAGTTATGTTATTGTTATATATCCAGTAGGTGAGAGTGTGCATATATTTAAGTGTGTATGTTTTCGATTTTCGATTCATGTACATTAATACATGCTTTTATGCACTCAATCATCTAAGCTACAAAATGAGACACAATCTGAACTTTCCCAGAAATTTCCACAATGAGCCAAATGCTGTAGATGTAGATCCAGAGTTTATTGCTAACTACATAACACTGACAGTTATGACAGTGATAACTAAACAGTGCTGTATTTGTAAATCTGCCAATAAAAACAAAAAGCCAATGATAGCTTGTGATATTTGCAATCAGTGGTTTCATTTGGATTGTTTAAGCGCTCACAATAGACAAAATAGATTTTGAAAATGTAGGTTATATTTGTTCTGAGTGAATTATGTAAATGACAGATACCTTTAACATATTTAGATTTTTTTGTTTTATAAATCTAAAGATTTATTGTAAAGGGAGGCAAAAAACAAAGACATTTACAGTGTATATAAAGGAGTAACATATGCATTAAGTGCAGAAAAATAACAAACAGCAACACGATCAATCAGCAACAAATGGAGAAGCTGTGACACGAGTCGGGACATGAAACACACGTGTGAAATGTGAAAGTGAGGTGATACATGATGGTGTTAGGACAGTACAGGATGTCAAACCCACAGACCCTGAAATGGACACGGTGTATCTGGACGGTGGAAAACAGTTGATCAATACTGCACATGGTTTTGAAACAGAAAAGATACAATCTTCTAGCAATAGCTGTGCATCTCAACTGGAAAGTTGCATCTGAATCCTGAAATTCCTCCTGAAGAACCTTATAATTTAATTAAAGATGTCACTGAACCAAAGATAGAAGAGAAAACATTAATTCCTGAGGATACTTTGAAGTGTATTCTTTCAAAAAATGCTACTTTTGGGGAATTTAAAACTTCTGCTCCAAAAAGGTCAGATTTTACACTCACCCATGAGGAGTGGGTAGTATTAAATATCAAAGAGCTGGTAAATATTTTTCAAAAAGTAGTCTTGGCTAAAAACATTTGTTGAAAAAATTTGAAGGTCAAATCCTTTCTGTGTGATCTCATAATTCGCATTTTAAGTCAAGCTAAATTATTAAGACCTAGAAATACTCCTGTTTAAGAATATTTAAGAATACATGGACACTGTGCTTATAAATCCTGCCCAATGTCTTTATGAATAAACTTAGAAAATCAAACTAGTTTAATGCTTAAAATCAGTTATAGAGGAGAGAAAATACATTTCAGTGATAATCTAAAGGCACAACAGAACAAAACAGAACGCTCCTTTAGACTTTGTGTTCCTTTCTATGTCATGAATTAAAGCACTGCACCTTAAACAGAAGTAACAGTAACATACAGGCTTATTTGTATCAACTGTAATTGCATAAAATTTAAAGAGCTAGATTTAAATTCTATATTTATAATTATATATACAGAGTTCAGACATGCTGTGTTCGTGCGGGATTATCAAAACCTATTCGTACGCAAGTTGAAGCCTCATCTTTGAGAGAATGTTGTTTAGAAATTGGGAGAACACAGACCTATAGTTTAAAACCCATTTCCTGTCGGTGTCCTAGCGGTTAGGGAGTTGCCTCCCATCAGAAGATTGTGGGTTCGATTCCCTCACCCAGTAGGTTGCCCCGAGGTACCCTTGAGCAAGGTACCATCCAAGTCACTGCTCCCCGGGTGCTTTCAATAGCTGCCCACTGCTGCACGTGTTTGCAATGGGGTAAATGCAGAGGTCCAATTTTGTTGTGGTTCACTGTGTGTGTGCTGTGCTGTGACCTCGCAATGACAAGGGTTGTCACTTTCACTTTCATTGGTCTTTTTTATTTAAAGATGGCAATTGCAGAATTAGTGTTAATTATCTTCATATTTCTTTAGAACCACCGTCTAACATGGAATAACATACAAGTGATGTACTGTATTTTTATTAAAAAGTAACACAGTTAAGAAAAACAAACAACTTAAATAAAAGAGCAGTTTGACGTAAACAGGAATCATCAAGTTCTTCTAAAATAAAGTCTGAATTACCAGAATCCGAGCTTAAAGAAAGCAGTGAAGATGTCAGTACCATCCATTATCTGCCGCTTGTCCCAAACGGGGTCGCAGGGGAGTGCTGGTGTCCAACCCAGCACACACAGGGTGAGGATGGGACACACCCTGGACAGGTCACCCCCAGCCCTTCGCGGGGAGGAGGAGGGACAAGGGACAATGACACATTGCTCAAAGTACCTCAGGGCAACCCATTGGGAAGGGGTTCGAACCCCTGATCCTCTGATCATGTGGCTGACACCCTAACCACTAGGCCACCACTGACCACTGTAGATGTCAGTACATCTCCCATATTGTTTTATGCCAGATTTACTAACGCTTTTCAGTTGTGTAGTCACAGGCATAATCAATATCAAAGCACTTGCACAATTGTCACATTTGCACGGGAAAATAAAGGCACAAATGCGTGGCTCGGCTTAGGTGCTAATCTTCGCTTCAAAAACAAACAGTAGACTCAGGAACTAGATAACACACACACAATGGTGATCAGGCAACGCTGGGTCAAACTGGCAGATCTTAAATGCTTGGCTAACCAGGTGCAGGTGATTAGATGTGATGGGTGAGGGTGAGTTGAAAGTTCTGGCTCAGAATTCAGGGATCGGGACCTAGGCCATGGCCCTGATTCGGTGGCAGACATGACAACAATGCAGTTGCTGTATTGCAAACATCTGGATCAATTAAAATCAACAGCACTTTTCAGCAATATAAGATTTCAGCAAGGTCTATCAGAAATGTGATTGCATGTTCATTTTCGCTAACATTATCTGCAATATTTCTTGCAAATGGTTTATTTGATCTTCATATTTATATACATCTTAGCTGTGCTAAATGTACAGATGGTGTCTTTCAGTATAGGTCTGAATATATTTTAACAGTGACTGAAATTTCCCAGAGCACTCTGCACACTACTTTGTTTGATGCTGTCTTGCGAAAAATGTTTCAGCCCCTTGACAGTCGGCAGTGTGAATATTGTTCATCTACCTCAATCACTTTTAATAAATTTATATTCCAAAGGATGTTAACCACCGCAACTTCAATTTTTAAGGAAAATGTATATACAATAAGAGCTGCTTCATTGTGTTTTCAGACAGTAGAGTAGAGTAGAGTAATCTTTTATTATCCCACGAATGGGAAATTTGGGAGTTACAGGGCTCTTACAAAAGTAGCAGATGTATAGAAAAGAATAAGGAGAAAAAATATATATTAAAAATAGAGACATAAGGAAAGAGGAACAAGTACAGGAGAAGTACAGGAGCTATAAAATAAAGAATAAATAATCTATCTATCTATATAAATATATATACATATACATATCTACGAGGAGAATTAGAGTGACCATATATACAGTACACAGTAATAATACACGATAATAAATAAGTTTTAAATAGGTTATAAATATATATAAATAAACAAGTAGCAAGATATAAGTGTAATAATAATAATAGTAACAATAACAACAATATACAATACAATAATAATATGCATTAATAATAATATATAATATAATATCATATATAATAATTTATAATAATAAAAACAATGTAATGAAATGTAATGTATGATGATGAATTGTGGAGTCTTATTGCTGCAGGTAGAATGACCTGTAGTAGTGTTCTTTCTTACACTGCGGGTTTAACAGTCTGCTGCTGAGCAGGCTGCTCCAGTGCTCCTACAGTCGTGTAGGGGTGGGAAGTGTTGACTATGATGGATGTTGGTTTGGATAACATCCTCTCCTCCCCTACCTGCTCGATGGATTTGAGCAGTCCAGGACAGAGCTGGCCCTCTTGACCAGTTTATTTAGTTTCCCTCTGTCCTCTCTGCGATTCTTCCACACCAGCAGATACAGTGTAAAGAAGCAGCTGGCCTTTACCACAGAGTCTAAAATGTCCTCTTGAGATTTTTGTTTTACTCCAAGGACCTCAGCCGCTTTAGCAGGTGTGACGTTTCGACACTTTTTGTACAGAGCATTAGTGTTTGTGGACCAGTCCAGTTTATTGTTGATGTGGACACCCAGGTATTTGTACTCCTCCACCGTTTCCAATGCACAAACCTGGATGCCACCCGATTGTGATGAGGGGTGACTTCCTGCGAAAGTCAATCACCAGCTCTGCGTCTTGCTGGCATTGATGCGCAGATGATTTTTATTGCACCATCTGACGAAGTCACTGATGACCCCCCTGTATACCTGCTCATTCCCCTCCGACACACGACCAACAATAGTGGTGTCGTCCGAGAACTTCTGCAGGTGACAGGTGTCCGTGTTATATTTAAAGTTCGCTGTGTACAGGATGAAGAGGAAGGGTGCGAGGACTGTTCCTTGTGGGGCTCCAGTGCTGCAGACCACCACCTCAGACACACAGTCCTGAGTCTCACATACTGGGCCTATTGGTGGAGTGGTCGTAATCACTCCAGTCATGTGATGGTCCCTCCCTCCCCCTCAGGGCAAGAGGCTGGATTGCGTTGAAAGCACTGGAGAAGCCAAAGAACATGACTCTCACAGTGCTCTTGGCACTCTCCAGGTGAGTGAGGGCCCAATGCAGCAGGTAGATGACAGCGTCATCCACCCCAATGTGCGGCTGGTAAGCAAACTGAAACAGGTCTAGGTCATCCATAGCCTACATCAGGTTAGAGGTGAGGGCAACAGGTCTAAAGTGGTTTGGCTCCTTGGGGTGCGACGTCTTGGGGACTGGAACGAGGCATGAGGTCTTCCACAGAATGGGATGCTCCTCCAGGCGAGCTGAGGTTAAAGATGTGGTGATAACCTCACAGGTTGATCTGCACAGTCCCTCCAACAGGCTGGAGCTGATGCCATCGGACCTGTGGCTTTCACCAGCTAACTTCCAACTTCCTCAACTGACACCGCACCTGGACAGCTGTGATGGAGAGGCTATCGTGTGGTGAAAGAGTGGGGGCAGTAGAGTCCTCAGGGGAAAGGGGGAAGGAGAGAAGATAAAGATAAAGGGATCGCAGCTGATAATATCCCTGGTGGGGGGTTGCAGAGGGTGTGAAGGGGGATTATTGCCGTTGGAGTTTGCAAGGAGGTGTGAAGGGGGGCACAGGCATGTACTGTGCTTTGGTGGTTGGGTGAGGGGCAGATTCCTGAGTCAAACCTGTTGAAGAACAGATTTAAACTATTAGTCCAGTCCCGATATCCAGACTCTGGGCCTCCCCTACTCACTATGCTCCTTCCAGTCATGGTGTTCAGTCCTCTCCACACACCTCTGACATTGTTTTGTTTGAGCTGCTCCTCCCATTCCGCCACGCTTTCCTCACTTTTATGGGTGGGTTTTCCATAAAAACCTGTCCAATGTGCTCTGCCAAGTCGACTACACGCACTCCTTGGTCATGTTTTTCGATCATTTATTTCTTTAATTCAATACCCATCATCCGCTTCTTCTCAGCACTGTCCTTCGCTCTCACTTTCTTCAGACACACTTAGTTGGTACATGAAGTTTTTGGAAAAAAATGCACAAATGCAAGCACAACACTGAAGCTTCCACTGCGAGCTAACTGCTTAAAGTGAATGAGTGAGACACGGGATGCTGGGTGGATGTTCTTGTGTTCAATAATAGCCTCCAACCCATCAAGTGTTGGGAAGCTGGATCATAACCCGAATTTTAGCTTTTAACATATCTCAAAAAAACTTGTTACTGGGATACTCGTGGGTCAAGGTACCACTGTATATAGTTGGGTGCTGCATGAGTTGAACAGTAGAGTGGCAGAATTACACTTTCTGGAAACCAGCATTTACAAACATCTTAAAAACACAACAAACTGACCATTACTTCCCTAAAAATATAAAGAACAAAACAATCAGTCCAGTGTGATGTCATTACAGAGTTCTACATCGACTGGGTTTAGACTCACATTAAAGTGCTGACAAATGCTGGTCCTGGGATTTGTAGTGAATCTCCGAAACTCAGAGTTACTGAGATGACTTGAGCACACAGCTGGTGAAATGGTCTCTCACTCTGAGCCTGATCACGAAAGCGCCTGGTGAGCGTAGTCAGTGTTTTGTATGTATGGGTTTGGAGCGATGACTGGACCAATGGATAACCTGCACACTTGCTCATTGCAACCAAGTGTTGGACTGAGCTTCTTGTAGATTCATGTCCTCAGTAGACTGCTGAGTTTGAGTCTCTAATAGGTCGATGGTAGAAACACTGGAGGTGAATGTTGTTCCTGCTGGTTCATCAGTGAGCAGATGAGCCAAAACCTCAGGCCTATTAAGATCACCAGCACCAGACACTCGATGATCAGTAGCATCACCTGGACATGCTGGGCGGTAACTGCTGACTCACCACAGCTGTCGATTGGTGCTGAGATGATGAAGGGCTGATGTGTGTCGCTCTAGATAAGTGCATCTGCTAAAAGCTTTAAACGTAAATGTAACACACACACACAATGGATAATCTGAGACAAAAACACCAACTTCAAAGTAACCCATTGGTTTCTGGAGCTCCAGAATGACTGCTTTAAAGTGAGTCATCACCACGTGTCAGGACACACCAACACCAACCTTCTGTCTCTTCTTCAGTCTCTTTGGTCTGAGACCCCCTGGTTCCACTGTAAAGAAAATCTGAGTCAAAGTTCCATCTCTGTGACTGAATTATAGAGAAATTATAAAAAATCACTTCAACTGCCTTTAAATGATTGTATTTTAATGAGCAGTAAATAAATACAGGTGTTGGAGCAATAAACACTGGATCATATTGTTTATTGTACATTTTTCTGATCTTCCCATCACTCTGCACTCTTGAATCTCCACGTTGGTCAAACAGCACTACTGAACCCAAACACACCTTTTTTAACTTGTGACTGGCGGGACAGTCCACATACACTCCTACTCTATTAGATCTGGAGGGAGGAGGAGGGACAACAGTGCTGTTATTATTGTGAAAGAACAAATAATCTGTTATTAAAGCAGAACAGACTCCAGGACTTTTCATTCAGTCCAAACCCACAGTGTCCACTCTTTCTTTTCCTCCTGATTGATCTATGAGTCACTGATACACTGGACCTCCCAGTAACAGAGTGAGTGTGTGTGTGTGTGTGTGTGTGTGTGTGTGTGTGTGTGTCTGTGTGTGTGTGTGTGTGTGTGTGTGTGTGTGTGTGTGTTTGTGTATGAAAACTTAGGTGTTTAGTCCTGGTCTGATTCTGATCTCACCTCCAAAAAAATATTTCCACTCCTAAACACACACACACGCACACACACCATCAACATTACTAAAGTGATTGAAGAAGGAGTTCAAGTGTTCACTTTAGAAGGCAGGAAGTGTGTCATGTGACCCGTAGTTGGGAAGTTTTTGATCAGAAGGTAAAAAGTGTCTGTTGTCTTTTCTAGAATCCAGCCACATCTACACACATCTTTAGTCTTTTGACAGCATGGTGGGAGTAGAAAGGGTTTATTGTTGTCTGTGTTTGTTATTTTTCAGTAAATGTTACATTTTGGGAAGTTATTAGGACTCAGTCACTGTTGCTATTGGTTAAACTGTTCCAGAGAATTCACACATTTATGCAAGAATGATTGACTGGTTAGAATAAACAGAAGATCAGGAAGATGTTTATCTGACTGCCAGGTTTTATTCGGAACAAATACGGAGGACAGAACATCATTCTCATCAACTCTCTCGCTCTCTATTTCCATGGTGTTTTATTTGGTCAGTAGAGTCTGTCAGTAACACACACACACACACACACACACACACACCCGTTGTTGATGCCTGAGTGAGCTGGGTGAGCAGTGTGGATCCTCAGTCGAGCAGAGCAGCTTCACTCCACTGACTCTCCTGGGTGGTTTACCAGCTCAGATCCAGTTCTTTCAGGTGGGAGGGGTTTGAACCTGAGGCTGAATCAGAGAAGAACGGCCTTCAGCTGTGATCATACAACAAATAATCTGGAAGAGAGAGAGAGAGAGAGAGAGAGAGAGAGAGAGAGTGAGAGGCCTAAGAAATAAATTGTATTGAAATATTAAAAACACTTTAATATCAAAATAAATAAAACTAAAAATAAAACTCACAAAAAGTTCATTTTCTGCCGCTTGTCCCAAACTGGGTCAGCGGGGGAGTGCTGGAGTCCAACCCAGCGCACACAGGGACACACCCTGGACAGTCATGGCCCACTCGCGGGGAGGGCGTGATGGGGCGGCACCTTGCTCAAGGGTACCTCAGGTACTTCATTGAGAAGGGGTTCGAACCCCTGATCCTCTGTGCATGTGGCCAACACCCTAACCACTAGGCCACCACCTTTAAGACCTAAAGACTTGATAATAGACTAAACATGTTCTAGACCAGTATTTCATTAAAACTGTAAAATTGAATGAAAATACTCACACAGCCTTTCTGGAAGCTTTGACTACAGGCAGAAGCCTCAGAACACATTCCTCTGATGAGTGATATTTACTAAGATCAAACACATCCAGCTCTTCTGAGTCAGCAACACAAGCATACAGCAGAGCACTGAAGGGAGAATCTGGTCTGATGGAGGCAGTGGTGACCTTCTCTGTTCAGGTATTTTTGCACTTCCTGCTCAGAAAGTGTTGTTCAGTTCATTCAAACATTGGAACAGGTTGATGGATTTCTCTGGAAAACTGTTATCGTGAATCTTCTCCTTGATGTATTTGACTGTTTCCTCTCCACTGCTGTGAGGCTGCTTCATCTGTGTTAGATGCTTCTTAAAGAGTCTGATTGGACTCAGTAGAGACCCAGAAGAAAGCAGGAGGAAAGATCCAGGTGTCCATTCTCATTCTGTAAAGCCTTGTCCACTGCTTTGTTGAGGAAGTCTGTCATTGATGATTTGATGAAAAGTTCAGAGAGTTCAGTGTTTTGTTGAATTTGAACATTTTTGTTGATGAAACCAAAAAAAGCATACAAAACAGCAAGAAACTCCTGAACACTCCTGAACAGATGAAAACCTTCCCCAGATGCATCCCCAGAGTTCCTCCCTGAAGGTTGGGTGCACACTCCACAAGTACACTGACACTTCTCTAATATCAATACCACTCTCTCTTAGGTCTTCCTTACTTAAGTAAGTTCCTTTTTTCAAGCTGCGGGGAAAGCCAGTTTTCCCAGGCAAGAATAATACTCTCTCTCTAGTCTGATCCAGGATCTGGAGTCACTTTTCCACTGTACTTCTGGTTCCTGTGTTTTGATCTGAAAGATCCGGAAGTGCCTGAACATCTGCGTCAGGGTTTTAGGGATTTCTCCACTCTTCCCCTCGCTCAGCATTCTCTCTAGAACAGTGGCTGCAATCCAGCAGAAGACTGGGATGTAGCACATGATGAAGAGCTTCTTGAAGAATGTGATGTATTTGATAGCTTTGTTGTAGTCGATCTCTGATCCTCTTTCTGAAGTATTCATGCTCTGGTCACTAGAGCCTCACTTCTGTGACAGTCACACTCCTTGGGGATCTGACTCGCTGCTGCTGGTGAGAGGTGATCAGAGGAGAGCCGAGGGAAGCAGATTTCTGATGAGTTCATAACATCACTGGTTTGCTCTTCTATATCCACCAGGTTCTCATTGTTGTAAAATCTGGAGGAAGTCGACAGTCATCCAGACCATCAAAGATGAACAAGACCTCGTATTGATGATAATGTCTCGATTTTAATTCTTGTGTTTCTGGGAAGAAGTGATGAAGAAGATTGATCAGACTGAGCCTCTTCTCTTTCATCAAGTTTAGTTCTCCTAAAAGAGAGTGGAATCTGAGTGAACATCCTGGTTACTTACTTTCCTTCAGTCCAGTCAAGAATGAACTTCTGCACAGAGACAGTTTTCCAATTCCAGCAACTCCTTTATTCAATTGCAGTTCTGATGGACTTCTTTTCTCCTGTTAAGGGTTTAAAGATACATTTAATTGGAGTCTCCTGTGTTGTTTGTTTCCTGGATGCAGTTTCAATCTGTTTCACTTCATGTTCCTCACTGATCTCTCCACTCCCTCCCTCTGTGATGTAGAGCTCTGTGTAGATCTCATTCCAGAGGTGAGGATCCGCAGACAGAAATTCCCTTCATTTATTCGCTCACATTTTTCTTCAGTGTGGATTTAAGTTTTGGCTGTAAGCAGGGGCCAGTCCTGATGGCTAGGAAGGAACAGAAACATGAACTTATTTAACCTGTAATAATGCATAAATTATATCTTAATGCAAAGAATCTAAATATAAATCTTTTGGAGCTATAATCTATTATGAAATAATAGCTCTTTGTATTTTCTTGAAACTTCTGTTTTGGGAAAAATGCAGGTTTTAAGGGAGCTGTATTTTACTATCACTCCAGTCCTGAGCAATTGTTCAGTTCTCTTAACTTTATTTCTTCAGAATCTACAATGCATTAAAATCATCTTTTGCATAGATTCAGCTTAGTAAGGACATGGAAACTTCTTTACATTTATCTAGCTTCAAATTCCCTGGTGTCCAATTCTCTGATGATCTCAAGTGATCCCTAAACTCCTCTATCCTCACCAAAATGGTGCAACCAAGCTTTAGATTTTCTTGGAGACAGAAGCTCACCTGTCAAATTGCTGAGGTTACTAGTGGACTTTTAGCTGGACAATTGAGATCCAATCTCATCAACTGCATATCAGTTTGTAAAGTTACACTTGCAACAGACACAGAAACCACTCAATGAGTGGTGAAAACTATTACTCAGTTGTCACTATAAAGGCCATTTACAAAAAGAAACACTGCCTGGGCAGAAGTCCAGCAACATCAGGATGCATCCCCACTGATCCATGGACTTTTCACCTTCTCCCATCAAGAAGGCAATGCAGAAGTTTAAACTCCTTCACCAGCAGTCTCAGAAAGAGCTTCTGCCCTGAGGCCGTGATACTGTTGTGTACTGGTTATTACATTCACAGCTCTTTCCTCTATAAATTATCCTGCAGCTTAACTCAAGCACTATTATGTGTTTGTACTGAAGATCCAACCAACTGCATATTTCTCCAAATAGCTGTATGTCAATTAAAGCTATGTAGTTATAAAACCAACTGTGTATTTAACTGTAATATACAAATGAGCTTAATATAGATTTCCTTATGAATCCTGTTCATTTCCTTGGCTCATTTCTTTTCTATTTACAGGTTCTCTGCTAATTTACAATGAAGATCTAATCTAATCTAATCTAATATAATCTAATATAATTAGATTATAATATCTTATATTAATATGTGAAGTATTTATTTTGTATTTATTTATTTTATTATTATTATGAATGTTATTTATATTAATATATATTAATATAAGATATTATAATCTAATTATAATATCTAATATCATTAGATTACTCACTGCCTGAGTCGGGGCAGCGGTGGCCTAGTGGTTAGAGAGTTGGCCCTGCATTGGAAGATTGTGGGTTCGATTCCACCAGTAGGTTGTCCTGAGGTACCCTTAAGCAAGGTACCGTCCCCATCACTGCTCCCCGGGCGCTTTCAATAGCTGCCCACTGCTGCACGTGTGTATGGGTTAAATGCAGAGGTCCAATTTAGCTGTGGTTCATGTGTGCTGTGCGTGACCTCGCAATGACAAGGGTTGTCACTTTCATATTGAATCTAATATGACACAGTATAAAATAAACACTATCCAGTATTCATAAAATAAATTAAAAAATATAGACATACAGTTATAGTGACTGGTAAAATAAAATAAAATTTCAGTTCTCAAAGAAGAAAATCACAAAATATTCTCAGATGTTTAATATTTTAAGAATTGTAGAGCTGAGTAACAGACTCTGTTCAGACTGATGAAGGTAAAAATTGAGGCTGGGTTCACACGTCCACAGGGCAAGTGTTGTTATAATCACATGACCCAGAACTCTTACTGATCTGTAGTGTGTTCACCAGGTCTGTCTGGTTCATCTTCTTCAGGATGTGCAGTGTGATCTTCAACACTCCCTCTCTCCTCCTCTGAACATCCCCTCATCCTCCAATCTGTCTCTCAGAGCATTTTACATTTACATTCTGGCATTGGATAACTCTTATCCAGTGACCATCCTGATTACAGGGACAGTCCCCCCTGGATCAACTCAGGGTTAAGGGTCGTGCTCAGGGACCCAGAGGTGGTAGTGCTGGGTCCGTAGCCAAGTACCCCACCGCCACCCAGCATGCTGGGTAATCTGAACTCAGGAGCTTCTTGAATGTGTTCAGCTCATTCTTCACTATAGAGATGATTTGCTTCTTTAAATCCTGATTAAACAAGATAATGAAATATTATTAATATTGATAATTTGAAAACATAATAGTTTAATGATTGTCAGCCAGTCATCTCAGTACATTGTTGAGCCTCATTAGCAGCTCTTGGTTTAGCAATGAAAAGAGTAATTAGTAAATCAGGTACTGGATGCTAATTGTTCTGAAAAATAGATACACACAAAACAATAATGTGTACATTTAGTGACGATTCCTTTTTATTTTTGGTTTAAAAAATCTAATTGTCCAGAAAAAATGGTTAAGTTTTTCCTCACATCATATTTTGCTTCGCCTAAACTCAAACTTGAGTTGAATTTGGATCCCTAAATAAATGGGTGAATTGACATTGTAGACCCCAGTTCCATTTACCCTTTAAAGAAATCAGACTCAATAGGTTTTACTAAAATAAACATTTCATATCAGAGTAATTCTGAATGACTTTGTTTTTTGTTCTCAAACACTGAACTGTGCTGATTTTCTAAAAACTAGTGAAATTCATTATTATGAAAATGAAACTGTAATAGAGCAGAAATCATCAAAATTGTCCTCGCCCGGTGTGCGCTGGGTTGGACACCAGCACTCCCCCGCGACCCCGTTTGGGACAAGCGGCAGATAATGGATGGATGGATAGAGCAGAAATCAAAGATTATTAATTAACCATGAGCTAAATATCAAAAATACAGTTATTAAGCTAAAGTAAGGTCATTTATGTTTGGACAAACCTGGAATACAAGGTCCAGTTTTTTTCGATGAGTGTCTTTTCTCTTCTGCTGGAACCTTTGAACAAAGAACTTTGACTTTTAAAACATCCAGACTGTGTGTGTGTGTGTGTGTGTGTGTTTGTAAATGATGGCAAAAAACTCTGAGTGTGGAATGTTTTACTGACTCTGGATCAGAAGGAACAGGTTCACTGCTGAAATTAAGAGGAATCTCCATGGATGCGTCACTCTTCATAGACATGCAGCTGCGTTCTGGAGCTCTCTTTACCCTGAAAACAATTAATCCATGATGATCCAGGATGAGAGAGAGGCTGTTGTTGAAGATCCACTTACTTTACTAGACTAGTCCTAAGCACAGTAGTAAATATTCATAACTCTTTTCCTGTATAATCATATAAAATGACTCACTGTGGATCAGAGGCTCCCTCCTCCAGTGCTGGAATTAAGATCCTCATTATGGAGCATTTCTCTTACACACTCACAGCTACACACTGGAGATGCTGCTCTCTGTCCTTTCCATCAGAACACACAACAGAAGAGTTGAATGAGTCCTTGTTTAAAAACTGTAGATTAATGAGCTTTTTCTTACTGCAGCTTGATAAAGAAATAAAACTGCAGTGTTAACGAAATAAGAGTGAAACACTGTTTTATGATCTTTCTGCAATGGTAGTGTTTTATTAATGATAATCCAGCTTTAAGTGCACTGACAGAGCAGCTCTAACAAGCATTGTGAACAGTGAGAGTCACTGGGAGCCCAGCAGTATCATTAGCTGAACTGCAGTTTAAACGCCACCTGCAGTTTAAACTAAACCCACTAAACTGCCCAGCACAGACTGTCCCCTCTCTAACACTCCTTTCATGCTGCTGCTCTCTCAGAGTCAGAGCTGATTATGCAGAATCACACAGACGAACACTTACACACAGCGGCTGCTGTTAAAGTACAGTCGAGTGTGATCTTGTGCTTACCTATCAACTTTTATCTGTGTGATCTTACTGATCTTCTCTCCTTCTCTAATGGAGGCTGGAGCACAGACTTACTCTCACTTTACTTTCACATCAAAATATATAAATGAATCACAAAAACATCAACTTTCTCATTATAATGATTCATATCTCAGTCTAAAGAGAAATGTTATAAACACACACTAGTTTTTTTATTTCTGAAAAATGCAGGAAATGGCTGGTTGGGTTTGTTCACCTCCTCTGAGCTTTTCAGCTGATTTATGAATAAACATCCATGTTTCTTCAACACAGACATGAAATCTAGTTCATACAAACACACACAGCAGCAGCTGTGAATGAACTTACTGTGTGAATCCAGAGCACTGAGATGTGTGATCTTCTCTCTTTCTCAGCAGATTCAACTTTCACTTTCAATTTTACTTAAAAAGAGCAGGAGGGGACGAGTGTAAAGTATATGAAAGTGAAAGTGACAACCCTTGTCATTGTGAAACACAGCACAGCACAACACAACGAAATTCAACCTCTACGTTTCACCCATACATACGCATGCAGCAGGAGCAGCTTTTGAAAGCACCCAGGGAGCAGTGACAGGGATCAAGGGTACTTCAGGGCAAACTACTGGTGAGGGAATCGAACCCACAATCTTCCGATCCGGGGCAACTCCCTAACCACTAGGCCACCAATGCCCCTTATTTCACCTCCTTTCATCTCTAAAAATAATAAATAAATAAAACTCCAGATGATCTAGACACAGAACATATAATGGATATACCATGAGCAGCTGCTATGAGAGGAAATATTGGTAGAAAACCATCAATGGGCTGGAATAATGTGTCAAATATTTGTCATATTGTATTTAAAGTGCGAGGTTGGGAAGAGCAAATTAGTGCTGCTCCCACTAGACCACGACTGCTAGAACTCTTCATTAAAGTGGTTTTGCTGCATGTCTTTTACTTTATTTGGTTACTGAAAAGTTTGGACTCAGGCTTACACTTCAGTTCTCAACAACCGTCCATAGGGAAATGTAATTCCAGCTCAATCTATACTTGGACTTTATTGCTCACAACAATAAAGGAACCTTGACGCTTGACCTTGGCCTGTTATCAATAGGTTGAGGTGCACTAAGCATAGTGACTCATATTGTGTAGCTTATTTGTATTTGTTATTGTATTAATTACTTTTTAAGTACTTTTTTAAAGAAATGAACATTACAAAAAAGTTTTATTTCATATTTTATTTCATATATTAACATCATATCATATATCATTTATCATTTATTTTTGCTTCTGAAACTTTTTTTGGTTTGTTTGTTGAAATATTTAAAAAGTTTTAATATTTAAAAAAGAATTAACTGTTATTAAAATAGATTCAATAAATGCATGATATTAAATCTTCATGATCTCAATATTGATCAAAACAATCCTGATTAGTATATTTCTCAAAATTGAGCAGCTCTATTGAGAACAGTCTGCAACTCAAACACTTTCTGGTTAACAGTGGCCCTGCCCGTCAGAAAAGGATGAATGAGGAGGAACTTCTGGTTTGACTCCAACGTAGACTGTCTGATTACTTTGTGCTGCAATGACAAACTGAGCACTTTCACTTCCACTTTTTCGCAGGATCGTGAGTCCGAAGCTGAAAAGAGTATGTGTTCCTGCCTCTTTGTCTTTAAGAAAGACTTTATTTTCCTCAGATCCAAAATGATGTGATGAATATTGAATTTGTCTCACTGTCCAACAACACACAAGCAGTTGTAGGAAAGCTGGCTGGATGTGTGTGCATGTGTGTGTGTGTGTGTGCATGTTTGTATATATAGTTGATTGTTTGCAGTCATGTGAAAAAAATAGGTTTCAATAGTCAGTTCTTTATTAAGGAATGATCACATAACAATATCTAAGCTTGTTTTTATTTTTGTCTGGAAAAGAAAGTGATTTAATTATAGGTAAACAACAAAAATTTACATTGATTTATTCATTAAACAAAAGATATCAACAAAAATGTGTATTCTAACTGGAAAGAAAACGTTAGGACACCCTACCCCCTAATAGGTAGTGTTCCCCCTTTAGCAGTGAGATGCTTCTTGTGGCATCTTCCAGTCTCTGACATTGGTCTGAGGAAAGTCTGATCCACTGTTCAATGCAGAATTCTTTAAGCTGTGAGATGTTTGAGGGCTCAACTCAGCTCAAACACTGTCTAGACAACAGTAGCCTGCTGTCGAAACTGATGACTGAGGAGGAACTTTAGTTTAGACTCCTTCTTAAACTAATGATTAACTTACAGCCCACAATGACAAGCTGGCACTTTCACTTCCCACTTCTTTTTCTACTACCCTTTTCACTTCCTCTTTTTATTTGTTGGTCTAGGGGTATGAGTCTCACTTTGGGTGTGAGATGTCTGGAAAATAACGGTTGAACCCTAAACTATAGGTGTAATCGGTTGCTTTCCTTGGAGCAGCGGTGGTCTAGTGGTTGGGAGTTTGCCAAAGATCAAGAAGGTCATGGGTTTTAATTCCTGCCAGTTAGTTGCCCTGAGGTACCCTTCAGCATGATACCATCACTGGTACCCCCATCACTGCTCCTGGGGTGCTTTCAATAACTGCCCCCTGCTGCATGTGTGTGTGGGTGAAATGCAGAAATGTGATTCACTGTGAGATGTGCTGTGTTTTGCAATAGCAGAATAATCATTTTTACATTGTCTATTTTTCTTCTTTTTAAATTAAATTCTTCTAATGGTGAAGAGCAAGTCTTTAGACTCGTCGTATATTAATTTAATGTATTCTTAGATTATTAGCATCATGTTTATTACACACAAAGGATTATTATTATTATTGTTGTTTTTTAAATCATCGTTTTACATCATCTTTCTTTTGATATTTTTCTCCATAAAAAGTAACAAACTGTTCAGTAACACTGGGTACCTCAGTCTCCAGGTTCATAACAGAAAAATGTCTTAATGGAGACTGAAGAGAGGATAAAAAGAGTCTGAAAGAGTGTCGCTCAAAAATCCATAAACTTCTTCATTTAGCGGACTAGTAATGTTAGCTGATGTGAGCTAATGTTAGATCCAAGCTCAGTTTTTATTTTTCTGACATGAAATAACATTGTAACATGAAATAACTCATTTGATAGTAAGATGATGCAGATTAACGTCTCTGTGGAGAGAAATGCTTTCTTAATGAGCGAAGCAATCTTTAAACTGGTTTAGTCAGTTGTTAATGACTCGTTTAGCTTCATTTGGGTGTTAGCCAGCAGTTAGCCATCGTTTATTGATTGGCTACTTGACGTATTTGCCATCAGTAAGCTTTCCAGTTAGCAATTGGCTTTTGTTAACTCATAAATTAGCCTTTAGACTTGTTAGATGCCAGCCTTCAAATACTTCTCTCCAATTAGCTTTTGTAGTCATTTAGCCATCATTTAGCCATCATTTAGCGATTCGCTGTCATACATCTGTTAGGCCTCAGTTAGCTATTAATTAGTATCAATTTAGCTATTAGCTGTTTGTTCACCTTCAGTAAGCTGTTGGTAGCTTTCAGTTACTTGTTAGCTGTCAGTTAGCATTTAGACCTCAGTTAGCTATTTGCTATAATTGCTTAACACCACTATTAGCCTTCAGTTAGCCATTAGTGCTCAGTTGATTTACTGTCACAGTTGCCATAGTGATGGTGAATTGTATCAGTGTTTGCTGAAGGTTTTGGTGTAAAAGCGCTGAAGTGTATCATTTATCAAATGAATAACATATATACAATAAAAATACTGATCGGGGTCCATGTGCAGGTCTGTACTGTGATGAAAGATTTCTTTCTCTAATCACAGACACAACTATCCATCAGAAAAGTTTCCTGCAGTTTAACTTCTGAAATTCTTGCCAGCTGTTCAGAAAAAAAAAAAACTGGATCAGAAACAGACAAGTCAGATTTAGTCTTTAAATCATTGTAAAATTATAAAAACACGACTCTTTACAAAATGTACAAATAAAACAGATTAACATGAATGAAGGGCCAAAATCTTAATGTTTTAAATTCAGTCCATTTCTTATAATCTTGATTTCTACTGTCGTATTTTAAACGATATACAGTGCTGTCTACCAAAGGTGTGTGAAGCTCTGATTCCTGAAGTTTTACAGGTCTTGGTGGAAGTAGATAGTGCTTGATTTTTGACTGAATCGATCTACTTTTATTTTTGAACCTTTTTATTTATATCGATACTCTTTTGTCCCTTTCAGCAGTAGATTGGACACACGTCTCTGAAACAGTCCAGATTTAAAGAACACCAGCAGCAGATGATGAAGAGATAAAAGAAATAAAAGTTCTTCATTTTAAAATCTCTGTTAATCTGAAGAAAACGTGAAGTTGAGCTGAGAGGTTTTTGGTGAGTTCATCTTCACCTTGTTTTCTGTTTTCTTTATTAAAAATGGGGAAATTTGGACACAGGCTGCTGATGTTCTGTGGTTGTCTGTTGTGTTATTGATAATAAGCTGAGACTAAAACCCTCTGTGTTTTAATGTGTAGAAGAACAGGTTAGTTTGTAGCTGCATTTGTTTGTGTGCTTTTTCTCTGAACTAGAAAATTAATCTTATTGGAGAAGATGTTAGTTTAACAGATAAATTTGTGAAGGGCTCATGCAGTGCACTGATATAGAAGGACAGCTAGACTACCAGATTTATGTTTAGATTATACATTTCAGCATTGCTTGATCACGTGTCAGAGACTTCAGAACCAGTCTCCTTGGAGCAACTCGGGGTCAAGGGTCATGTTCAGGTACCCAGTGATGGAAGTGCTGGAGGTGGGATTGGAACCTGTGACCTCCTGGTCCACAGACAGGTTTTCTAACTGTAACTAAACCTGTCAGAGTCTTAAAAACATCTTCGATTCATTAACACTACGCACTTTTACAGGAACACACAATCCTACTGTTCTACAGCTACGACATTTCCTCATTTTTTTAAGCTGCAGTTACTTCCAGCAAATTACTTTCATTCAGGCCATAAATCTCCATACTCTGCTTTCAATCGTCTGTATTTTTACAGATGTTCTGTTTTAGGGATTGGTTTTAAAGCAGCTGTTCTGTTGATGGCCATATCCAGGGAGAAACACCAAATGACATCTATGGTCATGGAGATATTTATTTATTATCCTTATTTTTATCACGAGTATTAAAGTTAATATTGTTGTTTCCATCTGACTGGGGAAATTTGAGGATGATCATCATCTCACTCTCCAACAGTTCAGGAAGCAGTCACACAGTGGAAGACTGTTTGCCAGACTGTTTACTTGAATAGAGAGAATCGAAGCTGGGAGTCCACAGAGCTGGTGGTGGATAAAGCTGCTCTCGCTGCATTTTGTGTTTATTCTGTCTTCAACCTTGCAACCTGTCTCATCTGAAGAACAATTTGCTGTTTATTCAGCAGTTTGTTCTTAAAATATGTCCTCTGAGAGACTGAGAGACCTGTTACATTACTTCAGCACATCAGTCTCACTCACACTGTGCAGCCTTTTAGTGTCTGTTTTTACAAACTTCATCCAAATTCCTGAAACTCTGTTGAAATTTATTACCAGATTGGTGTAAATTACATGACACAAAACATATCAATGAATGATCATGAACGTAACAACAATCTGATTTAAATTAACATCAAGATGTCAATAAGATTCGAAATTATCACATAAATTTAAATAAAAATAAGTCAAGAATCAATAAATTAAACTAAAATAAAATATCTCACATAATTTCTTGCATTTTCTAAATAACACTTATCCCTGTTGTTTTCAAGCATTTCTCTCTGAATCTCTCTGTGAGTCTGTTGTGTTTATTTTCTCTTTATAGACGCTGTCTGGCTTAACAATCTTGGGTAAAAAGATGTGTAAAAGTCTGGGATCAGTTTTAAATCTGGAAAACTCCCTGAAAGATCTGGACCTCAGTAACAATTGGAGCGATGTTCAGCTGGACTGAAGAGTTCACACTGTAAACTGGGACTCTCGATCAGATTTCTAACATAAAGTTGTTCTCTGTAATGATAACAGCTCTGGTTGTTAATGACTAAGAGCCGATCGCTATAGTATAGTACTGTAACACACTACAGTGCCTCAAGGCCCATCTGCAGTGTGTTGGGGGTGTGGACAAGCAGGACACATCCAAAGATGATGTTCAGTAAACCCATGGAAGGGACCTGGAGTGCGGTGAGGTGCAGCCTGGTGAACTCCTCAGATTATGGGTCAAGAACAGCAACAGCAAACCACAAATTTAGGACAAACATGGACAGGAGGGAATCAGAACTCTTCCTGGTCTGAATCAAATCAAAACTCCGGCCCAGTGAACTGCTGGGGTGGACAAAATAGATCCTAAAGAGGCCAAGAGGGTCCTACAGGGGAGGGTCAGCTCTTATTGACAAGCAGAGCTGAAGTAGACCAATGCTGCAGGTTCAGGTGAATACTTAAGAAACTTCACACCCATGAGGTAGATACTGGAGCTTGTTACAAGGAACGTTAGTTAAGACCATAGGATTCTTGGGACAGGTGCAGCTAATACCAGTGGCTGCTCCAGTTCAATTAATAGTACAGGGAAAAATGAGGAATTAATTGACCTATTTTTTTTTATCAGAGGAGAGATTGCACAGACTGTAAGTCCTACAGCTGGTAGAGAGAACAACTGAGAAGATTGTGGTGTCTCTCTGCCTTCTGTGTTCGGACATTTCTCCCTCTGCATCCATGAAAGCATTGTGGGTGATCCCTCACACCCATCGCACACTCTCTTCACCCTCCTGCATCCAGGAAAGGTTCCACCCAGAACTGCGGGCCTCCCTACCAGGTTGGGAACTGGTTTCTTCCCCTGGCCATCGGGCTTCGCAAAAAGGAAGCAATGCCCACTAAGCATTGTAACGCCCTATATATTCCTATATATATAGGGAGCCTTCAGATGCGTTGGCTCCCACAGCAATAGCCAGCAGCTGCGCATGTAAACAGTTATGTTTTTAATTAAAACTCAAAGGAGACGATCTTGAACCACTGCAGAATGGAGGGCTGTGTTTAAATAAACACTTGATAATTGTACAAATGCTGTGCTGGTCTCAGCGCTGTTCAACAATGCTGGAGGTCCTGATAAGTCAGGTGTTAACCTTTTTATCTGCCCAGGGCATTCACTGCAGTTTTCATCACGATCTGCAGTCGTTATACGAGTCCTAATCATACAGAGCACTGGCTGAATTCTGGAGCTATCCATTACTTCAAAACTCCAATCACGGACTTTCACAGACTGTCGACATAAGCCAGAGATTTCAATCATGCAAATCTCAGTCAGTTCTCATAAATTCCAGAATATGTGGATTTTGCAATGAGAAACGAGAAAACATGCTGGACTGTGTTCCCTCCAGATCGTGAACCACTTCTGTGCATGATTTGATCTGGCGAACAACCACAGCTGATAGGAAGACCATCCACTCCTCTGGTGGCCAGGTTCTCTGTCTGACCACGGTCAAGAGTGAAAGAATCTCTACTGAATATTTATTTATTTCCAGTGTCGACCAAGGAGGATGGGTTCCCCTTTTGGGGTCTGGGTCTCCCCAAGGGTTTCTTCCTCATGTTTGAGGAGTTCTGCCTCTGTCACCCTCGGCTTACCCAACTGGGGCTCAGACCCGGTTTCTGTAAAGCTGCTTTGTGACAACAAAATTGTTAAAAGCACTATATAAATAAAGTTGATTTGACTGGACTTAAACACACACACACACACAAGTTATTCCTATTTTACACAGACTCACTGAGAGCCATAAGAAAGAAAGAAAAAACCTAAACCCTGCACAAGTCGGTTCAGTGAAGTGGTGTTGAATGTGTGTAAGTGTGGCCAGGTGTGTGTGTATCAGAGGAAACACTGTAGAGGACAGAGTTCCGACGGGACAGTCACACACTCCTACTCTGTTAGATCTGGAGGGAGGAGCAGGGACAGCAGTGCTTTTATTATTGTGAACAACAGAGTAGCTGTTTTCAGAAACCTCCAGAATCCAGGACTTTTCCTTTCCATTCCGCCCAAACACACAGTCTTCACTCTCTCCTTTCCTCCCTGAGTTGATTTACTGGAGCCACTGATACTCCAACAACACCAACACCATTCCTCGACCTCCCAGTAACAGCATCCTCACACTCTCTTCACTAGCCTGCTTTAGTAATCCAAATCTCTGGATGATCTGGATGCAACTGTCGTTCTCTCTGCGCTCCACCTTCCCTGTTCTCCTCAGAGAGGAATGTGTGTGCTGTATTCAGATCAATGTGAACAAACAGCCATCTGCACACAAGAAGACACATTAGAGGAGAAAACACAGCAAAGAGAGTGTGCGTGCATGTGTGTGTGTCTGAGTGTATGTCTGTGTGTATTTCTATGTGTTTTATTGTGTATGTGTGTGTGTGTGTTTGTCAGTGTGTGTATGTCTGTGTTTGTTTGTGTGTGTTTGCGCATGTCTCTGTGAGTGCCCGGTGTGTTCATTTGTGTACTTGTGTATTTGTGCTTGTGTATATATCTGTGCGTGTGTCATGTATTTCTGTCTGTGTGTTTGTATTTGTGTTTGTATGTGTGTGTATTTAGTTTTGTCTTCATGTGTCTGTGTGTGTGTGTACACTGATTCTAAATGAGGATTAAACTCAGCCTAATCCTCCAATCGGAAGCATCCTTTGCTGAAATATTTCACCCTTTATAACACACACACACACACACACACACACACATACACACACACACACACATACGTTTTGTGTTTTTGAGCAGAAAGGTTGAATTAAACATGAATTAAAGTAAAGAGTAAAAACACAGACACTCCCACGAGTTTGAGCTCATGTGTATCTTCACAGCGGAAGATCAGACTCAGGATCTGGTGCTGAGCTCTTGGGTCTGAAGTGTTTACACTGCAGTGTGTTTCAGTTACTGAATTTAAATCAGGATTAATGAGATTTTCTGGAAAACTAATTAAAACCATCTTATTATCAACCAATCAGATTATAACAAGGACTCTTACAGCACT
>JABMDN010000427.1:0-10353 GCA_017165825.1 Hepsetus odoe
TCTTAGACCGCAAGTCCCTACAACAGTGAGAACAGCTGAGAAGATCATCGGGGTCTCTCTGCCCTCTGTACAGGACATTTTCACCAGCTGCTGCATCCGCAAAGCAACCAGCATTGTGGATGATCCCTCCCACCCGTCCCACAATCTCTCTCCTCCTGCCATCCGGGGAAAAGGTTCCGAAGAGCATGGCTGGCCTCCACTTCCAGGATGGGGAAATAGTTCTTCCCAAGGCCATCAGACTTGAACTCTGAAACCACCAATATCTTGGACTCTTAAAACCCACCAATATCTTGAACTCTTAAACCCACCATGTCCACTTTTCATCCTGTATTTATTTATTTATCTCGTGTTGCACTCTTGCACTTTGTAACGGTGGTGGGGTTCAGGGAGGACGCCAATGCTGAGCCAGGAGTTCGCAACGTAACTTTATTAACTTTATTTACAAAACAAAACAAAGGACTGCAGTTCCTAACCAAAAATCAAGGAACTGCAGCCTAAAACTAACCAAACCAAAATACCAAAATACCAAAATACCAAACCACTACAGAGTGTAGGCTAAGCCTAACAGAGCCGCGCCTGTTCTGGACTCATCGGGCTGTTAGTCAGCCCCAATGAAACACACCTGTGCCTTCATTAGCTCAGGTGTGTTCAGTCAGAACAGAGCGCCTCTATTGTGCAATAAAACACTCCTATCCGTGACAGAACCCCAAAAGGCGCCCTGAAGTGCCAAACACAGTCAACCTCTGGGGGAGGCCAAGAACACCAAAACTGTATTAAAGACAAAAGTCCCTTTGTTGGGACGATGGTCAGGTCCACAAAATACACGGTAAAAGGACCTCCACTAGACATGTGAGGCAGCTGGTGGTGGTGAGGGGGAATCCCAGCAGTTCAGTCCACCTCTTTGACTGATGTCTGAACCTCAATTCTAGAGTCACTGGAGGAATCGCCTGATTCAGTGGAACGCCCGGCACTTGGCGGAACTCTGGAAAGAGAGCTAAACACAGATCTTAAAGGATTCAAAGAGGAAGTCTTTTTCACATAGTCCGAACTCCTGTTTCCAACTCCTTGCCATCTTTGTTCTTCACGCTCTTATCACAGAATCCATGCAAAGCTGTCGCTCACTTCAAATTGAGGCAGGTCATTGCTGATGTCCTTTGGCTCCTTCCTCTTTCTCGGTCGTGACTTCCCTGCTGCTTGAGCCCAGTGAGGCAGCATCCCAGCTCCTGGTTCCACTACAAGAAGTCTCACTTGAATTCTCCACGAATCACCTTGTTCCGAGTCTGCTGAACTCGGAGGGTGAACTAAAGGTGGGGAGTCATCATGCAGCTGTTCAACCTCTGGAATCTCTGCCGGCTTCTCCATCAGACTGTTCCTCAGCTGCTCCTCTGGCGTTAACCACCAGGGTCCTGTGCACATGCACTGGTGTTTGTGGAGGAGTTGAGATCAAGATCGCCAATCTGCTTTCCATACTTAACCTGCTTCTCCAGCTCGCTGAGCTTACTGGTCTCACTTTGGGCTTCTTCAGTTCAGCCTGCAGAGCAACGTTGTGGTCCTGCACCCATCTCAACTCTGCTCTGGTCTGATTCAGTTGTTCTTCCATAGTGGCTATTTTAGCTTCCAGCTTCCCTGAATGGTTGATTCTCAATCTCTCGTTGTCTGGCAGACAGTTAGGTTCCTCTGTCTGTCTGCTTTCCAGCCTTTCTTTGACAGCCACAGCGTGGGCAGCTTTATTCTAGAGACATCTCTCCCTTCTCTGAATTTCGCTCTTTCCTTGAAGTTCACCTTTGTCTTGAGCCAGAGCTTTTCTTTCTGTTTCCATGGTTTGATTCTCCTTGGCAACTGGACAAGAGTCCTTTGGTCCTCTCCAGCTGAGGAAGCAGATAGGATCCTTTCCTGGTGTTTCAACCCTTCATTCGCGTGACCGAGGCATTCACCTGTAGCATCGGTGGGCTTCTTTCGCCATCAGCTGGTAGAGCTCTGTCAGCAACTCCTTCTGTTCAGTGCGCTGAAATATCATGTAGCTGATTTGTTCATCTCTGAGGTGAGATTGATGGTCTTGCAGCCTGATCCGCTTGGCCAGATCCCTTGCCTGCTTCTCTGGAATGACTTTTGCAAGCAAATTGCAGCATGTCTGAACAGCTGATACCTCTGCTTTTGTTGATGCCCAAGCTTCCACCTTCTGAACCTCCTCTGAAGAACACTTGCTGCCCAGCACTGCTTCTTGAAAACCACCCTTTGCTGGTTGCATTCTTACTACAGCCTGAATCATGGTGGCAGCTTGCATTGCAACATTCTTTTTCAACAGAAAACTCTCAAAGCTGCTGGATGCATATCACTGACCTTCCTCAACACCTGGAATCTCTCATGTTCAAATTCTACCCTTAGTGTAGGACCTAAAATGTCTTTGAATGATGATGGCTGACACCCTTATGGCTTGGTACTTAACTACCTCCCGGTGTCTTCTAAATGCAACCTGAATCATGGTGGCAGCTTTGTGCATTGCAGCAACATTTTTTCAACAGAAAACCCCTAAAGCTGCCTGATGCATATCACTGACCTTCTCAATACCTGGAATCTCTCTTGCTCAAATTTACCTTAGTGTAGGACCTAAATGTCTTTTGAATGATGATGGCTGACACCCTTATGGCTTGGTACTTTACTAACTCCCGTGTCTTCTGAATGCAGCCTGAATCAGGAAGGCCTGATGTTGCAGGATCACCTCCTTCTGACCCTCTGACCTCTAAAGCACGTCAGAGGAAACATTGCAAGAGCAAATTTCAAGCACCTCCTCTGCTTGGCACTGAAGTGTGGAGCGATACTCAAGCTGATGGCAATAGCAGCATACTTGATGCATAAATATCACGTCCGAGCACAGTGAGCCCTGTAAGTACATTGTACCACAGTTACCTGGTGCTTCTGTTTCAGAGTCTGTCTGGTCTTTATCCCTTGAATGTGCGGCTTGCAGAACAACAGCAGCCATCTTTTCTCCTTCAAAGACTTCATTTCTTGCTTCTCATCATCTTGTTAGCTCGTAATGTTAAGGAACAGTCCCATCACAGTAGTTTCAGGTAGTACTTTCGCTCAAATGCTTCTCACCTGTGCCTGAATGGTTACTGCAGCCCTGCGTTCAATTCTTGCATCTGAACCCGAACTTTCATTCTAAACTTCCCACTAACCTGGAGCTGCTCCTTCTCTGTCTGCTGCAGCGGATGGCTTAGTGGGGCTGGGTCATGGATCGACTCCTTGATGCCGCTCCTTTGCTGAAGGGCTTCCTTGGTCGACCTCCCCAGTTGCACGATGCACGCGGCCCTGCCGGCCCTCCAGCTCTCTGTGTCAGGAACACTTTCTTGCCACTGCCTCGCTTCTTTTGTTGCGGGCTGCCTTCTTGGTGTTCTTCGTGGCTACCAAGGGCGTAGCTACGCCACTAAGTAAGGCGGGCGCTGGCTAAGGCCGTGTGGTTGCATGGGCGAAGCTGGGCGCCAGAGTTGCTATGGGCAGTAGCTGGGCGTCAGAGCTGTGATTGAACAAGGCAAGGCGATTTGTTACCAACTCTTGTGATTCAAGTACACAGAAACCTCAAGAGTTTCTCTAAACTAAACCAACCAAACTAAACTAAAATACCAAAATACTAAAATACCAAACCACCACAGAGGCTAAGCCTACCAAAGGTGCTCTGTTCTGACTCATCGGGGCTTAAATAGTCAGCCCCAATGAAACACACCTGTGCCTTCATTAGCTCAGGTGTGTTCAGTCAGAACAGAGCGCCCTCTATCGTGCACAAAACACCTCATCCGTGACACACTTTAAATACAGTAACACCACTCCACCACACTGCTACACCATAATGTGCCTGGGCTGCTTTGATCCACAACACTGCAGCCCTCCACAGATGAATGTACTGTCTGTCGTGCCGTCTGTTGTTGTCTGTCTTGTCTGTCTTGTCCGCACTTGTTGCCCCGGGTTGTGTCTTATGTTGTCTTATGTTGTCTTGTGTTTTGTCTTGTGTCTTGTCTTGTGTGTAGCACCAGGGTCCTGGAGGAACGTTATTTTGTTTCACTGTGTACTGTGTATATGGCTGAAATGAAAATAAAATCCTACTTGACTTGACTTGAAAGTTCATCGCACGGTTTGCTTAAATATTCGTTTTGTATGGGTTGGAGCGTTGGAGAGTAGTGAGTGATTTGGGACACAGCCAACACCTGCGCTTCAGACCGCTTCACTTAAACCTGATCTGTGTATCAATGCGCGACGCTTTCAGTGAAATAATGTGTGACTGTTCAGCTGCTCGTAGAAGCGCCGAGTGAACTGATAGAGGAAGAACAAGCACGGTTTGTTTATCATTTATCCAAATATATGGTGTTGTGGCATTTTTTAAATTTTTTTGTTTGAGGATCCTATAATATTTTCTCTTTATGTAACGTTGTTCTTTCATAGTTTATTTTGCTTTTCTTGTATTTATTCAGTTACTGTCCACTAGATAGCAGCAACACTTAGGAGCTTCAACTTGATCTGAGTTTAAAGAGCAATCTGTCCACTTGTATTTGCTGAAAAATAAACTTTAACGGCCACAGCAGATCAACTATCTCCATTTCTTCCTGTCCTCTGCATCTTCCTGCTTCAAACCAACCACCTGCATGTCCTCCTCTTTGGTCTTCCTCTTCTCCTCTTTCTTGGCAGCTCCATCTTCAACATCCTCCTTCCAATATAATCCTCATCTCTTCCCTGAACATGTCCAAACCAACGCAACCTTGCTTCTCTATCTTTGTCTCCAAGGCGTCTAACCTGAGCTGTCCCTCTAATATATTAATTTCTAATCCTGTCCATCTTCTTTGCCTCCCTCTTCTTTTGAATACACTCCTGGACTTCTTGGTTCCACCACCAGGTTTCCTTTTCCTCTTTCTTCCTTCCAGATGTCACACCAAGTACATTTCTAGCCGTCTGCCTGATCACTTCTGCAGTAGTTTCCCAGCGATCCGGTAGCTCTTCAACACCTCCCAGTGCCTGTGTTAACTCCTGCCTGAAATCCACCTTGCAGTCCTCCTCCTTCAGCTTCCACCACTGGATCCTCGACTCTGCTCTCACTTTCCTCCTCTTCTTGACCTCCAAGGTCATCCTACAGACCACCATCCTATGCTGTTTAGCGACACTCTCCCCAGTCACTACTTTGCAGTCTCTGATCTCTTTCAATCTGCCCCTCCTGCAAAGAATATAATCCACCTGTGAGCATCTTCCTCCACTCTTATATGTCACCCTGTGCTCCTCCCTCTTCTTAAAATAAATATTAACTACAGCCATTTCCATGCTTTTTCCATCAGACCTTCAGCATTCCTCTCCTTGACACCATGCCTACCCATCACCTCCTCATCACCTCTGTTCCCTTCACCAACATGACCAATAAAATTTGCACCAATCATCACTCTCTCTCCCTTGGGTACACTCTCTATCACTTCATCTAACTCACTCCAGAATTTTTCCTTCACTTTCATCTTACAACCAACTTGTGGAGCATAAGCACTAACAACATTCATTATCACACCTTCAACTTCGAGCTTCAAACTCCTCACCCTCCCTGACACCCTCTTCACTTCCAAAACACTCTCCACATACTCTTTCTTCAGGATAACACCTACTCCATTCCTCCTTCTATCCACACCATGGTAGAACAGTTTAAACCCTCCTCCAGTACACCTGACCTTACTACCCTTCCATCTAGGAGTCCTGGAGTTTAAAACCAAACTAAATCTGTACTGTTAGTATACCCAAGGGGGTTGGGTAGCCGGTTGACCTTGGACCCTCAGAGGTTTTTTTCTCCACATAGTGGAGTTTTTGGTTCCTCTCCTCCGTAGTCGTCCGGCTTAAACATCTTAAACATCTATTACTGTAACCTGTTATCAATGTAAAGTGCCTTGGGGCAACTTTGTTTTAAAAGGCGCTATACAAGAATAAATTGAATTGAATTGAATTGAATCTAGTCTCTCACACACAGAAGATCAACCTTCCTTCTCTCCATCATATCAGCTAATTCTCTACCTTTACCAGTCATGCTGCCAACATTCAAAGTCCCTACTCTCACTTCCACTCTCCTCTCCTTCTTTCTCTCCTTCTCCCTCTGGACATGCCTTCCTCCTCTTCTTCTTCTTCTTTGGCCAACAGTAGTCCAATTTCCACCAGCACCCTGTAGGCTAACAGTACTGGTGGTGGTCGTTGTTAACCCGGGCCTCGACCGATCCGGTATGGAATTCTGTATCGTTGTCCGCATATTGACTTGGCAAAGTTTTACACCGGATGCCCTTCCTGACGTAACCCTCCCCATTTACCCGGTACTGGGACCGGCACGAAGAAATACACTGGCTTGTGCATCCCTAGTGGCTGGGTTCGTTGGTGCTTAATCTGTAGAACAATAATAATGCACATTAGGCTGCAAACACAAGGGTATTAAGTGAGTTAGTGAGTGTTATGTAGCCCTGTTTAACTTACACTTACAATCAAAACTTTTTTCATGTTATCAGGATGATAAACCACAATGAAATGCAATCTCTGATTCAACCCATACACACATGTAGCAGGGGGCAGCTATTGAAAGTGCCCGGGGAGCAGTGATGGGATGGTACCTTGTACAAGGGTAAACCCAAAAAGAAAGTGACTGAAGACTAGTTCTGTGCTCCAAGCGGTCCAGCAGTCTTTCTTGTTTAAATTAAATTAAATTATATTAATAAATGCATTACTGCACATTTATCAGTCTGATTCTGACCTCATACTTATGACATAATGACAATCTATTCTAGTTAAAATTGAAAAAAATCTTTAAAATATTCTGCCAACATATTAAAAGTTAATTGAAATATTAAAATAAATATGTGTTAAGTTTCTTCTTATTAGCAGGCCAGCATTAATATCCTGTTGGAAAGCAATTTTAAGTCTTTTTTTTTCTGTTAAAATGAGCTGATTTGAAATATGTGGGAAATGGAGCTCCTGTGTGTAGAAATGTTCTAATCCAGTCCTTTTTATTATCTGTGAGTATAAAGCTCTTCAGAGTTAAACTAGGTGATTTGTTTAACTATAGAAAATTTCATGCTCACACTAAAGTAATACCAACAGTTAAAATTTCCACCAGAGACCTTTTTATTCTGCTCAAGGACCCTGGCTCTACTTGCACTTTTTAAAATAAAATACATTTAAGCTCTCTGGTTGTTTGTACAATAAAACCCATTCCTGTCATCCTGACTCTGTGATGTCCAGTCAATGCGACCACAGTGTGACGAAGTTAAAACAAGACTGTGTCTTGAGTCAAGCTCAAGGAATTTAACAAAATTCAAATATGAGAAAAAAGCATCAAAGAGAAATTTGAAACCAAACCGATATTTCTCAAACCAGCTTACAAACTATATGAGGTAATATTTATTGCTTTAATTTTTATAAACATCTGTGAATTTTGGGTTTTTATACACATTTGTTCAGAAACGCTGGTTGTTTTGTGCGTCTCTGCTATTTTAACGTTAATGGTGGAAGGTGCTGCAGTTTGATGAACTCTGAGGCAAGATGACACACACACACACACACACACACACACACACACACTGCCCTCTAGCAGCCTGAATGAAAGATTATAAAACTCAACAATTCAACAATAAAGTTTAAAAAAATTAAAACAAGATGACACTAAGGCCGAGTTACCCTTTACTGTATGTATTAATTATTATCATCGTTGCTGTTGTTGAACTTGGGCAGCAGTCAGGTTTGGATTGGTGAGACTGACAAACACAGACGGAGTCTGGAAATGGGTGGACGGTTCAGATCTGAACACGGAGTAAGAACAGATGAACTGGGGAATAATCTGGATGGATGAAGTAATGGTGAGGTCTGTAAAACTGTGTAAATTGAACTGAACTGATTGAGACTCTCTGGGTTCAAGGAGAACCAAATGAACCATGAAGCTTGTGATGCAGTTTTGGGGATTAGGAGAAGCTGGAATAACAGGTATTCTCTGAAAATGAACAGCGTACCTGTGAGAAACATGTTTAATACATTGACAGCTTAATAATAAAAAGGAAAACGGATTAAATCCAAACAAGTCTTCCTGTCACACATTCATCATTTTTATATTTAAATTCATTTTTGTAGCTTTCAGCAGCTGATCTTCTCCAGTTCAGCTTCCAGAAGAGCCGTGTTCACATCAGGTCAGAGTCCAACAACACACTGCTCTCACTCTCTGTAGTGATCTTTCCAACCTGACCTCAGTCGACTGTCACTCTTCACTGAGTGTCTTTAGAGCTCTAATGGACAGAGACTGAGACCCTGACTGGACTGCAGACAAGTGTCACATGACTTTATTACCATCCGAGGAGTTTGAGACGTTTGTCAGTATTTTAAATATTTTACTTCAGAGTGTCTCTTTAAGACCGTACCTCTTCCGGTGGCATCATTATATTGTATACATCTCACAAAGGTTGTTCAGTTACACCTTCTTTCAGTTTAAGAGTTGCTGCCCCGATGATAAAGTTTATTAATCACGTTTGTCATAGTTATACACGAGAGGCAAGGCACACACACGCAGCTCCAGCTAGGACACGTTTTAATCAGAACTTGAACTTGAACACAAACACAGAGCCGTAACTTACGGCACAAACAGTCAGTGAGGACGGTGAACGGACAATACTGGGTCAGACTGGCAGGCTATTTGTGAGTGGTTGTCCAGGTGCGGGTGATCAGTGGTGATGACTAAGGGTGTGCGTGAAAACCCAGTCAGTACTCCGGGGACGGGGACCTCTCCCCTGGCCTGGGTACAGTGGTGGGCGTGACAACGTTAATGCATGCAGTGCTGTTTGTATTGTGTCTGGTTCATAGAGTTTCTTTTAAAATCATTGTTACTTTAATGTTTCTTTTTTTGTATTTTGCAACAGATGATTTTAATGTGCATTCTGTCTGCAAAGATGGACCGGGTTCCACTTTCTTCTCACGGGGGCTCGAACCCGGGTTCTGTAAAGTTGCTTTGTGACAATTCAGCAAAAATGCTAAATAGATAAAACTGACTTGACATATAGATCCTCAGCAGTCTGTACCTAAGGTGTGGTTATATAGTGTAGAGTTGTTGAAGCTTCTCAGAAAGAGATTGATGGAGAGAGGGAAAGTGATGGAGGAGGGAGAGCAGGAGCAGAAAACGATGTAGAAGGAGGTGCAAAATTTTGAGGAGAAGGGAAAAGAGGAGGAGAATGACGGGGCGGCTAAGGAAGAGATCTCCATGGAGACACCAGATGTTGTGAGCCTTGAGGACGGAGAAGCTTCATCTGGTTAGTTAATAAATAGCTGCTTTTTAAATGTCCCAGATGTTCAGGGTTATTAAGTAAAATAAGTATCTGATTATTCATGAGTCTGTAAATTAATTACTGATTATAATAATTAATTGTTCTCCTGAAAACCAGTGGATGATTGTATTAGTTAATTAAATTTAGCTGTATATCAAAATCAGCTGTGTGGGCTCTCCATTCATATTTAAAAAATTAATAATCCACACTTGGATAAAGTAGATAAAGTATCAACATCTCTCATGATCATCATTCCAGGTTATGAGGGATCCAGCAGTGCTGCAGCTGGTGGTGCTGCTGGTGCTGAACTCAACAGAAAACTGATTGAAGGTAAATGAAAGTGAGAGAACGAAAGTAAAATCTAAATCAGATCAATATTTGGTGTTTCTACCTTTTGCCTTCAAAGCAGCATCAGTTCTTCTAGGTACTCTTGCACAAAGTCAGGGATTCTGTAGTCAAGTCAAGTCAAGTCAAGTAGGATTTTATTGTCATTTCAGCCATATACACAGTACACAGTGAAACAAAATAACGTTCCTCCAGGACCCTGGTGCTACACACAAGACAAGACACAACAAAAGACACAAGACAACATAAGACACAACACGGGGCAACAAGTGCGGACAAGACAGACAAGACAGACAACAACAGACGGCACAACAGACAGTACATTCATCCGTGGAAGGCTGCAGTGTTGTGGAACAAAGCAGCCCAGGCACATTATGGTGTAGCAGTGTGGTGGAGCGGTGTTACTGTATTTAAAGTGCAAGAGTGCAACACGAGATAAATAAATAAATACAGAATGAAAAGTGGAGGAAGTGGTGGGTGAAGTGGTGGGTTTAAGAGTTCAAGCTATTGGTGGGTTTTAAGAGTCCATGATATTGGTGGTTCCAGAGTTCAACAGTCTGATGGCCAGGGGGAAGAAACTATTTCCCATCCTGGAAGTGGAAGCCCGTATGCTGCGGAACCTTTTCCCGGATGGCAGGAGGGAGAAGAGAGTGTGGGAAGGGTGGGAGGGATCATCCACAATGCTGGTTGCTTTGCGGATGCAGCG
>JABMDN010000432.1:0-21145 GCA_017165825.1 Hepsetus odoe
TTTTACTTTACACTCTCAGTACATTCCTGTACTTTTACTTTACACTCGCAGTACATTCCTGTACTTTTTACTTTCCACTCTCAGTACATTCCTGTACTTTTACTTTACACTTTAATTCTAGTCTTTAATTCTTTTAATATGGAGTGAGATTCAGTTCACTTGGCAGCCAGCAGGGGGAGCATGGATAAACCAACAAGCAGCAAACTAACAAACGCAGCAGCATCACAAGTAGCACCCTCAAGCTGTATGAACAAGAGTGAGAGATCATCCCACACTTGTTAAATTCAGCAAATGAGCAGAAAGTGTGCATTAAGTGTATAAATGAGCAAAGATAAAGTAAAACTAATCTTAAAGCTGAGAACCTGAAGGGTAAGTCTGCGGTTTAAGGTGGTGCGTGTGAAGTTTATTTGGTTTATCTGATGTCAAATAAAACCTCGGCTTCGTGCAGGGCACCGGATCCTTCCTCTGCTTCGGCGGATAAAGCTCCTGTCTCTGGCACATCCTCTGCTGATGATATTTATGCTCAGGGCTTTTTCGCCATTTTTACCTGTCAGCCTCTGGATCTACATCGACCCACGTCAGCGGCAGAGATGAGGAACGCGCGTCCAACAGCAAGCTGGCAAACAGGGCTGGAGATTGACTTCATTTTCACAAATAAATAAATAAATAAAAACACAGTCAAACTCACAATTCCAACTTTATCAAAAAAAAAAAAAGTCCCACCCACTGCCTTCATAAATGATACTCGTTTCATCAGCTCTCCTCCGCCGAAGCTGGAGATAAAGCTCCAGAGGAGAAGCTCAAGGTTACAAAAGGCTCATTAGCTGCAGCTCGCTGTTCAAGTTAATATTCCACATGAATAATGTCAATTTACTGGGTGTGATCAGTTCCACATCAACAACAAAAAAAATAATTTTGATCAAAAAGCAACTAAGAGTCATCTTTCACACCTACAGTGTAATCTTGAACGGTTCTAGATCTTAGGAATCATATAAACCCTGATGTTTTGTTTATTTTTACATTTAATATCCTCCCAGTACAGAGTCCGACTGGGTCTGTGTGTGAACAGACCGGGTCATTTTAGGTGTGTTGATCATGTGACTGGACTGGAAACACATATTCAAAGGGCAAGCCAGAGAATCCACAAATAAACAAATCCAAAAATCACGAGACCAACAGGAAACGAGCTGGAATAAAACAAAAAAAAACAGGAAGTCAGGTATAAGGGGCAGCGGTGGTCTAGTGGTCAGGGAGTCGGCCACGAGATCAGAAAATTGAGGGTTCAAATCCCTTACCAGTAGGTTGCCCTGAGGTACCCTTGAACAAGGTACTGTCCCCGTCACTGCTCCCCGGGTACTTTCATAGCTGCCCCTTGCTGCACGGTGTTTGAGTGCATGGTTTAAATGCTGTGCTGTGACCTCAATGACAAGAATAGTCACTTTCACTTTTTAAATCTAAAACTCAGACGATCTAATTATCTCGTATGGACTTGACATTGATACTGTACTGGTCCACTCCTTAAATAAACTTTGTTCCGACCATTCTTTAATCACGTTTGAGATTACTATGTCTCCACCGTACCTCAGTGAACGGACTAGTACAACACGACACCTAAACAGGGCTAAATGTGTCCAGTTTATGGAGCCGTAACAGAGAGAGACTTCACCGGTAACAAAACTGTTAATGACATCACCGACATGTACAGTACAGTAGGCTAGAACGCAGATGGAAGACAACAGGTCTCCAAGCCTCTCAGGCTCTATGGTCTGCTCAATTAAAACGAAGAAAGCTCTATATAGTGCTCACACTGAGTACTATTCAAAACTTATTGAGAACAACAAGCAGAACCCGCTATTTATTTCAGACACAAAACTAATAAAAGGCCAGCGTATAGTATTACTAACTAGAGGTTTCTTCAGTTTTTTAATGATAAAATGAACAACATTAGGCTCCAAATGTGCCCTATTAGCCCTCAAATTAATCCACTACCAGAGCAGTGCTCACAATATTTTAGTGATTTTAATCTCATTGATAACTCTGAGCTAATTTCTGTTATAACTAAGACAAAGTCCACGACCTGTCGGTTAGATCCCATTCCAACCAAGCTCCTGAAGGGATCCTTAGGAGTACTATCAACACCTATACATGAACGCATCCTTGACCTCAGGTGGAGTCCCCAATCAGTTTAAAACAGCAGTGGTTAGACCACAGCTTAAAAAACCTAACTTGGACCCTCGCTCACCAAGTAATTATAGACCATCTCTAATGTCCCGTTTCTCTCTAAGATTCTAGAAAAACTAGTTGCGAGACTGCAGTCATATCTAGACACACATAACCTCTAAATTCTAATCAGGCTTCCGGCACGGCCACAGCACAGAAACTGCTCTAACTAGAGTGGTGAAGGATATAATGGTCTCGAGTGATGCAGGAAACATCACTGTTCTTGTTCTCTTAAATCTTAGTGCTGCGTTCCACACGGTGGATCACTCATGGTTCAACTCCAATCTCACAAACCGTTATTACTTCATCCAAATGGATGATTATGGCACCCCCTCACCTATGTCACTAGTTAACTATGGAGTCCCACAAGGGTCGGTGTTGGGCCCAGTGCTCTTCTCCCTCTACATGCTCCCACTAAGCACTATTATACGGAAACATAATGTTAGTTCCCACTCCTACGCTGATGACACTCAGTTATACCTGATTTATACCTATATATCTGTTAAATCATGTGATAAAGCATCAACCGGCACTTTAATCAGCTCCTCAGTGATATTAGGGATTGGGTGAATAACAACTTCCTCTCACTAAACCCCGAAAAATCCGAGCTGCTCTTATTTTGTAGTAGTGATGTAGACAGGGCCAACTTCATTTCGCATATCTGGGATGCAGGGTTGAAGTTTTCAGTTAGTACTCTGGCACGTAACCTTGATTTCGATTCAAATCTTTCATTTAATCCTCATGTTAATGCAGTAGTGAAGACATGCTTCCTGCACCTTCGGAACATTGCCAAACTACGGCGCTTTCTGTCAATGGAAGACACGGCGAAAGTAGTACATGCGTTTGTATACAGTAGATTAGATTACTGTAATGCCCTACTCTCTGGAAGCTCTCAGGGCACATTAAGCACCCTACAGCGCATTCAGAACACAGCCGCTAGGATTGTTAGCAGGAGCAGGAAGTACGACCACATAACTCCCATACTCTCCTCGCTTCACTGGCTTCCTGTTAGGTACAGGGCTGACTTCAAGGTCCTCCTCTTAACCTACAAGGCACTTAAAGGTCTTGCCCCAATATACCTAACCGAACTGCTTAATACCTATACACCTAACCGCCCACTGAGATCCCAGAATAAAGATCTCCTAATTGTCCCTCCATAAATAAATGTATAGGAGCACGAGCCTTCAGTTCCAGGGCCCCTAGGTTGTGGAACAGCTTGCCTGCTTCTGTACGGGATGCCGATTCAGTCTCGGTCTTTAAATCACGGCTGAAGACTTACTTCTTTAGTTTATCTTACCCGCACCAATCACCATAGTGCACCACTACTAATGTCCTGGTGCTGCTGTACATGCCATCGCACTGTTTCATTTCTGTGTCTGTCACTACTGGATCCTGCTCATTACTGACCCCCTCATTCCATTTCTCTCCCCACATGTCCGGGGGGGCCCATTGTGGTCATCACCTGAGTCCAACACCGAGCTACCATCTGGTCTGTGTGATGCATCTGATGCGCCAAGGGACCCTGGCGGCTCATCGGCACCTGGAAGCAACTTGGGACTCCTCACTGATCCTGGAGTTTAAAACCAAACTAACTCTGTACTGTTAGTAGACCCAAGGGGGTTGGGTAGCCGGTTGACCTTGGACCCTCAGAGTTTTTTTTTTTTTTCTCCACATAGTGGAGTTTTTGGTTCCTCTCCTTCGTAGTCGTCCGGCTTTAACATCTATCACTGTAACCTGTTCCACCATCCACCACCAATGTAAAGTGCCTTGGGGCAACTGTGTTGTAAAAGGCGCTATACAAGAATAAATTGAATTGAATTGATCTGGACAAAACCCTGGAATTTCTTTACACGGGCTGGATTTCGGGATCCAGATTCGGGTTTTCTAGAACTAGAAACTCCAGAGCCTGCCTTGGGAACCTCAGAGCCCTGAAAAGCTCCAGTCCTGGAGGGTTGTGGTCCTGCATAGTTTGGTGGTTTCCCTCCTAAAAACACGCTTGCTTCAGCTCACCTGATAATTGCCAATTAGTGAGTGTGTTTGAGGAGGCAACTACCAAATAGCAGGACAGCAGTCCTCCTCGAGTTGTCCTCACCCAGTCTAGCTGCAAACAGGAGATTCAGGAATTTATGAGCGGTGTCCACATGATCAAAACGGAAGTGAGCTTCATGTCCCACCTCCTGCACGCTCTATCCAGGCACCTCCCCTCCCCTAAACCAAGCAGAGTATTTCTAGCAGGTGAGACAAGGCAATATGTGGGAAGTTTAGTTTGGGAAAAGTTTGACATTCCTATTCCACCTTAAGTAGGGAAGCAATATTGGCGCTCTTCAGGCACCAGTCCTTCTAAAGCTGCCAAATTTAAGGTGGAACTGAAAAATCAGAATGTCAGGCTAAGTTTGGCTGGGTGTTACAGAGAGATTGTTAACAGAGGAAGTGCAGGTTCATCGTTGTATCATCCATGTGAGAGTATGTGCCTGAGCAGTTCTCCAGATCTTCCTGAAGGACAGTGTTGTTGTCTCTCATTTTCAGTCCAGTCTCTGTACCTGAGCAGTTCTCCAGATCTTCCTGAAGGACAGTGTTGTTGTCTCTCATGTTCAGTCCAGTCTCTGTACCTGAGCAGTTTGATAGTTCTGTGTTGGTTAATCCACACATTGATCTACGTCTGAACCTTCAAGTAGAACAAAGCATCTAACTAAGACATGAAGCAGTGAAGAAACAGGAGCAGATGATTCCAGATGATCAGGTGAATCATTTACTGCTGATGCTGAATGCTGAGTGGGTGGAACCCCTTTATCTAGAACCTTTAATCACTTTGCAGCTTTTGTTTTCATATGAAATATGAAGAAATAAAGGGAAGACTTTTGCACAGTTCTGTGTATGAGGCCTTAAGTGAACAGCAGTTCTTCTGTTCTGAGGGAACAAGAAGAGAAACTTGACCAGTGCCATCTTGGTCTTCAAGGTGAGTCTTAATGTGGCTGATTTGTGTAGAGCGTCCTCTACTCTGCTCGACTCGGCGGATGTTGGAACTGTGAGCAATTGATCAACCCCATGATGTGTAAGGCATTAAGATGTGTTTGCAGGAAGAACGGGGCAAAATAACCTTTATTGCTCGGCTTCCTCTGCGCCATAATGGCTTTTAAGTGTTGCGAGAAGTCATGGCAACATTATAAAGTGGAAAATGAAAAACATTTTGAAACGTCTTGCAGATCTGAAATGCAAGAGCGGATGTGTATTAACAGATCAAAGTTGACCACACCAAACATGGAGCATCTGAAGTTCATACTGTCTACGATCTAATAAAAGTCAGCTGAAGTAAGAAATAGATAAACCACTCAGGGTTGATTTGAAGTTGTGCAAAGCTCTGGGTTTAGGATTCGTTTAGAAGGAAAGAGCAGCCTGTGCAGACTATTTTTTTCATCTAGCTTCTTAGCAGTTTCAGAAGAGGCTGGATAGTCGAGCACATAAAACCCCCGGCGGCAGTTCTTTCTCTGCAGGAAGTGGCTGAGCGCTGAGAAAGGGAAGGATGCAGCTTCTGCATGAGCTCCAGGGGGGCTTCCTATGGCTGTTGAAGAGCAGGTGCACATAATCTTCCTCAAATTATAACCAGATGTGGGAGAGAGAGAGCCAGCATCACAAACGTATATATAAAATGATCTATCTATCTATCTATCTATCTATCTATCTATCTATCTATCTATCTATCTATCTATCTGTCTATCTATCTCAGGCATCCATTCCCCACTACTGTTACCAACAGTCCATTCACCATTACTGGGACCAGTTTTAGGGTGAGCTTAAAACTCACCTTTTTAAAAAAAACATTTGGGAAGCTTTAATTCTAAACCCAAAATAAAGCAAGACCGACGGAAACCAGGCCGGAGAGGACGTGCCAGACGAGGCGGAAGTGGTGGACGGGGACAAAGTGAAAGTGAGTATGTCACTGTGAACACACTGAAGTGCAACAAGACACCTCCTCTGTATTTAACCCACACACACCGTCCAGCAGGGGGCAGACGTATCCAGCATCCGGGGAGCAGAGATGGGGATGGTATCTTGCTCAAGGGTACCTCAGGGCTCAGGATTCGAACCCATGACCTTCTGATCCCCTAAACACTAGCCCACCACTGCCCCAAGAACAGAGATCCACCGTGAAATAAGAGCCACTGTGAGGCTGGTCTAATGGTCAGCATTTCACAGTGATATGTGGGATCGATTATTCATACTAATGAATTCAGCGTTTTACAAACAAACTAAAGGACACTTGAGATAATTTGATAAAAAAAAAAGACCACCAATAAAACTAAATGTGCAATTCACAGGGATGTGAGCTGATGAAAACTGGTCCCCTAAACTCTTATTTTACCCGTTTATGAATGATTTGCACCGTTTATGTGTAATAATTGTCATTTTGGAGAATATCAGTAACGGCGGTCATGGCCTGTTAAAGAGCTGCTGTCGGTTATAAAGTCAAACGTTATCCGAGCTGGTCGGGATAATGCCGAGGCTCACTGAGCTGAATTAAACATGTTTTCCATTTAGCTTCCTTCTGGCCCCGGTTTGGCCGCTGGCCTGTGTTGTTCTCTCTTCAATCTGCTCCTCTTGCGCTTCGGCCCTGTAGTGTAATTGACTCTGCAATTCTTCATGTGACCTCATTAGCATGGTGGCGGGGGGGGCAGGGCTCACTGCTGAGTGTCAAACCCAGAGCTGTAGCCACTTCCTCTTTAACTACAGGCAACCATGCTGTATAAAAAAACAGGAAAAGACACCTTTCATAAAGCCCAGTTGCTTCATTTTCAGCAAGCACCTGCCCATCGGATGTGTTGGACATCCCATTTCCGAAACCGTGGGCACTGATGCTGCTTCTCCTCTGGCTTTCCACAAGATCCTGGAGTGCGAGTGGGAATTCGTTGCCGTTCAGTCAAAAGATCATTTGTAAGGTCAGGCACTCTGACTCACCACTGACATTTTACTCCATCCCAAAGGTGATCAGATTTCCAGAGTTTGGGGGCAGCGACATTAAATGATCTACCACCCCTGCTAGCAAACCTGAATTTAGGGATTGTGGGTAAACTGGTACCAGAGTAGCAGAGTGAACATGTGGCAGTGAACGAGTGAAGGGATTTAGTGAGGGAATGACATGTGGGAGAGTTTTAAAGCGTTTTTTTTAAGTTTTAAATGGCTACGAAGGCGAAAGCAGCCCATTACACCTCCTCCGCCAAACTCTCTGTGTATGGATTCGGGTATCGTTCTTTCAAAATTTGCTCATAGTGACCATAATCTTGTGTTCAGCAGCTCAGCCATGGTTTCTCGTGAAGCTAAAAATGTCATCGAAATGGAGGCGCGGAGAGTTGCTAATTCATTTTGCTAATCGCTAAATCAAACGAGGCTACGTTTAGGCTTCGTCTAATTCAATTAAACATAAACTGTATTCATTTCTAGGATAAAACACACACCAGGACAACACGCCATATGGACACATGTATGTGTAATGAGCTGCAATATGCCACAGCTCAATAATTCAGCCATTCTCTCGCTCTGGTCATACATTATTTAACACTTCGCACAAGGTTTTAAAAAGAGGAATTATCTCAAATGCCCCACGGTTTATTCTTCAGCGTTTGACCTCTACACTTTGTGCACAATCATTAGGCAAGTGAGTATTTTTAGCATATTATTTTTCTGCACATAATCCATCTTCAGTCCATCTGGGCAGCGGTGGCCTGGCGGTTAGCGAGTTGCCCCGGATCGGAAGATTGTGGGTTTGATTCCCTCACCTGCGGTACCCTTGAGCAAGGTACCGTCCCTGTGATCGCTCCCTGGGTGCTTTCAATAGCTGCCCCCTGCTGCACGTGTGTGTGTGGGTGAAACGCAGAGGTCACTTTCACTTTCAAGCTGATTGGATTTAGGCAGTTCAGGTGATGTGTGTTTGTGTAATGAGGGGGGGTGTGGCCTAAACAGATCAACACCTGACATCAAGGTGTGCATCTTTTCCTCCTCAGGCAACATGAAAAGCAGAAATTAGAAGGGAACACACTCTAGGCAGCGGTGGTCTAGTGTTTAGGGACGAGGCCCCAGCATCAGAAGGTCATGGGTTCAAATCCTGGACCAGTAGGCTGCCGTGAGGTACCCTTGAGCAAGCTACCGTCCCCATCACTGCTCTCTGGGCACTGCACGGTGTGTAGGGGTGAAATGCAGAGGTTGAATTTTGTTGTTTCACTGTGTGCTGTGCCGTGTTTTACAATGATGAAAACAGTCACTTTCACTTTTACTTCAAAGCAGCCTCTGGTTGAATTTGTTCATGGCTGAGAGCGAGGAGTGATGAATGGTGTCAGTGGGGAAACCTCCTTTAGTAAAACTAAAGGAAAGCTCACACTGGCAGAAGACCTGAGGGAACAGATGGAGGGGGCTAAGCTCCTCCTGCTTAACTCTGCCAAACAGTCGCGCTAAAGAACGTCCCGTAGTGTATGAGGTATGTTAACAGGGGGTTTCAGGGGCAACTTGTGTCTCAGAAGCCCTTAATTCCCCAGCAAGTCACGCGCCTCGCTCCCTGAGCCGCTTAGTCCTTATCAGCTTTCCAATAATGATCAGAGGACATTGATAAACTGCTTTAGCGGGGCAGTAATACATCAAAGGGGCGCTTAATACAAAAACCACTGTAATCCAAACAAAAGGACAGATAAAGGAAAACAGAGTTTTCATCAACTTCACCGTCCATCAGATAACGCCGACCCAGGGGTGCGTTTTTAAAACTCACCCAAGGTCTGGAAGAAAACAGACATGTTGGAGAATACTTCATTTAGACACTCCAGCTGAATTCTTTCTTGAAGGAGGACACCACCATTGTGCCCATATTGTCCCCATCATTTCTAAAAACCTGGCTGGATTTCCCTGCAGCGATGCTCACTGGACCCAGATGTCTCTGGTGGTGTCTAGTGGTAGGACACTTGCCTATGCACCAAGAGTTTGTAGGTTTGAAACCACCTCCTGCACTACCACCATTGGGTTCCTGAATTAAACCTTCAACCTCAAGGTGCTGCAGGAGGACTGTAATCAGAAATTGTACCTTGCTCTGGATAAGAGTGTCTGCTAAATGCTGTAAATCTATAATAAATCGTTCTTTTCTTCGATCCATCACTACGTCCTACATGTATCCCTCCACCATGAATGGGTTTAGTTTTAGAACAGACGTCCGGTTCCTTTAACCATCACTGTGGACACTTGTGGACATGCATTTCACACCAAACCACACATTACTTTGCAGAGAATTCACTGCAAAAATCACTGCAGTTCTCCTTTATGGAGCAAGATTGTTCATTGTTATCCGGTTTAGCAGCCATGCTCTGCTGTTAAGGAACTTTTTTTTATTGCACACTAAATCTCTTATTGATTACTGCTTAGGGGTGTGCATTTGCTAAAAAATGTCCACTCCTTGCAGTTTTTCCCCAATTCTGCAGGAGTGTAACAATACAGTGCAGTTTGTGAGCCGCAGCTCACAGTTCAGGAGTGAAATTTGCAGAAAATGATGATTGTGTTCAGTATTGTGCTCAATTCACTTCTGAGACTAGAGCTGGAAGGCAGGGTGAAGGGCCTGGACTGGGATGAAGACTGTAAAAACCCTGGAATCATCATTAATAGACGCATATTGTCCAGCAGATCACATTTTTCTGTGTCATATCACAATATTCCAATCCACTCCGAGCCCCGAGGTCTAGCGAGAGTATCGTGTCCTTTTTAAAGACTCTCTAAAGCCACAGAGCGGTTTCCTGATGGTAATTCTGTGTTGGGGATGTGTGTTGGAGGGGCAGTTTGCCGACACCAGGTGGTTGGGCTGATGACTGAATAATTGATTGGAGCCAGAAAACGACCATGAACACCTTAAACACCGCATGTACCATCAGACTCTCCTCGCTCACGAGTCCACAGGCCAGATTATCCTGCTGCTGGGTCTCTTTATATTTAGTTCAAATGCGTTTTTGTAGCCCAAAAATAACCTGTTACCTCCAGACTTCCCAATCGCATCAGCACTTTACTGTATATGTATAACTTTCCTGAGCCTTTAACAAATTAACCATAAAAGCTATAGGCTTTCGTGTTGGGTCTACGGCACGAGATTAATTCTGAACACAGTAATGACTGTCACAGAGATTAAATCCAAACTAAATGTGAAATAGTGTTCATAAACAGAATCTTCCCAAATCAGTGTTTCTGTGGTGTCACAAATCCCAGACTTAAACGTGGAGTGGTAGTGGTGGTTAACAACCATGCTAACAACAACCAGTGTGGAGAAATGGATCAGTGGATCAATAATCCCTGAAGACTTGCAGCACTGGGTTGATCAGTATGGGTTTAATCTCTGAAAAGACATTTCAGGGCTGGATTAATCCGAACGGGACACACGGCATTTAGTTTACGGCATTTAGCAGACGCTCTTTTCCAGAGCGACTACCCTGTAACTCCTAACTACAGGGACAGTCTCCCTGGAGACACTTAAGGTTAAAGGTTTTGCTCAGGAACCCAGTGGTGGTAGTGCTGGAGGTGGGATTGGAACCTGTGACCTCTTGTTCATTAGATGAGTATCCTACCACTAGACCACCACCAGCCCCCATACAGTCGGTCCTCATAAATAAGGCACAGCGCCGCCCTTCTGGGCAAAAAGTAGCCTCCATCGTGCAGCAATCCCTAGATATTTGTTCCTACAAGAGCCTTAGATAACTCTTATAAGTAGAAAAGCAACAGATGTATTAGATCAGCAAAGCAAAAGTGAAAGTGACTTGGCACAGCACCCGAGGACAGTGATGGGGATGGTACCTTGATCAAGGGAATTGTCTGGAACTCGAACATTGAACCTGCGGCCCAGTCCCTGAACCCTGGACCATGGCTGCATCGTGGGCTTAAAAGTCTTGGAGCTGAGACGCAGGCCTACAGTTACCAGCCTTCGTCTTATCGCTCAGCGTCCCATTCTTTGTCTGCAGCTGCACTAATGTGCATTAACCAGGCTGACAGCGCTCCCAGTACGGCCGCCGATGTGTCCCTGTCTGAGTCTCTGGAAGAGCCAATATATCTGCGCTATCGGAAACGTTTGGGAACCATTTCATTCGTTTCCTTACCTATGGTCATCCATCAGTATTAGCTGTGAAACTGGCTTTATGTCACTTTAAACCATGCTAAACTCCCACGTCTTTCAACATGCCTGAGTACGACAGCGCTTATCAAAAAAAAGATGAAATTATACCGGCCTGCTCTTCATTTCAGCTTCCAGCGAATGAAGAAAAAAACGCTGTAGGCTGTCGCCTTGGATCTAGGGCATGAGACAAGCATGTTTTTCATTCTGAACAAGTGGTGTAATAGTGCTGAGGAGATAAGTGGCTTTAGCATGAAGAGCTTGTATTATGAGAATACACATAACATTTCAGAACGATCTATATGGAGAGGGAACTACAGTAGCATCAGAATCAGATTTGTTGGAATTTGGCCATTGTTGATTCAGTGATCAGACTCATATTACAGGAGTTCTTACTGGAGCTGCTGCTTGGCGGCCTCTTTTTTCCAGACCTGGTTAAACAGCTGTTTTGATGACCGCTGCACCAAACAGAGCAGATCCTCACCCCCGGCTCAGAGCCGATCGATGGACTGTAATGGCTCTGTTAGGCGAGGAGGGGCATCTCTGTGAATTAGACTCAGAATTTCCACCAGTCCCGACCAAAGACACACTGGTATTACATATCTATCCATCTGTCCGTCTGCCTGTCTGTCTATCTGTCTATCAAGCTATCTGTCTGTCCGCTTGTCCACCTGTCTGTCTGTCATTCAGTTTCTTGTTCTGTCTGTCTGTCTGTCTATCTATCTATCTATTTATCAAGTTATCTGTCTGTCCATCTGTCCACCTGTCTGTCTATCTGCCTGTCCATCTGTCAATCAATCAGTTTATTGGTCTGTCTGTCTGCCTGTCGATCTGTGTGTCTGTCTGTCTGTATTTCCTGCGGTAGTTTCTAACAAGAACCCTCTCATGTCTACAAACTTTTTTGCTCTTCTTGCTCTTGAAATTCTCTCCATTTTCTCCCCGTCCTGGCTCTCCCTGTTGCCATAGGTTGACATCCATCCGTTCCGACTGAGCTGAATTGAAGGACGGAGAGGAAACCCTGCCATCCATCCTGTCTGTGTCCTCCCGGACTGCAGGCCAAAGATGATGAATGGCACCTCTTCAACTGGAGCTCAGGTCTCAGTGATAGAGCTCTGCAGGAGCAGTGCGTCGGCGGCTGTTGAACGGTTTATATCGTAATGGAGGTTCACAAACGATACGTTCAGCTTCGATACATGTTCTGATACTCCAGATATTTTTATAAACTGCGCTGTGAAAACGTGACAGTACGACTGTATCGTAGTCTTTTTAAGACTGGTGAAGTGAAAGGGACTATCATTGTGAACGCACAGAACACAGTACCCCACACACACTGTTGAGTGGTGGACAGACATATCCAGTGCCCAGGGAGCAGTGTTGGGGATGGTACCTTACACAGGGGAACCTCAGGACAACCTGCTGGTCGGGGTTTCGAACCCATGACCTTCTCGAACCCATGGCATCCAGGGAGTCTCTACATGCTAGACAAACACCGACCCTAACCCCAAAATGATTGAGTCTGATCTGTTTCTCTGGGTTGGTCTTAGCGTTGTTGTTAGGCATCCCGTGATGTCTTGCGTTCAGGTTCAGTCTGTTGACCAATCAGAAGTCGCATTCACCGCCCGTGGCTCTGTACTATGGGATAGCATGAACCCCTATTTTCCTATTTAGAGTTCTATACTATTAAGACGGCTCCCAAAATGATGAACTGAATACACTGCTCAGAGATTAGTGGTGAGAAACGGTTTACAGTGTTGAACCAGACTTCTCCCCAAACCCACCAGTGAACCTACACACGTCCGAGGGTTTATATGGGATGGTATTGATGGAAAAATGGACAATCTGATCTGAATCACTATTCTGGGGGACTTTTATTTCACATCTTCACAGCCAAGGGGTCTCAGATGTCTGGTTCCATTCACCACCAATGGGAACGATGTGTTTTTCCCGCCAGCGAGGCTGAGCATTTTATTTGAATGCATTTAAACCGTCGAGTGAGGAAAAACTGGACCTATAAGGTTTTCTTCTGACAGAAGTGTGATACTGTACCATCGCCAATGCTCTCGAATTAGACTCTGTTCTCCTTTCGCTCTGCCTTTGCTTACACTCCTCCCTGACTAGGCAAGTTGAGATAAGTGCAAGGCCAGCAGAGTCCTTGGCGGGAGCTGGATCTCTGTCAGCTCTCCAGATCTGCAGGTTTCTCCTGAAGAGGAAACGTTCTCGATGGGAGGGAGGTCAGCTATGCATCTGCTTGGCCTGCAGTAGAGGCGGAGTCGTTCTTGGGGGAAGACAAACGGGGGAGGATGGACTGAGACAATGTCAGAAAGAGGCAAATCACAATACCGCCAGGCCTGAAGGAGTTTTTTACTTTTACCATTTGGCAGAGAATGTGAAGAAACCAGCGTGATTCATTGGTTTATGTTGAGCTTTTTTTTGTTCTATTTTCTGCAACAAACAGCAACAGAAATAGAACTTCCTTTATGGAGAGTCGGCACGACTTCCCTATCAAAGAAATAAAAGATGGACAGCTTCTTCTAAACCACTCAACAGTGTGTACTGAAGCGGTGACAGAACTGGGACACTGCTGTACTAATAATTTCCATTTTACAAATTACTGATCAATTATTCCAGTGTGACATTTCCAAAAGTCTTTATGTGACAGTTACACTGGCCAAGTATGATAAAATCCACTGCCGGATGATTTTGTTGGCCAGATTAAACATCTGGGGCAAAGCTGCACCCTAGAGATGTACTTTTTGTCCAGAAGGGGGCGCTGTGCTGTGTGATTGTATGTCTTTCCGAAACTTAACCCAGCCTTTCTTTTCTGAGACATAAACCCATGATGTTAACCCCACACTGACTGACTGGATGACTGATCAATTTCTCAGACTTATTATTGTTGCTAGCTTTCTAGCTAATTCTCCTCCCAAATAAGAGACTAAATGGTATTGTGAGCAGTGCCCAGAAGGTTCATCTCATCTTTTCTCTGCATTTTTAAAAATGTATAAAACCATTTTTAGATGCCGAGCACCTCACTCTCTCGCTGACGTTTAGCAGGCTGAGGATTCTCCATGTGGTGGATCAATCAAGACCCCAGAGGGTTGAACTCAAGAGAGTCAGTAGATGATGAGGTCTTTATCACAGGTTCCATCTGTGGGATGGAGTGAAACATATGCAGGAGGATTCTAGCGCTGTGCAGGAAAGAGCTGGCAACCCGAACTAAAGCCTCACACCACTCTCCTCACTCATCCACCCTGACCTGTCCAGCTTTAGAGTTACGAGTAATTGATCAGGAAGCATATTTAAAGAGCTTAAGAGCGCCCCCTGCAGCCTTTAAGGGTAAATCCGATGGTGGCACGGAAACAGCTGGTTAAAATAAACCTAATCGTTTTGCGCAGCTGTTGCAACCGCTGCATAAATCAGTTTTCTATTCTTGGCCTTGGGATTTTCACCTGAACGCTGTCTACACGCACTGATTAAAGCCTTCTGTGTTTCTGTAGCTGCACTCTGCTGAAAAGCCCCTTCACAATTGGATTAAACTCGCTTTTAAAGATGAGGGCTCGTAATTGCCCGGCAACGCAAAGCAACCCGCATGAAATGGAGAAGCAGTGCGGTCCTAATGGCCCTGTGATTGCAACTCCTTAAAGGTTTGAATTAGTCTAATCCGTCTTAACTGCAGTCCCTTGAAGAGGGTAGCAAGTGTTTACCGTTTAAAAACCACACGTAGGAATAATCTTTTGGGCAGAACCTTGGAAATGTGGTAAATAACTTCCAATTCAGTTCACTTTTAATTTACTTTTTTAACCCACACACACGGTCCAGCAGTGGGCAGCCATATGCAGCACCTTGGGGAGCAGTGATGGGGACGGTACCTTGCTCAAGGGTATCTTAGAGCAACCTACTGATCTGGGATTCGAACCCATGACCTTTCGAGTCTCTAAACATGAGACCACTGCTAGTGGTTAAAGGAATAAGTCATTATTTTGCAAAATAATAGGCTGTGCAGGGTGTGAGAGTCAGTGAGTGACAGTGTGCATGCGGAGTGAGAGAGTGTGTGGTGTGTGAGAGTGTGTGTTTGGGGAGTAAGACTGTGTATGGTGTGAGAGTGTGTGTGAATGATGTGTGTAAGGTGTGTGAGTGTGCGTGTATGATGAGTAAGACTGTGTGTATGGTGGGAGAGGGTGTGTGTACGGTGAGTAAATCTTTGTGTGTGTGTGTGTGTCTATGCGAGTTGGCAGAAGAGTCTTCAGGGCACGTTATTAGAATGAGAGGAGCTTAATTAGCGAGTCTATGCATTTTAAAAGGACCAGCGGCCTTAAAGCCCAGCCTGCTCCCGGCGCGCCCCGTTCAGTCAGCGGGAGTTTATGTTCGATTACACACTTTATCGACGGCGTGTTTGAGTTGATTAACTGCCTAATGTGCTGTTTGGCCACACTGTCGACACTCACTTTGCATTTCCCTACCGTTCATACCAAAAACAGCCAGGAGCTCTTTCTTTATTCGGTTCAGGCTATTAATGGGGTGCTTCCCTAATAACGAGGTGATGCTCTTCCAGATCAGAGCCACGCCCACTCTGGAACACAGCCTCTGATTGGTCACAGCCCAGGTGAGATGGTGGTTAACAACCATGCGAACAACAATAATATTAATGATGTCTGTAATCCCAGCTTCACTGCAGCTGTATCTGTCTGTCTGTCCGTCCGTCAATCCATCCATCCATCTAATCTATCCATTCATCCATCCATCCATTTTAGTTCCAAAAACTAAGTTCAGTTTAAGAGTGAATTGCAAACCTTCTGAAAGAGATAAGCTTGCACCGGTACCCTCATGGGAACAGCACCCCCTTCTGGGACGTCTCGTCTTCAGCTTTCCGCAGACGTTGAGTCTAATGTCGTACGTAATTAAAACTTCAGGCAGCAACACACAGATAGTGATGGTTTATTAAGAGGTTTGTTTTATATTCACTTTGTTGATTTTTTCCTGCAGGATTTTTGCTGTCCTGCTGCAGTGCCCATACAGGGAGCCACTGCAGAGAAGAAGACTTACTGTGCTTGCAGGAGAACACTAAGCTCAATCAGGCATCAGTCTACAGTCTAAATAATACATAAATGTGTAAATCCAGAATGTAGATCTTTTTAAAGGCCTAGTGTAGCAGCACTCGGTCTCAAAGGTTCCTTGGATTAAAGAAAAGAGCTTCATTTCCCTGCAGAGCAAAGCAAACCGCATTGAATTTAGATGTTGGACACCAAGCGTCATAAACGGGACATTTTGGTCAGAAATCTTGGCTGCTGGTTTAATCCACAGGACCAGATTTCACTTTCAATGAACAATGATGAAACCCGAACTCCCCCACTGCTATCAGTGAAGCTAAGTTGCGACACACCTTATCTTTCCATGTACAAACTAAGAATTCAAAGATTCGATTTTAGAAGATTTAGGAATCACATGTTCTTAGGTTTCTCCAGCATGGGACGAATAATAAATAAAGCTTCTATTTTATTCTAACCCTTATATTCCAATACTAGTCATGAGTTATCCAAACTGCTTCTTCTCTTTCTTGAGCGATGAGATTAAATTCTCCTCTAACGTCTCCATGGACGTCCTTCCAGTGGTGGACGGCATCGTGACACTCCTTCCACCATGTTTCACTGTGGGTGTGATGACTTCTGATCAACCTTTCTTTCTCTGAACATGGTGAGCTGAGTCACTGATCCGATTGCTTTTCCAGAAAAACTCTAAATGTGCAGGTTGGAGATCTCTGAGCTTCTTTCTTTTTCTTTCTTCATCCAGCAGTGTAGAATATTCTTTCATTTTGAGGCAGACAATGTTAAGCAAATGTTATGTAAATAAAAAAAAAAATAAGGATAACACTTAAACTTAGCAAAGAGCCAGTAATACATCTTTAAAATAATATTTTAAAGAGATATTGGTATAAATTCTTGGATTTGATGTCATTAAGACACACAGGAAACAAATATATTGTGTATGTATTGTAAGGAGATTGGTTTGGACTGTAGTAAGGGTGTGTGCGTGTGTGTGTGTGTGTGTGTGTGTGTGTGTGTGTGTGTGTGTGTGTCAGGGGGTGATGAAGACGGGCAGATATGCACTTCAGCAAAGGCACTTTCATTTGCTGCTTTAAAGTGTGCACTGCCTCTCTCCGTGTTATCAGCACGGCTTCTGTCTCGTGTCAGAGCGGCGGGGGAAATTGGAGGAGGCCGGAGATGTTCAGGCCAGTCCGAAATTCATCTCCTTACAAAATCACGGCCGAGGGAAAGCACTCCCAATATAATTTGCCCGGCTCTGATACCCTTGGAACCGTCTTCAAAGGCGAGGAGTTTGTGGTCAGATATTCTTCCAGCTTAGAGATTCAAGCTCACAGGGGCTTCCACCGGCACTGCACTAGATTCGGCTGCTCTCATTGGTTCATTCCTTTCTTTTAATTGGTGTAACATGGTGTACGGCTCTTAGAAGTCGAGAAAATATTTTTGCGTCTGTCATGGCAAGGAAATGATACAAGGTTTTGCGTTTGGCTTTTAGAAAATGTGCATAATAACCTGGGTGGAAAAGATGTTTATTGGTAAAAGAGAAGTGACAGAGTAGAGTAAGAGTAATCTTTTATTATCCCACGAATGGGAAATTTGGGTGTTACAGGGCTCTTATAAAGGTGACAGAGAGAATATAGAAAGATAGATATGCAGAAAAAAAGAAAAATATATAAAAATATAAAGAATGAGGAACAAGTACAGAAGCAGGTACAGGAGCTATAAATAATAAATAATCTATCTATCTATCTATATATATATATATATATATACATATACATATTTACAAGAAGAATTAGGTAAGGCGACCATATATACAGTACACAGTAATAAATAAGTTTTAAATAAATTATAGTAAGTAACAAAATATAACAAAATCTAAATGTAATAATAATATATAATAATAATATACAATAATAATATATAATATAATATAAAATAATTTATAATAATAAACAAGTAGTGTAATGTTCTGTTGATGAGTTGTGGAGTCTTATTGCTGCAGGTAGGAATGACCTGCGGTAGCTCCTTCTTCACTGCGGGTGTAACAGTCTGCTGCTGAACGAGCTGCTCAGTGCTCCTACAGTCTCGTGTAGGGGGTGGGAGGTGTTGTCCATGATGGATGTTAGTTTGGAGAACATCCTCTCCTCCCCGACCTGCTCGATGGACTTGAGCGGGCAGTTCAGGACAGAGCTGGTCCCTCTTGACCAGTTTGTTTAGTTTCCCTCTGTCCCTCACTGCGCCTCTTCCACACCAGCAGACCACAGCGTAAAAAACAGCCGACGCTACCACAGTGTCGTAGAAGGACCTCATGAGATTCCTGTTCACCCCAAAGGACCTCAGCCGCCTTAGCAGGTGGAGACGACTCAGGCCCTTTTTGTACAGAGCAGTAGTGTTAGTGGACCAGTCCAGTTTATTGTTGATGTGGACACCCAGGTATCTGTACTCCTCCACCGTTTCAATGCACAAACCCTGGATGTCCACCAGTGTAATGGGGGTGACGGTGTAATGGGGGGTGATGAAGGAGAAGTGGTCACTGATCATCCAGTGTATCCACTGGTTGCTTCTTATGGAAGCTTTGCAACAAAAATCCAACTGATGGGGCTTTTCCAGTGACACCACGAACTGAGCAGAACGGTACATAATCTCATCGCCTGTTTTGGGCCTGTTCTCATGTTCCATTGGTCAGACTCGGCCCCTCGATGGTGCCGTGGACCCAGACGGTTGTTTTCTCTATAACGTTGTGCATTGTTGTGAAGTGAAAGTGACTATGTGTCCTTGGGAGCACACAGAGAAATGAACTCATCCTCTGCATTTAACCCACACACACCTTCCAGCCGTGTGGCGTATTCAGCACCCGGGAAGCAGTGATGGGCACGGTACCTTGCTCAAGAGAACCTCAGGTCAACATATTGGCGTGTGATTCGAACCCATGACCTTCTGATCCTGAGCCTAGTCCCTAAACACTAGACCACCGCTGTCCCTGTTGATGCGGCAGGATGTCCCGGAGTTTGTGGGTATTGTGTCTTTCCAGCTTCTCCATTTCCATGTTTTGGCCAATCAGATGGCAGTGAAGCAAAGAGCCTGACTGTGTTCAGCTTTATGATTTTTGACATGTTACCTTCCAAGGGCACACCCGTGCGGTTCTGGGTCCAGTATGGAAATATTCACTGGAAAAACACTTTTGCTGTGCTACTTCGGTAAACAAGGTTTGATGTGGTCTCCAAAACCAGACACTCAGGTGATCTGGGAACCTTCCCAATTACACATTGACCAATCTAAGCACAGCTGGGGAGCAGTGACTGTGACGGTACCTTGCTGAAGGGTACCTCAGGGCAACCTGCTGGTAAGGGATTCAAACTCACAATCTTCTGATGCGAGGAGCTCGGCCCTAACCACTAGACCACCGCTGCCCCTCATTTTGAAAGCTATTTTTTGAAGCTCTTTGATCATTTGTCAAGTTTGTTTAGTCCATGATTAGAAGCAAAGCTGTAAGTCATAGTTTTTGTGATGTCACAAACAACCACGCATTCCACAAATACCCCAATTCATGGTGAAGTGTGCAGGGCAGCCAATCAGGACAGAGCTTTTCATACGTGGGCAACCAAACCTGCTCCATTCAAACAGACAGAAGCGGCTGGAAAAAAGTGAAGAAATAAAATCATGAGCCTGAACAAACGTCAAAAAACGGACAAGAGTGTCAGAAACGGACGCGGCGATGAAACCTCAGCCCGGACAGACGTGTCCATTACGCGCAGCAGGCCGGTGGAGGTGATGTGGGGGGTGCGATTGAAAGGCAGAGGCTCTTTACTGGATTTGGTCAGGAACAAATGCCAAACTGAACTCTGTGACTCATGCGAGGCATTGTTGTGATGAGTCACTGGGACTGGGCTTTTCATTACGAGGAAACACATTGATCCTGAGGCACACACACACACACACACACACACACACACACACACACACACACACACACACACACACACACACACAGAGCGCCACTCTAAACTCCACCAACCTCTCCAAACCAAAGGTTCTTTTCCCGCGTCTTTATATTAGCAAATATCACACACCCATCTGTACAGGGGATGCAGTGCAGGTGCAGTGGGAACAGCAAACACTTTGCTACTGTACCTACGTATTCAAGCATCTGAGTAATTAATTCTCCCTGCATTAGACCCCAAACATCCGTCCTTTCTTCCGGTTTCAGAACAGACTCCTCACTTTAGTCTGAACATCTGAGTTGATCCTCCATTATTGTTATCCTCCATCACCTTCCCAACATCCAGACCGTCTCAGACTAAATGGACTCAAACACAGAAGAGACGTCCCTCTGTGTGTCCATCGGTGCAGGACAGAGTGAAGGAGAGTGAGAGAGAGGACAGGGAGAGTGGACGGTGGAGTTCAGGGTGTGTGGAGTGTGTGTCCGTGATGGAGAACTAGTAGAGACGGTGATGAAAGTGAAGCGGTGAAGTTCATGTGGATTATTTTCAGTAGATTGTTTTTATTGGAGTTGAAGTTCGAGGCTTTAATAGTCTTTAATTCTATTAATATGGAGTGAGATTCAGTTCACTTTCAGCACAGACAGACACTCCAGACGTCCTTCAGAGGAGACACGTCTCACTCTACACTCTCAGTACACTCCTGTACTTTTAAGTTCAAGTTCAAGTTCAAGTTCAAGTAGGATTTATACTTTACTTTACACTCTCAGTACATTGCTGTACTTTACACTCTCAGTACATTCCTGTACTTTTACTTTACACTCTCA